>CM069915.1:62017823-62444823 GCA_036172215.1 Camellia granthamiana
ACATTTTATTTTCAATTTTACTCCTTAATTTATCTGGTGAATTTTTTTTTCTATATGTTCAAATTTACATTTAAGTGTTTAACTTCTTTTTTGTCTATATATTCAAAAATTTTGACTATCTGTTCAATTTTTTCCCTATCTGTGCAAATTTTTGTCTAGATTTTATTATCAGTTCAATTTTAATCTCTTATATGTTCAAATATCTATCCAAAATTTCTTATCTGTTCAACAAACCAGTCACAATCTTCAATCTATTTTTATCTGTTCAATTTTATTATCTATTGAAATACACCAAGCCAGGATCTGTTGCAATCTTTCTTTCACTCTCTCTTGTTCTTTTCCCTATCTGTTGAAATTCTTTCTCAAATATAATCCAGTATATATATCTGTTCAATTTTTTTTATTTTTTTTATCTGCTTAATTTTTAATTTTTTTTGGTTCATTTACAACTACCTGTTGCAATTGGTTTCATCATAACACAACAACACAGGTCGAACACTTTAAAAAAAAAAAAAAAAGAGATGAGGAATTGGATCTGTGTGCTTGAAAAAAAAACTGTCCATAAAGAACTGGATCAACGGAGACTTCTCATCCGATTGTACTCTGCAAGCATTGAGTAAAATAATTTGGTGAGAAGTCCTTTTGTTTGTTTTGAAAGACGTTTTATTTTCAATTTTACTCCTTAATTTATCTGTTGATTTTTTTTTTCCTATTTGTTCAAATTTACATTTAAGTGTTTAATTTCTTTTTTTGTCTATATATTCAAAAATTTTGACTATCTGTTCATTTATTTTCCCTATCTGTGCAAATTTTTGTCTAGATTTTATTATCAGTTCAATTTTAATCTCTTATCTGTTCAAATATCTATCCAAAATTTCTTATCTGTTCAATAAACCAGTGACAATCTTCAATCTATTTTTACCTGTTCAATTTTATTATCTATTGAAATACACCAAGCCAGGATCTGTTGCAATCTTTCTTTCTCTCTCTCTTGTTCTTTCTCTCTATCTATTGAAATTCTTTCTCAAATATAATCCAATATATATATATCTGTTCAATTTATTTATTTTTTTATCTGCTTAATTTTTAATTTTTTTTGGTTCATTTACAACTATCTGTTAGAATTGGTTTCATCATACCACAACAACACAGATCGAACACTTAAAAAAAAAAAGAGAGATGAGGAATTGGATCTGTGTGCTTGAAAAAAAAACTGTCCATAAAGAGCAGGATCGATGGAGTCTTCTCCTCCGATTGTCCTCAGCAAGCATTGAGTAAAATAATTTGGTGAGAAGTCCTTTTGTTTGTTTTGAAAGACGTTTTATTTTCAATTTTACTCCTTAATTTATCTGTTGAATTATTTTTTATCTATATGTTCAATTTTACATTTAAGTTTTAAAATTTTTTTTTTGTCTATATATTCAAAAATTTTGACTATCTGTTCAATTTTTTTCCATATCTGTGCAAATTTTTGTCTAGATTTTATTATCAGTTCAATTTTAATCTCTTATCTGTTCAAATATCAATCCAAAATTTCTTATCTGTTCAACAAACCAGTCACAATCTTCAATCTATTTTTATCTGTTCAATTTTATTATCTGTTGAAATACAAGAAGCCAGGATCTGTTGCAATCTTTCTTTCTCTCTCCTTTGTTCTTTCTCTCTATCTGTGGAAATTCTTTCTCAAATATAATCCAGTATATATATATATCTGTTCAATTTTTTTATTTTTTTATCTGCTTAATTTTTAATTTTTTTTTGGTTCATTTACAACTATCTGTTGCAATTGGTTTCATCATACAACAACAACACAGATCGAACACTTAAAAAAAAAAAGGGATGAGGAATTGGATCTGTGTGCTTGAAAAAAAAACTGTCCATAAAGAGCTAGATCAATGGAGTCTTCTCCTCCGATTGTCCTTTGCAAGCATTGAGTAAAATAATTTGGTGAGAAATCCTTTTGTTTGTTTTGAAAGACGTTTTATTTTCAATTTTACTCCTTAATTTGTCTGTTGAATTTTTTTTTTCTATATGTTCAAATTTACATTTAAGTGTTTAATTTTTTTTTTATTTATATATTCAAAAAATTTGACTATCTGTTCAATTATTTTCCCTATCTGTGCAAGTTTTTTTCTAGATTTTATTATCAGTTCAATTTTAATCTCTTATCTGTTCAAATATCTATCCAAAATTTCTTATCTGTTCAACAAACCAGTCACAATCTTCAATCTATTTTTATCTGTTCAATTTTATTATCTGTTGAAATAAACTAAGACAGGATCTGTTGCAATCTTTCATTCTCTCTCTCTTGTTCTTTCTCTCTATTTGTTGAAATTCTTTCTCAAATATAATCCAACAAATATATATCTATTCAATTTTTTTTATTTTTTTTATCTGCTTAATTTTTAATTTTTTTTTTCGTTCATTTACAACTATCTGTTGCAATTGGTTTCATCATACAACAACAACACAGATCGAACACTTAAAAAAAAAAAAGGGATGAGGAATTGGATCTGTGTGCTTGAAAAAAAAACTGTCCATAAAGAGTTGGATCAATGGAGTCTTCTCCTCCGATTGTCCTCTGCAAACACTGAGTAAAATAATTTGGTGAGAAGTCGTTTTGTTTATTTTGAAAGACGTTTTAATTTCAATTTTACTCCTTAATTTATCTGTTAAATTTTTTTTTCTATATATTCAAATTTACATTTAAGTGTTTAAATTTTTTTTTTGTCTATATATTCAAAAAATTTGACTATCTGTTCAATTATTTTCCCTATCTGTGCAAATTTTTTTCTAGATTTTATTATTAGTTCAATTTTAATCTCTTATCTGTTCAAATATCTATCCAAAATTTCTTATCTGTTCAACAAACCAGTCACAATCTTCAATCTATTTTTATCTATTCAATTTTATTATCTGTTGAAATACACCCAGCCAGGATCTGTTGCAATCTTTCTTTCTCTCTCTTGTTCTTTCTCTGTATTTGTTGAAATTCTTTCTCAAATATAATCCAGTATATTTATATCTATTCAAATTTTATTATTTTTTTTATCTACTTAATTTTTAATTTTTTTGGGTTCATTTACAACTGTCTGTTGCAATTGGTTTCATCATATAACAACAACACAGATCGAGCAGTTAAAAAAAAAAAGAGATGAGGAATTGGATCTGTGTGCTTGAAAAAAAAAATTGTCCATAAAAATATGGATCAATGGAGTCTTCTCCTCCGATTGTCCTCTGCAAGCATTGAGTAAAATAATTTGGTGAGAAGTCCTTTTGTTTGTTTTGAAAGACGTTTTATTTTCAATTTTACTCCTTAATTTATTTGTTGAATTTTTTTTCTATATGTTCAAATTTACAATTAAGTGTTTAATAACTATTTTTTTGTCTATATATTCAAAAATTTTGACTATCTGTTCAATTATTTTCCCTATCTGTGCAAATTATTGTCTAGATTTTATTATCAGTTAAATTTTAATCTCTTATCTGTTCAAATATCTATCCAAAATTTCTTATCTGTTCAACAAACCAGTCATAATCTTCAATCTATTTTTATCAGTTCAATTTTATTACCTGTTTGAAATACACCAAGCCTGGATCTATTGTAATCTTTCTTTCTCTCTCTTGTTCTTTCTCTCTATCTGTCGAAATTCTTTCTCAAATATAATCCAGTATATATATATCTGTTCAATTTATTTATTTTTTTTATCTGCTTAATTTTTAATTTTTTTTTAGTTCATTTACAATTATCTGTTGGAATTGGTTTCATCATACAACAACAACACAGATCGAACACTTAAAAAAAAAAAGAAAAGAGATGAGATATTGGATCTGTGTGCTTGAAAAAAAAACTGTCCATAAAGAGCTGGATCAATGGAGTCTTCTCCTCCGATTGTCCTCTGCACGCATTGATTAAAATAATTTGGTGAGAAGTCCTTTTGTTTGTTTTGAAAGACGTTTTATTTTCAATTTTACTCCTTAATTTATCTGTTGAATTTTTTTTTCCTATATGTTCAAATTTATATTGAAGTGTTTAATTATTTTTTTTTTGTCTATATACTCAAAAATTTTGACTATCTGTTCAATTTTTTCCCTATCTGTGCAAATTTTTGTCTAGATTTTATTATCAGTTCAATTTTAATCTCTTATCTGTTTAAATATCTATCCAAAATTTCTTACCTGTTCAACACACCAGTCACAATCTTCAATCTATTTTTATCTGTTCAATTTTATTATCTGTTAAAATACACCAAGCCAGGATCTGTTGCAATCTTTCTTTCTCTCTCTCTTGTTCTTTCTCTCTATCTGTTGAAATTCTTTCTCAAATATAATCCAGTATATATATATATGTTCAATTTTTTTTATTTTTTTTATCTGCTTAATTTTTAATTCTTTTTTGGTTCATTTACAACTATCTGTTCGAATTGGTTTAATCATACAACAACAACACAGATCGAACACTTAAAAAAAAAAAAAAAAAAGAGATGAGGAATTGGATCGGTGTGCTTGAAAAAAAAAACTGTCCATAAAGAGCTGGATCAATGGAGTCTTCTCTTCCGATTGTCCTCTGCAAGCATTGAGTAAAATAATTTGGTGAGAAGTCCTTTTGTTTGTTTTGAAAGACGTTTTATTTTCAATTTTACTCCGTAATTTATCTGTTGAATTTTTTTTCTATATGTTCAAATTTACATTTTTAATTTTTTTTTTTGTTTATATATTCAAAAATTTTGGCTATCTGTTCAATTTTTTTCCCTATCTTTGCAAATTTTTGTCTAGATTTTATTATCAGTTCAATTTTAATCTCTTATCTATTCAAATATCTATCCAAAATTTCTTATTTGTTCAATAAACCAGTCACAATCTTCAATCTATTTTTATCTGTTGAAATACACCAAGCCGGGATATGTAGCAATCTTTCTCTCTCTCTCTTGTTCTTTCTCTCTATCAGCTGAAATTCTTTCTCAAATATAATCCAGTATATATATATCTGTTCAATTTTTTTTATTTTTCTTATCTGCTGAATTTGTAATTTTTGTTTGGTTCATTTACAACTATCTGTTGCAGTTGGTTTCATCATACAACAACAACACAGATCGAACACTTAAAAAAAAAAAAAAAGAGATGAGGAATTGGATTTGTGTGCTTGAAAAAAAAATTGTCTATAAAGAGCTGGATCAATGTAGTCTTCTCTTCCGATTGTCCTCTGCAAACATTGAGTAAAATAATTTGGTGAGAAGTCCTTTTGTGTGATGTGAAAGACGTTTTGTTTTCAATTTTACTCCTTAATTTATCTGTTGAATTTTTTTTTCTATATGTTCAAATTTAAATTTAAGCGTTTAATTATTTTTTATGTCTATATATTTAAAAATTTTGACTATCTGTTCAATTTTTTTCCCTATATGTGCAAATTTTTGTCTAGATTTTATTATCAGTTCAATTTTAATCTCCTATCTGTTCAAATATCTATCCAAAATTTCTTATTTGTTCAACAAACCAGTCACAATCTTCAATCTATTTTTATCTGTTCAATTTTATTATCTGTTGAAATACACCCAGCCATGATCTGTTGCAATCTTTCTTTCTCTCTCTTGTTCTTTCTCTGTATTTGTTGAAATTCTTTCTCAAATATAATCCAGTATATATATATCTGTTCAATTTTTTTCTTTTTTTTATCTGCTTAATTTTTTGTTTTTTTTGGTTCATTTACAACTATCTGTTGCAATTGGTTTCATCATACAACAACAACACAGATCGAACACTTAAAAAAAAAAAGGAGATGAGGAATTGGATCTGTGTGCCTGAAAAAAAAACTGTCCATAAAGATCTGGATCAATGGAGTTTTCTCCTCCGATTGTCCTCTGCCAACATTGAGTAAAATAATTTGGTGAGAAGTCCTTTTGTTTGTTTTGAAAAATATTTTATTTTCAATTTTACTCCTTAATTTATCTGTTGAATTTTTTTTTCTATATGTTCAAATTTACATTTAAGTGTTTAATTTCTTTTTTTGTTTATACATTCAAAAATTTTGACTATCTGTTCAATTTTTTTCCTTATCTGTGTAAATTTTTGTCTAGATTTTATTATCAGTTCAATTTTAATCTCTTATCTGTTCAAATATCTATCCAAAATTTCTTATCTGTTCAACAAACCAGTCACAATCTTCAATCTATTTTTATTTGTTCAATTTTATTATCTGTTGAAATACACCAAGCCAAGATCTGTCGCAATCTTTCTTTCTCTCTCTCTTCTTCTTTTCCCTATCTGTTTAAATTCTTTCTCAAATATAATCCAGTATATATATCTGTTCAATTTTTTTTATTTTGTTTATCTGCTTAATTTTTAATTTTTTTTTATTCATTTACAACTATCTGTTGCAATTGGTTTCATCATACAACAACAACACAGATCGAACACTTTAAAAAAAACTAAAGAGATGAGGAATTGGACCTGTGTGCTTGAAAAAAAAAATTGTCCACAAAGGGCTGGATCAATGGAGTCTTCTCCTCCGATTGTCCTCTGCAAGCATTGAGTAAAATAATTTGGTGAGAAGTTCTTTTGTTTGTTTTGAAAGACGTTTTATTTTCAATTTTACTCCTTAATTTATCTGTTGATTTTTTTTTCTATATGTTCAAATTTACATTTAAGTGTTTAATAATTATTTTTTTTGTCTATATATTCCAAAATTTTGACTATCTGTTCAATTATTTTCCCTATCTGTGCAAATTTTTGTCTAGATTTTATTATCAGTTCAATTTTAATCTCTTATCTGTTCAAATATCTATCCAAAATTTCTTATCTGTTCAACAAACCAGTCGCAATCTTCAATCTATTTTTATCTGTTCAATTTTATTATCTGTTGAAATACACGAAGCCAGGATCTGTTGCAATCTTTCTTTCTCTCCCTCTTGTTCTTTCTCTCTATCTGTTGAAATTCTTTCTCAAATATAATCCAGTATATATATCTGTTCAATTTATTTATTTTTTTGATCTGCTTAATTTCTATTTTTTTTTGGTTCATTTACAACTATCTGTTGGAATTGGTTTCATCGTACAACAAAAACACAGATCGAACACTTAAAAAAAAAAAAAGAGATTAGGAATTGGATCTGTGTGCTTGAAAAAGAAACTGTCCATAAAGAGCTGGATCAATGGAGTCTTCTCCTCCGATTGATGTTGTTTCTGATAAACTTCGCAACATGTGAAGCCTTCAGCACCGCATATGATTGGGCCTCGACCCACTTTGTAAAGTAATCTATCGTGACTAGGATGAACTCATGCCCATCCGACCCCTTCGGAGTGACAGCCCCGATCACATCGATTCCCCATACTGAAAATGGCCATGGTGAAGTCATATTGTATAGCTTTGATGGCGGGATGTTCATGCGGTTTGCATGGATCTGGCACTTGTGGCATCACCGAAGAAAACTGATACAATCCTCCTCCATGGTGGACCAATAGTAACCTTGTCTGAGGATCTTCCTGGTTAGCATTACCCCGTTCATATGTGCGCCGCATTCTCCTCCATGGATGGCCTCCATTAGGCGCTTCGATTCTTCAGCCTCAACGCATAACTTATGCATTCCCAGATGACCTCTCTTATACAGCTTACCCCCACAGATGATGAACTGAACGGCCATTCTTCTGATTGCCCTTTTGTCCTTGGCATTTGCCCTTGGTGGATACACTTCCTTCTCCAAGAAATTCCATATGTCATAATACCAGGGGTTTTCGTCCTGAACCTCATCTATAGCGGCAATCGACTCGTATGTTGGCGCAAATTTCTGGTCAATAATGACTGGACGCATCCGGACTCCAAACGGGATGTCTATCATGGAAGATAGAGTTGCTAGTGAATCTGCGAACCTGTTATTCTCTCTTACTAGATGAGCAAAGTTTAGCTTCTTAAATCGAGGAATTAACAAGTCCAAGGCCTGATGATACATTATCATCTTTTCTTCTTTGACTTTCCAGTCTCCTTTTGCTTGAGACACAACAAGGTTCGAGTCCCCGATGACGTCCAACCGTTTTGCCCCTAGTTCCAGGGCTGCTTCTAGATCGACGATGCATACCTCATATTCTGCTTCGTTGTTCGAGACTTTGAATCGGAGTTTGAAGGCTAGAGGGATACGGGAATTGTCGGGTGCTATCAGCAACACTCCTATCCCATACTCATACTGATTTGACGCTCCGTCAAAGTACATTGTCCAAGATTCGTCGTCGATGTGCAAAATGTCTTCATCTGGGAATAAGTACTCAACTGCTTCACCCCCTTCCACTGGATGATCGGCTAAGAATTCTGCTACTGCTCTTCTCTTTACTGACTTGCGTGTCACATATTTCAGGTCGAATTCGGAGAGCAACAGCAACCAACGAGCTAGCTTACCCGTAAGTGCTGGTTTCTCGAAAAGATATTTGATGGGATCGAGCCGTGAAACCAACATTACAGAGTGAGCTAACAGGTAGTGCCGCAGCTTCCTGGTAGCCCAAACCAAAGCTAGACAAGCCTTCTCCAATGGTGTGTAGCGAGTCTTATACTCTAGCATTTTCTTGCTCAGATAGTAGATGGCTCTCTCCACTTTGTCCTCTGATTCTTGCGCGAGCATCTGTCGCTACGGGGTTCCAAACGAGATTATTTCAGATAATGGTTCCCACTTCAAGAAGAAAGTGATTGATTTGTTGGAGAAGTACAACGTGGCTTTTCATAAGTCATCCACATATCGGCTGCAAACCAATGGAGCAATTGAGGCCGCCAACAAAAATATCAAACACATACTGCAGAAGATGGTGGAAACCTACCAGGACTGGCCAAATAAGCTGCCGTTTGCTCTGTGGAGCTACCGGACTTCAAGTAGAACTTCAACTGGAGCGACTCCGTATTCATTAGTTTATGGGATGGAAGCCGTTCTACCTATCGAGATTGAGGTTCCGTCATTGCGAGTACTGGCTGAGTGTCAGATAGCCGAAGCAAATTGGCAGCAGAGCAGATTTGAGGAACTCATGCTCTTTGATGAGAGAAGACTGAAAGCACTGTACCATGTTCAAGGTTATCAGCGCAGAATTGCCTGGGCTTTCAACAAGAAAGTTAAGTCCAGGAATCTAAAAGAAGGAGATTTGGTGCTCAAGGACAACCGAGCTCCTATCCATGACCCAAGGGGCAAGTTCAGACCCACTTGGACTGGTCCCTACATCATCAAAGCTATCTGGTTGGGTGGAGCTGTGGTTCTGATGGACCTAGATGGCCTAGAATTTTCACAACCGATCAACATGGACAAGTTGAAGAAATATTACCCCTGAGAGGCTCGCTAGGCCGAAAACCCGAAAGGGCGACCTAGGCAAAAATTAGAGCATAGAAAATTTGAAATTATAAAAACTAAGCTCGCAAGGTTGAAAACCCGCAAAGGGCGGCCTTGGCAAAAGTTAGAGCGCAAAAGGAGAGTGAAAATACTCGAGTGAACCCAAGCCTGAACTACGTAAGGCTTGATTCCCATCTTTGGGATACGTAGGCAACTTCATCCTGGAGTTCAGCCATAAACTTTTTTTTTCTCGATCAACTTTGTCCATTCGATCATCTTGGTCATCTTTGTCTATTCAACATTCGAGAGCTTTGGTTGTAATCTCCGGTACAGTGCTACTCAGACTAGGGGCAACTTTCCAGTTGCTGGAATCCGGGGTTGTGCATCCTAGTGACAGATTTTAGGCATGTCCAGTTCTGATCCACACCGAAAATGGTTTTGAAAAGTTTTAATAAAAGTTGACTTTGCTTAAATTAGTCTTTTTACAACTAAGACCATTTTTGGACCAAAGCAGAAAATTTTCAGTACCCACAGCCTTCAATTTCATTGATTTCAGTATAGAGTTCTCCTGCTCTTGCATACAAATTGAAGTTGCTTTTTATTACATTCATAAAGAAAACTTGAAAGTACTAATAAAGCAATAAATCCGAGGCATAGAAAGGTCAAGTGTTCCTGCGCCCCCTCCCAGAGCTGGTCGAAGCCGCCGATGCCAAGCTGGGCCCAATCTGTGCCTCTTCATTGAGCCAATATATGCATTCATCAGACAAAGTGCAACTGAAAGTGGGAGCGGAGGCCAGGAGCTCTCTAGTCCTCCACGCTGCGGCCTGCCGAGCAAGCTGTGCACCTCGGGCTGGGAATGCAGCTGGATACTCTATCCCCTCTACCGGGCAGGTCTGATCATGGCTGAACTGGCGCTGGAACCGGAATGGGAAGTAGAATACACAGTGAGTAAAGCCAATCAACTGAATCCCAGTCTGCCAGAACATGCTATAACTCATTGCCGGTAGGTTGAGCCAAGGGCACCGCCAAGCAATGTGGTCTACGGACAGGCTGCACATCCAATCAAACCACCATCCCTCGTCAAGGGCGTTGACTAAACGTCGCCGGAAGAAGTAGCCGCGAGCTGAATATGCTGGGCAAGAGTCCACAACCTGCAACTTGTCCATCAACCACACCTGGGAAGGGATGAAAAATGAGAGAATAAAGAATAGAGAGATGTACGATGAGAGAAAAGTGAGAAAAGGGTTTTGTGAGAAAAATCGAGCCTGAGGGCCAAGTGATGTGAGTAATACATATGTGAGATTGGGTGGGAAACATTACCTGCAGCAGTAGTGGACTCCCCACAAATCTGGTCATCTCTCGACGATAAAAGGCGTCTAAGCGCATCAACGTCTCTGCCAGAGTCATGGCAATGCAGCTCTTGCCCTCCTTCAAGCCTTGGGCAACCTCAATCAATTGGACGCTAGATCCCCCAGAGCCTAAGGCAAACAGAAAATGAGATAGCATGCACAAGCAGAGGGCATGTCGCCGGAAGCCTTGCCAATGATGGTCGCCGCGGTCACCGGTATTCGAAAACCGATGACTCAAACTCAGAATATCCAGCATTCCGTCACAAATCAGAGATCGAGCGTCATACATAGTGAGTCCACACATTCGCCCTAAGGTTTGAACATGACCAAAGTTAAGCTGGGGTAAGATCTCCTCGTTGCGCTCGGATTCCATTAAAGCTTGAAAATCTTCGAAGGTAGGGCATACCTCTTGCTCGCTAAAGCTAAAGACATGAGTCACCGGGTTCCAAAACCTCGCTGCGGCGTGAAGAAACGGAAAGTGCAGCTGAGTGCGACTCAGAGTGAATAGTGCATTTATGTCAAAACCCCGGAAACTCAGCTTTTCCGAGTCGTCCAAGCTGGCAACCCAAGCTGTGAGATTTTGGGCAAGAAACTCTTCCATTTGGAGCAAATCAGTGTGGAATTGAGAAAAACTACGAAGCTGAGGCCTTTTGTAGGGGATAAGATTGAGTGGAGGACAGGTGTCAACATTCTGGTGATTCTTTCATTCATGGCTGGCCGGCCAAATATAGTGCCGACCGACCACCACTTTTGGCCGATCGATCAAAGATTCTGGCCGATGGCCATTTCTTGAGGCCGGTGGTCTTCCTCCTTGCTCCCTAAGCTGTTTATATATTGAACATGCTGAGAATTTGGGGAATGCCACCACTTCCAAGGCCCTCTGATGATGGATTTTGCGGCGTCACGCCCATTTGCTTATCGAGTTGTTGTAAATTTGCTTATCGAGTTGTATTTCACTCTTTTCAAGTCTTTGTTGCTTGTCGAGTTGTACTCGCACTTGGCTAGCTTATCGAGTTTCCTTGTTTTGCTTATCGAGTTGTAAGTCAGTTCACTACCTGATTATTACGATGCGAGTGCTCAATTTTCAAACCAAGTTCAATTTCATTGTTATGTGATACCATGTGATGCGATGCATAGAAAGCACAAACGTAACATCATCTTGAACAAAATGGTTGTTTCATTTCCCTCATGTGTTTTGCAAAAATACACACTTTTGAAAAGGTAAAACCTGCCTGAGGTAGTGCAATGTGCTTAAACTACCAGTAAAAAGGAAAGTAAAGCAGAAGAAGAGCAGGGCAGCAAAGTATCAGAATTGATACCGATAACCTCCCCTTATGGTCAATGCACCTCCCACACCCTTGTTCGGGCCAACTATGTGGTTTGGCACCTTCAGTACTCAAGACAGTGTAAAGAAGTGCACTTTCGGAACATTAGCAGGCCTTCAAGTTGACCTCAAGCCGTGACTTCTATGAGTAGTGCCTGGTGCGTGCGAGGAGCACCCCATCCCGTATCCTTTTTATCTTTTTCGAGTTCTGCAAATCGCTTCAATTATACCATGTTACAGTGCTTGGTATTTCAACATCATAATAACTGGTCCTTACCATGCTTCAAGTCTCTATACACATTGCGTGCATACGTGCATTGCTTTACTTACATGTGTTCAATTTCAAGTTCCTATACACATTGCATGCATACGTGCATTGCTTTACTTACATGTGTTCAATTGCAAGTTTCTATACACATTGTGTGCATTACTACTTGCTTTACTTACATGTGTATATGTATCTTTCAGGTGGTTACACATTGTGCATATCTCTGTATGTACTTTACTTACATGTGTTCATACCTTTCTTGCTTTACACATTGCATGCGTTTCCACGTATGCTTTACTTACATGTGTTCATGCATCTCACAGGAGGTTATACATTGCTTGCGTTAACCCGTATGCTTTACTTACCTGTATTCATTCCTGCCATACACATTGCGTGCATACGTGCATTGCTTTACTTACATGTGTTCAATTTCAAGTTCTATACACATTGCGTGCATACGTGCATTGCTTTACTTACATGTGTTCAATTTCAAGTCCTATATACATTGCGTGCATACGTGCATTGCTTTAATTACATGTGTTCAATTTCAAGATCCTTTCTATACACATTGCATGCGTTGTCACGTTATGCTTTACTTACATGTGTTCGAATTCTCTTTGTACACATTGCATGCGTTGTCACGTTATGCTTTACTTACATGTGTTCGAATTCTCTTTGTACACATTGCGTGCGTTGTCACGTTATGCTTTACTTACATGTGTTCGAATTCTCTTTGTACACATTGCATGCGTTGTCACGTTATGCTTTACTTACATGTGTTCGAATTCTCTTTGTACACATTGCATGCGTTGTCACATTATGTTTTACTTACATATGTTCGAATTCTCTTTATACACATTGCATGCATACGTGCACTGCTTTACTCACATGTGTCTACATTTTCACACATTGAGCACGTTGTCGCGTGTTCTTTACCTACATGTGTTTGGGCCTTCGTAGCATTGTTATGCGTGTTTCTAACGATATTGCGCCTGTTAAGTTTCTCTCTTTTAAAGGCACGATATTGTATGTACGGTTCATTTGAAGCTGGTACAACCGGACGAACCGCACAGGTATCATATTCTTCGCGTGAAACGTAGCGAGAATTACATGTTTCTCCTACACTCTCTCTGCATTGTAATGTAGTTTGGTGTATGCTAGCTTAACACTGTTGCATTGTATGTGCTTCGTTACAGCTTTTCTTTGCATGATCATAAGTTATGCTTGGCTTCTTACATTTTTAGTTGCATTTTGCCCCTGCCTTCGGGTGCATATCTTTGTTTATCTTGCATGTCTGTCTAAGTCTTCGGCCTTGTCAAAAATGGGTCGTCTCTGGGCTTTGACACTCACTTCCGTCATTGTTATGACTTTCGAGTTCTGTCAAAGAGGGGCAACTGTAGACACCCCATTTTTGACCGTCCTCAAGACTTAGACGTCACCGTTGGAACACTCGGTGATCATCCATCTTTGTGTTCGTTTTGAACTCCCAGAGGTCTCGGCTGCGTGCCTTACCTCAGTATCTCTCAACTGGTTTGTTATGTGCTTGGTTTTGCACCAAGGACTTGTGTGTTTTTGTACCTGAGGGTAGGGGGAGGCTTGTTAGCTACCCCTGAAACCCACTGGCCATGGCTTGAGGCCACCGGCCGTGTTTTGAGGCTACTGGCCATCGGTGAGATATACCACTGGCCGGTCAGCACTTGGTGTGGTCGGCCGGCACTTTGTTTGGCCGGTGACCTCTTTTGCTGGCCGATTTTACCCTTTTGCACCCTTCAGGCATGGTGCATGCCAGTTGTGCCAGCTGGGATGCACAAACCCTCTCCCCCGTGCATAAGTCTGGCTATTTTGGGCCTTTGACCCCCTTTTTTGCACCCTTTGCTCAAGGCTTCTTGAGGAAGCCTTGACCCTTTGTCATGGCTTCCTCAGGAAGCTTGCCCCCCCAGCTTAGCTTCCTTGATAAGCCTTGACCCCCTTGCCCCCTTTGACCCTTTTTTTTAGCTTGTCTTATAAGCTTAGAGCCTTTGCATTGTCTATATAAGGCTCTCTCCTCCTCCATTGTTAGAGGTTGAACAACTCCAGACCTAAATACATACATATATCTGATATATCATCCTCTCTCTCTATATCTCCCTCTCTCTTTTCCTTTGTGTGTGTTTTGAGGGCCTAAAGGTGTGTTTGGTTCATAGTATCGCACTAACACACACACCATTACACCATACTTCGACTTGGGAGGCCTTGAGGGTTTGTTCTTGAAGTTTTGGGTTAGTTTTGATCAGAAGAAGAGGGCTGAGCTTGCTGTTCTTGAGGTGTTCTCCAAGGGTAATACTTTTGCTTTAAATCCCCCAATCTTGCACTAGCTTTTGACCTATCTTGCATGCTGTTTTAGACTTTGTGTATAACTGAAAAAAGTCTTATATTTTCATGCTTGAGATATCTCATTAAGGTTGTTTTGGCATTGGGGGTCGACCTCCCCCTCTTAGGCCTTGTTTGGCCCTTTTTGTGCTTCTTTTATTAAGTTTTGATTTCTTTGGTGTATTGGCCTTCTCACCACTGAAATCTAGTGGATTTTCAGTGGTGAAAAAAAAGGGGTTTGAGGTCTTGCATAGGGGAGGGACACCCCTCTCCCTTGGTCTCTCATTTTGTTCATGTTTTGGCTCATAAGGGCAACATGCATGTTTGGTTTGTTTTTGGTTCCATATCAGATGTTTTGGGTGTTGTTTAGGTCATATGTTGCCTCTGTTTTGGTCGGATTAATGACCCCTTACATGCATATTATACTTGCTTTACATTCCTCCATGTTGTCTAAAAGTGCATCATACCATTAGACCACCATGCTCTCATATTTTGGCCTTGCTTTGTGAAGTCCTTGGTCATATTTTGCCATATTTAAGGTCTATGGGGTACTAATTTAATCATGTTTGCCATGTTTGGTATGACCTCTTTGCATCTTGACATTATGAGCCTTAAGAGTGTGAGGCATGAGCATGCTTTGTTGAGTCTATTTCAGTAATTTGGAGTCATCTTATATGTCATTTCAGTCCTCAATCCATGCTTGTATGTCTACATTCATCATCTATTCCATGCCTTGAAGAAGTCTCCTTTTATGCCTTAAAATGAAGCATTGTGCATGCCTATGTGTTTGGGTCATTTGAGTTGTCATAACAGTGGGTTTTCGGACTTATTTTGATGTATTAAAACTCTGTTTTGGTTGTATAACTCATGCCATGTTTGCTTGGGGTAGTGGTAATAGAATGCTCCTTTGTTGATCTTAATCTTGGGCCTATTGGTGTGCATACTTACATGAGTATTTATCCATCATTTTAGGTATCTTTTGTCACTGTTTTGGGGGGTGGGCTGAGGTCTGTCCCTTTGTATTTTAGGTCCATCATTGCATGATTGTATTGCATTACTTTGGTTTCACCTTATCCCTATGTGTGTGAGAGATTCGGTAGATCATCTCGCCGACTTGTATATTCGGGACATAGTGAGGTTGCACGGGGTCCCAGTGACGATCGTCTCAGATAGAGATCCTCGTTTTATTGCTAGGTTGTGGCAAAGTTTGCAGAGTGCCTTGGGCACTTGGTTGACCTTTAGAACCAAGTCTTGTTGCCCAGGTTTTGGCTGGTCCGCTCGAGCGGAGATGTTTACGCTCGAGCGGAGAGGTTGTTGTTGCTTGTACGCTCGAGCGGGGGCTTTGGCGCTCGAGCGGAGAATGCACCCATCCAGTATCTCGTGACTCCTGCAAAACTTCTGCAGGTGAGGTTTCTACGCTCGAGCGGGTTTGGTGAGCTCGAGCGGGTTGCGCTCGAGCGGGGATATTGCGCTCGAGCGGACAGTATGTTTTTGGTGAGAGTTCTGGGAGGAGGAGACCTGCGCTCGAGCGGACGAACTTTGTGTCTGTGTCTTGGCGCTCGAGCGGACAATGTTGCGCTCGAGCGGACCTTGTTTTGTGTGTCTTTACGCTCGAGCGGACCTGTCGTATAACTGAGAGTGGCTGGGCATTTTAAATCACTTTTTGACTTCTCTTCTCTCTCCTACTTTCCCAAAATGCCATTTTCAGAGCTTCTCACTCAAAAACCATAACTTCTCTCTAAGTATTGATCTAACTAGGGTGTTTTGTTCACCTTTGGTCTTCACAAAAAGGGTGTTGATCGTCGAGGGCGTCGTTTTGATCCGAATAGTTTGGTGTTTGGAGCATTTTGGTTTTGGGTCCTTCTCCTTTGGAGCTCATCTTTTGAGGTAGGGATATCCTACTCCTCTTTATGAGTTTTGTCTTTAAATTTTAGCATTTTGATATGTTGGGGGTTGTTGAGTAATTTTGGAAAACTTTGGGCCATTGTGTAATTTTACAAAAGTTGGGGGTTTTTATCTATGATAAACCTAGAAGCATGTTTGGTATAGAAACATGGAATTAATGTTGAAACATTAATGAAAGTGGAACCTAAGGGTTGTAATGTTAATTATGGAAAATGTCCTAATTACATTGATTGATTAATTTGGATAATTAATTGTGAGAAATGAGGAATTGAAATAGAATTGTGTCATTGAATATGACGGTGGAAAGAATACATTGACTTTATGTATTGATATGTGATGTGTATAATTGTTGTTTATATGCATTGTGTTGTGTTGGAGAAGATAGAGGATGTACTCCACGGTTTAGGGGAAGATAGGGGATGGACCTCTAAGCCGGATGTTGTTGGGAGGAGATAGGGGATGGACTCCGTAGATAGAGCTTGTGTGCTTATCTAGAAATGTATTGACAGAGCGGATATGCTTGTCGTTGGAAGTTTGGATATAACTTATATGTTTATCTGTGTTGAAGTGAAAAGCGTTAGCTTGAGTTTTGTTGTCTCATGTGAGATGTTTGGCCAGGTTCTGAGCCAAGATTATAAATGGCAAGTGAAAGGAATGGAAATGGAAATGAAAGGAAATATAGACTTAAGTGTCTTGGATTTGTATCATGTTATGAAAGAATGTAAAAGTGTTGACCATCTGTTAAATTGTTAATCTTTTAGTCATTATTCATAACTGGTTTAGTATATTTCTACTGGGCTGTGGCTCACCCTATATGGGAACATCATTTTCAGGTACAGGTAGCATGCCACCTCCAAGGACTTAGCTTGGGAGGCTAGTGGCGGACAGACTTTTTGGTTGTCTTTCCTTTTGTTGTATTACATGTAAATTCAAGCCAAGGGCTTAATGTGTAAATGAGTTAGCACTCTACTTTCTTGTAACCAAGTGTTAACTTGGAAAGCTGTAAGCCCTTAGGGCATTTGCTTTTGTTGTTAACATGTAATACTTTTTGTAATGAAACTCTGATAAATGGAAGGATGTGGATCTTTTATGTATCAAAGCATGTCTATATTGTTGGGATTAATGTTTTTATTTTGAGGGCGTTACAACTTGGTATCAGAGCGTACCGGGTTCGAATACTTTGGGTACGTGGGAAGTGATTAGGATCACAATGTGTTTGTCTAGCTTAATAGAGACTTAGGTGTATTGTTATATGCTTATATGATAACATGCTTATGTGACTATTTGGGTATGGGATTTAATTTCCAGGATGTTGATTGGATCTTTGGGTTTCTGGGAGTCTTGTTGGAAAGGCACTTGATCAATGCTGTTTCTAACCGGTACTCTAGTAACGCCTTGGGATTATCATTATCTGGAAATGAAATTCGTAAGTGCTTATGTGTTTATGTGCTTACGTGGAGTGAATTACTGTTGTCCATGCATTAGGACGTGAGTGTTTAGTTTTGGCACGTTTATGAATGTGCTAACGTTCTGTATTACCTTTATTAGGATGTCAGGAAGAGGAAGAGGTGGTAGGCGTGGCAGGACTAGGAGGCAGGAAGTGCCTTTACCGAATGAGATTCCGGCAGTTCAAGAGGGGGTTGGTCAGGCCAATGTGGCCGAGCCAGCGGGTCAGCAGGCTATGAGTGCCTTGGCCTGGGAGATAGCAGGAGCTTTGGGTATTCTCAGAGCAGGGAATCAGGCAGCTAAGGCAGGGCCTTCCTTCTTGAAGAGGGAGTTCTTCCGGTCTAACCCGGATGAGTTTGTTGGGGATCCTAAGGAGCCACTGAAGGCAGACGAGTGGCTAGAACAAATGAGTAAGACGTTCGAGATGCTAGGCATTGAGGACGGAGCATTGAAAGTGACCTTGGCATCCTTCCAGCTGAAGGGAGATGCGGGTCAATGGTGGAAGTATGAGAAAGTTCGTGTAGGTGGTACTTGGGAGGCGTTTGTGAATGCTTTCCAGGAGAGGTTTTTATCCGCAGTGGCTAGAGAGAAGCTGAGGGATCAGTTTAGCAAACTTAAGCAGGAGGGTTTGTCTGTGGCCGAGTTTGAGGCTACATTTACTAGCTTGTCCAGGTTTGCACCTGAACTTGTGGCGACAGAGGAGCGCCGTTGCTACGAGTTTGAGCGGAAGTTGAGGTGGGACCTCAAGTTGAAAGTTGGTGGACCTTACATTCGAGAGTACAGGTATTTGGTGGATGCTGTAGCTCATATGGAGCTGATGATGCAGGAGGGAGAGGAGGAGAAACATGGAGGCTCCAAGAGGGGCCAAGAGGGACAGGGTGATGGCAGGAGGCAGAGGGGCTATAACCCTCAGTCGTCCCAGGGTGGTTTGGCCAGGTCGACTTTCCCAGTACCGAGTGCAGGCTCCGGGAGGGGCAGTCAGGGAGAGTTCACCTGTTTCAAGTGTGGCCAGCCGGGTCACAAGGCTTCAGTTTGCCCGCAGAAGGGCGGGGGTCAGAGAGCTGCGTCTTCGTCAGCTAGACCGCAGAGTCAGAGTTTGGGCAGGGGGCAGCCCTTGTCTTGTTATCAGTGTGGACAGCCTGGGCACCTGAAGAGGTTTTGCCCACGGTTGAGTGCCACTTCAGGAGCGTCTGGTTCTAGACAGACGCATGGGTTTCAGCCAGCTCAGTCTGTGCAGGCCTCGAGGGCCAATCCGGGGGCTTCGTCGTCCCAGTCAGTGCAGCAGTCGTATGCTCCAAGAGGTGAGCAAGTGGATCAGGGACCTACAGGGCGCGTATATGCTGTTACCGCGCAGGACCTAGTACCGACTCCATCAGTAGTGAGAGGTACCTTTTTGTTTTGCAATTCGGTTGCTAGTGTGTTGATTGACATGGGTGCGTCTCATTCTTTTGTATCTGCTGCATTTGCATCTGTGTTAGAATTGGAGTTAGCAGTGTTGGCATCTCCTATTTGCGTAGTGTCACCTATTGGGGGTGAGTTGATTTTGAAACACGGATGTAGAGGTTGTGACATAGAGGTTGACGATCATAGGCTTCCATTTCCTTTTGTAGTTATGCCCATGAAGGGCTTTGATGTTATTTTGGGTATGGACTGGTTATCGTCATACCGGGCTGTTATTGATTGCTACCGCCAGAGGGTTACTTGTTGTACCGTGAGCGGGGAGTGTTTCCATTTCTTGGGAGACCGGGTTGGTAGTATTGTGCCACCGGGGTATGGTCCGCGAGGGCGGAATGAGCTTAGTGGTCTACTTGCTAGCTTTGAGAGTAGTGAGTGTGATGAGACCCAGATTGAGTTGCCGAGAGTAGTTTGTGAGTACTCGGATGTCTTTCCCGAGGACCTTGTTGATTTGCCACCCCACCGAGAGATTGAGTTCTCTATCGATTTAGTGCCTGGCACGGCGCCGATTTCTATGGCACCTTACCGTTTTGCTCCAGCAGAGTTGGTTGAGTTGAAAGTTCAACTCCAGGAATTGCTAGATAAGGGCTTTGTTGACCCTAGTGTTTCACCGTGGGGAGCACCGGCACTCTTTGCTAAAAAGAAAGATGGTGCCTTGAGATTGTGTATTGACTACCGGAAGTTGAATCGGGCTACGGTTAAGAATAAGTACCCTATGCCCCGTATAGATGATTTGTTTGACCAGTTGAAAGGTTCCCGTTGTTTCTCTAAGATAGACTTGAGATCGGATTACCATCAGTTGAGGGTCAGGGAGGAGGATATTCCGAAGACGGCATTCCGTACGCGGTATGGCCATTATGAGTTTCTGGTAATGCCATTTGGGCTTACCAACGCACCGGCAGTCTTTATGGACTTGATGAACCGGATCTTCCGGGAATTCTTGGATCGTTTTGTAGTCGTCTTCGTGGACGACATTCTTATCTATTCACCTTCAGAGGAGGAGCACGAGGAACACTTGAGAGTGGTGCTTGGGTTGCTTAGAGCCCAAGGCTGTATGCCAAGTTTGGGAAGTGTGAGTTCTGGCTAGGAGAAGTCAAGTTCTTAGGCCATGTGGTTTCCGGGGAAGGGGTGTCTGTTGATACATCCAAGACAGAGGCAGTGCAAGATTGGGCACAGCCTAAGAATGTGTTTGAGATCCGCAGTTTTCTGGGTTTAGCTGGGTATTACCGTCGGTTTGTGAAGGATTTCTCCAGGTTAGCTTCACCGTTGACCAGATTGACTCGGAAGGGAGTCAACTTTGTATGGAGTGAGACTTGTGAAAAGTCGTTTCAGGAGTTGAAAGTTAGACTGACCACCGCTCCAGTTTTGATTATTCCGGAGAGAGGGTTGGGTTATGCAGTCTATTGTGATGCCTCACGAGAGGGTTTGGGTTGTGTGTTGATGCAAGAGGGGAAAGTGGTAGCTTATGGCTCACGTCAGTTGAAAATTCATGAGAAGAATTACCCCACGCATGACTTAGAGTTAGCGGCTGTGATCTTTGCCTTGAAAATCTAGAGGCACTACCTTTATGGTGAGAGATTCGAGGTGTTCTCGGATCATAAGAGTCTGAAATATCTGTTTTCACAGAAAGACTTGAATTTGAGGCAGAGGAGATGGATGGAGTTTATTGAGGATTACGACTTCGAGTTGCATTATCACCCGGGGAAGGTCAATGTTGTGGCCGATGCCCTTAGCAGGAAATCCGTTAGTGATGTAGCTTGTATAGCCATCCGAGAGTGGAAGATGTTGGGGGCCATTGGAGAGTTTGATTTGCTTCTGGGCGAATCCGTTGAGGCTGCGGCCTTGTTTTCTGTTGTTGCGCAGCCTACACTTGTGACTAGAGTGTTAGAGGCACAGAGAGGTGACCTTGAGGTAGAATCCCTCCGAGAGAAGGTCTCCGGTGGGAAGGTTGAGAAGGGTTTGACAGTGTATCCCGACCTGAGTGTGAGATACCGAGACCGTTTGCTTGTACCGGAGTCTTGCCGAGAGTAAGTACTCCGAGAGTTTCATCATTCGCGCCTTGCGGTGCATCCGGGAGGTACTAAGATGTATCAGGATTTAGGTCGCTAGTTTTGGTGGCAGGGTATGAAGAGAGATGTGGCAGTTTTCGTGTCTAAGTGCCTTACTTGTCAGCAAGTGAAGGCCGAGCATCAGAGGCCAGCGGGTTTGTTACAACCCTTGCCTATTGCCGAGTGGAAGTGGGAGCATGTCACTATGGACTTCGTTGTAGGTCTTCCGAGGACTCAGCGGGGTAGTGATGCTATTTGGGTGGTTGTAGACCGGTTGACTAAGTCGGCGCACTTCATTCCTATGCGCGTGAGAGATTCGGTAGATCACCTTGCCGACTTGTATATTCGGGACATAGTGAGGTTGCACGGGATCCCAGTGACGATAGTCTCAGATAGAGATCCTCGTTTTACTGCTAGGTTATGGCAGAGTTTGCAGAGTGCCTTGGGTACTAAGTTGACCTTTAGTACAGCTTATCATCCTCAGACTGACGGGCAGTCCGAGCGTACTATTCAGATCCTCGAGGATATGCTTCGGGGTTGTGTCCTTGATTTCAGTGGGACGTGGGAGAGGCACTTACCTTTGGTGGAGTTTGCCTACAACAACAGTTTTCTGTCTAGTATTGGTATGGCACCGTTTGAGGCCTTGTATGGCCGACCTTGTAGGTCTCCAGTTTGTTGGGCTGAGGTGGGTGATACACCTTTGTTGGGTCCGGAGTTGGTTAGGGAGACGACGGAGAAAGTTGAGCTTATCCGTAGGAGGCTTGTTACAGCCCAGAGTCGTCAGAAATCTTATGCTGACCGTAGGAGGAGACCGCTGGAGTTTGAGATGGGTGATCACGTCTTTCTGAAGATATCACCTAGACGGGGATTGTTGAGGTTTGGGAAGAGTGGGAAGTTATCCCCTCGGTTTATTGGTCCTTTTGAGATCCTTGAGAGGATTGGCGAGGTTGCTTATCGTTTAGCTTTGCCGCCACAGTTGTCCGGAGTTCATGACGTGTTTCATGTGAGTATGCTTCGGAAGTATGAGCCGGATCCATCACATGTGTTGGATTGGACCGACTTAGAGGTAGATGAGGATGCCTCGTATGAGGAGAGACCGGTTCGGGTCTTGGATAGGCGGGATCAAGTCCTGCGTGGCAAGACCATCCCTTTGGTTAAGGTTTTGTGGAAACATCACGGAGTGGAGGAGGCCACTTGGGAACGTGAGTTGGGAGTCCGCGAGAAATATCCGGACTTGTTTATTGATGTGTAATCAAGTATTGCAATTGTGTAATTGTGATGAACTTTAAGAACATTCAAATTGTCTTAAGTTGTAAAACATGGTATATGTTTTGGTTAATGTAAATGTTGTAGAACTTGCCTTGATATGGAAGTTGATTATAATATTGCGTATGTTGGCTATATTATAGAAATGGAATTGTATCATGATTATCGCTTATGATATGAATTGTGAACCATGTGTGTTGGAAATGGTTGAAATGAAAAGAAAATGCATGTTGAAATGTATATATTGTAGAATGCCTCTTGATAAGAGATGGAATGACCGGTAATGGGTCGAATTGTGGAATGTTGTGGTATAACATTGTTTAGAAGAGAGGAAAACTTGTTTTTCAAAACTTGTTCTTAATTTCGGGGATGAAATTCTTTAAGGGGGGGAGGTTATAGCGGTCCCGGGTTTAACCCTTGTTGTATAGTGATCCGGACATGTGTCCGTGGATGTTGGTAGTTGAGTATTGTCTTGTTTACATCCTTTTCTACTTTGTATTTGAGTTATAGGATGTGTTGGGCAGGTTTGTTACAGGTTGGTTGAGCTTAAGAACCAAGTCTTGTTGCCCAGGTTTTGGCTGGTCCGCTCGAGCGGAGATGTTTACGCTCGAGCGGAGAGGTTGTTGTTGCTTGTACGCTCGAGCGGGGGCTTTGGCGCTCGAGCGGAGAATGCACCCATCCAGTATCTCGTGACTCCTGCAAAACTTCTGCAGGTGAGGTTTCTACGCTCGAGCGGGTTTGGTGAGCTCGAGCGGGTTGCGCTCGAGCGGGGATATTGCGCTCGAGCGGACAGTATGTTTTTGGTGAGAGTTCTGGGAGGGGGAGACCTGCGCTCGAGCGGGCGGGAATCTACGCTCGAGCGGACGAACTTTGTGTCTGTGTCTTGGCGCTCGAGCGGACAATGTTGCGCTCGAGCGGACCTTATTTTGTGTGTCTTTACGCTCGAGCGGACCTGTCGTATAACTGAGAGTGGCTGGGCATTTTAAATCACTTTTTGACTTCTCTTCTCTCTCCTACTTTCCCAAAACGCCATTTTCAGAGCTTCTCACTCAAAAACCATAACTTCTCTCTAAGTATTGATCTAACTAGGGTGTTTTGTTCACCTTTGGTCTTCACAAAAAGGGTGTTGATCGTCGAGGGCGTCGTTTTGATCCGAATAGTTTGGTGTTTGGAGCATTTTGGTTTTGGGTCCTTCTCCTTTGGAGCTCATCTTTTGAGGTAGGGATATCCTACTCCTCTTTATGAGTTTTGTCTTTAAATTTTAGCATTTTGATATGTTGGGGGTTGTTGAGTAATTTTGGGAAACTTTGGGCCATTGTGTAATTTTACAAAAGTTGGGGGTTTTTATCTATGATAAACCTAGAAGCATGTTTGGTATAGAAACATGGAATTAATGTTGAAACATTAATGAAAGTGGAACCTAAGGGTTGTAATGTTAATTATGGAAAATGTCCTAATTACATTGATTGATTAATTTGGATAATTAATTGTGAGAAATGAGGAATTGAAATAGAATTGTGTCATTGAATATGACGGTGGAAAGAATACATTGACTTTATGTATTGATTTGTGATGTGTATAATTGTTGTTTATATGCATTGTGTTGTGTTGGAGAAGATAGAGGATGTACTCCACGGTTTAGGGGAAGATAGGGGATGGACCTCTAAGCCGGATGTTGTTGGGAGGAGATAGGGGATGGACTCCGTAGATAGAGCTTGTGTGCTTATCTAGAAATGTATTGACAGAGCGGATATGCTTGTCGTTGGAAGTTTGGATATAACTTATATGTTTATCTGTGTTGAAGTGAAAAGCGTTAGCTTGAGTTTTGTTGTCTCATGTGAGATGTTTGGCCAGGTTCTGAGCCAAGATTATGAAATGGCAAGTGAAAGGAATGGAAATGGAAATGAAAGGAAATATAGACTTAAGTGTCTTGGATTTGTATCATGTTATGAAAGAATGTAAAAGTGTTGACCATCTGTTAAATTGTTAATCTTTTAGTCATTATTCATAACTGGTTTAGTATATTTCTACTGGGTTGTGGCTCACCCTATATGGGAACATCATTTTCAGGTACAGGTAGCATACCACCTCCAAGGACTTAGCTTGGGAGGCTAGTGGCGGACAGACTTTTTGGTTGTCTTTCCTTTTGTTGTATTACATGTAAATTCAAGCCAAGGGCTTAATGTGTAAATGAGTTAGCACTCTACTTTCTTGTAACCAAGTGTTAACTTGGAAAGCTGTAAGCCCTTAGGGCATTTGCTTTTGTTGTTAACATGTAATACTTTTTGTAATGAAACTCTGATAAATGGAAGGATGTGGATCTTTTATGTATCAAAGCATGTCTATATTGTTGGGATTAATGTTTTTATTTTGAGGGCGTTACAGCGCTCGAGCGGGTCTATTGGCGCTCGAGCGGAGTGTTCATTGTTAGTGAGAATACTGAGAGAGGAGAATCTACGCTCGAGCGGACTGGTTTTCGTGCTCGAGCGGGTGTGTTTTGTTTATGTGTCTTGGCGCTCGAGCGGGACTTTTTGCGCTCGAGCGAGTCCAGTTTTTGTGCTTGACGCTCGAGCGTCCTTTTCTCCGCTCGAGCGGGAGAGTCGTATATTAGTGGACAGCTAGGCTATTTTGAATCACTTTTTACATCCTCACTCTCTCTCTTACTTTTCTAAAACTCCATTAGAGAGCCTCTCTCACTAAAAACCCACATTCTCTCTAGGGATTGATCTAGTTAGAGTGTTCTCCTACCGTTTGGCCTTTACAAAAAGTGTGGGATTTGTCTTGCTTTACATTTTGATCCGAAAAGTTTGGTGTTTGGAGCACTTCGAGTTTTCTTTATCTTCTCCATTTGAGCTCCGAATTTGAGGTAGGGATAACTACTCATTCTTATGGTCTTTGACTTAAATTGTTGGTCATTTTGATAAAGTGTAGAAGTTGGGAAATTTTGGAACTTAGAGTTTCAAATGTATAAAGGGGGTTTTGTTATTTTGACTCTTAAATATGTATTTTGGGTCTCAAAATGATGGTATTGTTGTTGGTTGTTGATATTTGAACCTTTGTGTTAATATTGAGAAATGGAGGAGAAAGCCCTAATTTGTGCATAAATTAATTGGTATAATTAATTTGGGAAAATTATGGGTTTATGAAATTGAGTTGAATATAATGAAATTGACTCATTATAAGATGGAATGGTGGAGTAGATTTCATTAATCACTCACTTTTGAAATTATTGATTATATATCTGTTGAGACATTTATTATCAGTTTAGAAATAATTGCTTTGGGCTACCGGTGGAGGGTAGTTTTGATTGTTGTAGACAATGCATGATGATTGGTCAAACTAAAACTAATCAATTGAGTATGCCATTGAATATGGCGGTTGGTATAATACATCAAAATTGTGTATTGATTGAATGATCATGTATATGATAATTGTTTATATACATTGCATTGTGTGGGAGGAGATAGGGGATGTACTCCACGGTTTAGGGAAAGATAGGGGATGGACCTCTAAATCGGATATTGTTTGGGAGGAGATAGGGGATGGACTCCATTGATACAGCACTAAAATGTGTATCATTTGTGAAACACGGAAGTGTCTTGGTTTGAGATTGATATAGCACTAAAATGTGTATCATTTGTGAAGTATGGAAGTGTTTATGTGTTATTGATACAGCACCAAAATGTGTATCAGTTATGAAGTGTGAAATGTTTAATATGAGTTATTGCCTCATTTAAATTGTTTGGCCAGGTTCTGAGCCGTAGTTATGAATCGAGAATTGGTTAAGAATTGAAGGATGGAATTACACATGGACTTTTTTTGTCATGTAATTGAAATGGTTATGAAATGATGTTTGTGAGTTGAACATGTATCAAATGCTAATGTTTTCGTTAATGCTCATATTATGTTTAGCATATCTCTACTGGGCGTTGGCTCACCCTATATGGGACATCATTTTCAGGTTCAGGTATCATGCCACTTCCGAGATCATAGCTTGGACGGTTGTGGGAGTTGAAGACTCTTTTTGGTTGTTTTGCTTGTATTACGTGTATATCAAGCCATGGACTTATCTTGTATAGAGTTAGTACTCTTCTTTTTGTAACCAAGTGTTGACTTGGAAAGCTGTAAGCCCGTAGGGCATTTACTTTTGTTGTTAACATGTAATACATTTGTAAAGAATACTCTGATGAAATGTAATTATGCTTCATTCTCTTATGCCTAAGCATGTTAATATTGTATGATTTATGGGTTTATTTTTTAGAGCGTTACATCTTTCAAAACAAATAAAAGGACTTGTCAACAAATTATTTTACTCAATGCATGCAGAGGACCATCGGAGGAGAACACTCCATTGATCCAGCTCTTTATGGACATTTTTTTTTTCAAGCACACAGATCTAATTGCTCCTCTTTTTTTTTCTTTTTTTTTAAGTTGTTGATCTGTGTTGTTGTTAAATGATGAAACAAATTGCAACAGATAATTGTAAATGAACAAAAAAAAAAAAATTTAAGCAGATAAAAATAATTAAAAAATTGAACAGATATATATATATACTGGATTATATTTGAGAAAGAATTTCAACAGATAGAGAGAAAGAACAAGAGAGAGAAAGAAAGAAAAATTGCAACAGATCCTGGTTTGGTGTATTCCAACAGATAATAAAATTGAACAGATAAAAATAAATTGAAGATTGTGACTGGTTTGTTGAACAGATAAGAAATTTTGGATAGATATTTGAACAAATAAGAGATTAAAATTAAACTGACAATAAAATCTAGACAAAAATTTGCACTGATAGGGAAAAAAATTGAACAGATAGTCAATTTTTTTGAATATATATACAAAAAAAATAAAATAATTAAACATTTAAATGTAAATTTGAACATATCGAAAAAAAAATTCAACAGATAAATTAAGGAGTAAAATTGAAAACAAAACGTCTTTCAAAACAAACAAAAGGACTTCTCACCAAATTATTTTACTCAATGCCTGCAGAGGACCATCGGAGAAGAAGACTCCATTGACCCAGCTTCTTATGGATAGTTTTTTTTTTTTAAGCACACTGATCCAATTCCTCCTCTCTTTTTTTTTTTTAAGTTGTTGATCTGTGTTGTTGTTGTATGATGAAACAAATTGCAACAGATAGTTGTAAATGAACCAAAAAAAATTAAAAATTAAGCAAATAAAAATAAAAAAAAATTGAAAAGATATATATATATACTGGAGTATATTTGAGAAAGAATTTCAATAGATAGAGAGAAAGAACAAGAGAGAGAGAGAGAAAGAAAGATTGCAACAGATCTTGATTTGGTGTATCTCAACAAATAATAAAATTAAACATATAAAAATAAATTGAAGATTGTGATTGGTTTTTTGAACAGATAAGAAATTTTGGATAGATATTTGAATAGATAAGAGATTAAAATTGAACTGATAATAAAATCTAGACAAAAATTTACATAGATTGGGGAAAAAATTGAATAGATAGTCAAAATTTTTGAATCTATAGATAAAAAAAAATAACTAAACACTTAAATCTAAATTTGAACATATAGAAAAAAAAAATCAACAAATAAATTAAGGAGTAAAATTGAAAACAAAACGTCTTTCAAAACAAACAAAAGGACTTCTCACCAAATTATTTTACTCTATGCCTGCAGAGTACCATCGGAGGAGAAAGACTACATTGATCCAGCTCTTTATGGACATTTTTTTTTTCAAGCACACAGATCCAATTCCTCATCTTTTTTTTTTCTTTTTTTTTTAAAGTTGTTGATCTGTGTTGTTGTTGTATGATGAAATAAATTGAAACAGATAGTTGTAAATGAACCCAAAAAAATTAAGCAGATAAAAATAAAAAAATTTGAACAGATATATATATACTGGATTATATTTGAGAAAGAATTTCAACAGATAGAGAGAAAGAACAAGAGAGAGAGAAAGAAATATTGCAACAGATCCTGGTTTAATGTATTTCAACAGATAATTAAATTGAACAGATAAAAATAAATTGAAGATTGTAAATGGTTTGTTGAACAGATAGGAAATTTTGGATAGCTATTTGAACAGATAAGAGATTAAAATTGAACTGATAATAAAATCTAGACAAAAATTTACACAGATAGGGAAAAAAATTGAACAGATTGTAAATTTTTTAATATATAGACAAAAAAAATAATTAAACACTTAAATGTAAATTTGAACATATAGAAAAAAATTCAACAGATAAATTAAGGAGTAAAATTCAAAACAAAACGTCTTTCAAAATAACAAAAGGACTTCTCACCAAATTATTTTACTCAATACCTGCAGAGGAACCATCGGAGAAGAAGACTCCATTTGTAAGGACCCACATTTCATGCCTTAGTCATGCTTGCATGCAGTTATATGATTTGCCATGTTAAGATTTGCTATCATGAATTGTGCCTTGTCTTGTACGTATTTGATTTGCCTAAGTGTATATGTATGCTTTGTTCCTCCCTTGCTACGCTAAGTCTAAGTTATGTGAAGCCTAGTTATGTTAAGCCTAGATCATTTCCAAGCCGAGGTCATTCTAAGCCTAGAACTACTTTGCCTGACCTCCACCTTTGTCCTGGCATATTGGCCGAGATGATTATCATCTGGGCCGAGGTGTGTATCGCCAAGGCCGAGATGTGTATTATCTAGGCCGAGATGTCATCTTTGTACCGAGGTGATCTTGTCCGGGAGTGGTATGACCTAGACCGGGGTGTGGCACATCTAGGCCGAGGTGTGGCACAGCTTAGTCAAGTGTTGTCCTTCCTAGCCGAGATCATTGTTACCTTAGTTGCCGAAGTTTTGTTCTTAGCCGGAGTCTTGTCCTTAGCCGAGGTCATTGTCCTTTGCTTGCCGATGCCTTGTCCCTTGCCGATGTCATCACTTGCCGGAGTGTCTTGCTGTGTAGCTTGTTAGATACGCTTTGTCATAGTCTTGTCTTGTCAATCTATCACCTTTTGAGGAGAACCAATCCGGTAGCGCCACGTGTCCGAGCTGAGTGTTAAATCAGCCGGCAGAGAGAGAAACCTATCATTTGTTATATCTTTGTTTTGAAGAAGAGAGAGAAGCTCTAGAAGAGAGGAAGAGGAGTTCTAGAGAGAGATTAGATTTCCAAGCTTGATCCCTAGAGATCGAACCGTTAGATCCGTGTTCCAAGGTTAGATTCTTGATCTGCTCATGTTATTCGTTATGTTTATGTTATTGCATTGCATGATTGAATATGTTTTGAAAGCCATGCATCGTTTTGAAGTTCGGTTTTTAGAAAGAGAAAATGGTGTTCAAGTGTTCTTCAAGAAAAGTCATGTTTTGATCCGAAAGCTCATGCTAAGATGCATGTTTTCATGTTTGTTTTCCCATGATCTTCAAGTATGGGTGCCCAGGTCCATGTTTTCGAACTCATAGCATGAAAACCTAGATTTTGTATAAGGAGTTATGATTTTGGCATTCATGTTCTTCATGTTCATGTTCTTCATGTTCTTCACGGGTGGAAACCCAGATCTCTAGGCTTCACTTCCCGAAGTGTAGCCGCCGAGATCATTCTTGTTTAGACTTTACACTTGGGCCAAGCATCGTATCTCACCTTGGCCTACCTTGCATGACCACTTGCACCTTTGGTTTGTCTTGTATGAACCTCGGCATGCAGCCGCACGCCGAAGCCTAGGAGACCACACCTCGGCCAGGAGGTGTGGGACCTCGGCATAGACCTGGTTGGTGCCCAGCATGTCTCATTGACATGTACAGCAGTGTTTTGACTTCCAGCATGTTTTCCGAGATCATTTGCATGTATGTGAGACTTGTTTTGAGAAGTATGTTCAGTAGACTTTGCCATGTGTTTGTAGGACTTGGACCTTTGTTGTGACCCCGACGTTCTAGGAACTAGGTGAGTGGTACTTTTAATAAAGCTATGTTATAATGTTTTGATAAACTCTGCTTTGCTTCGTTTGAAAAGTATTTGTTAAGCATGAATGATTATCCCTATTTTGGTATATCAAGTTTAAGAGTTATGTATCAAGTATAAGCTTTGTTTTGATGATGTGTTAGACAAGTCCGTACGTGCCAGGGGACTTTAAGCATAAGTGGCACAAGTCCGTACGTGCCAGGGGACTTTAAGCATAAGTGGCACAAGTCCGTACGTGCCAGGGGACTTTAAGCATAAGTGGCACAAGTCCGTGCGTGCTAGGGGACTTTAAACTTTAGTAGCACATATGTTTTGAAAGGTTAAGATTGATGTGTATAGTTCAGCCTAATGTTTTGATAAGTAAGTAAGCAAGTTTTGAAAGCTCAAGTATATGTTTTGATTTGAGTTATGCCAAGAATGTTTTGTACAAGTATTGCCAAGTATACGTTTTGACACAAGTTTTGCCAAGCACATGTTTTGAACAAGCTATGTTATATGTATTGTTTTGACAAGAACCTCGGGATTCATTCATTAAAACCTTTATCACTTGTACCATTCACTGAGTTTCCAGACTCACCCTCTCTATATATATGTAGGTTTCAAGCTAGAAGTCGGCTTCGCTGAGGTGTGTTTTGTGCCGATGTTTTGTATGCATGTCAGGTCGGCATTGAAGATGTCGGCAACTATGATGATTATGTTTGGCCTTGTATTTTATTTATGTCGGCTGGTGAAGCCTTTTGTCAAGATGTAATATGTATATTATTTTGCTTGTATTCAAGTTGTAAAGCTATGTAATGATGTATGCTATTTCATTTGACTTATGCACAGCTCTTATGGACCACTTGTATTTTGATTTATTGCTTCCGCATTTGTAAGCCCCATATATATATTACTCTGATTGTGTGTGAATTTTGAAAGTTGGCCTTCGGTAATCTCGGATTACTGGCCATCACGGCACCATCCTACTAGGGGCGGGTTGGGGTCGTGACACCATTGATCCAGCTCCTTATGGACAGTTTTTTTTTTCAAGCACACAGATCTAATTGCTCCTCTTTTTTTTTCTTTTTTTTAAGTTGTTGATCTGTGTTGTTGTTAAATGATGAAACAAATTGCAACAGATAATTGTAAATGAACCAAAAAAAATTAAAAATTAAGCAGATAAAAATAAAAAAAATTGAACAGATATATATACATATACTGGATTATATTTGAGAAAGAATTTCAACAGATAGAGAGAAAGAACAAGAGAGATAGAAATAAAAATTGCAACAGATCCTGGTTTGGTGTATTTCAACAGATAATAAAATTGAACAGATAAAAATAAATTGAAGATTGTGACTGGTTTGTTGAACAGATAAGAAATTTTGGATAGATATTTGAACAAATAAGAGATTAAAATTCAACTGATAATCAAATCTAGACAAAAATTTGCACTGATAGGGAAAAAATTGAACAGATAGTCAATTTTTTTGAATATATATACAAAAAAATAAAATAATTAAACATTTAAATGTAAATTTGAACATATAGGGAAAAAAAAATTCAACCGATAAATTAAGGAGTAAAATTGAAAACAAAACGTCTTTCAAAACAAACAAAAGGACTTCTCACCAAATTATTTTACTCAATACCTGCAGAGGACCATCGGAGGAGAAAACTCCATTGATCCAGCTTTTTATGGACAATTTTTTTTTTTTGAAGCCCAAAGATCCAATTCCTTCTCTTTTTTTTCTTCTTTTTGTTTAAGCTGTTGATCCATGTTGTTGTTTTATGATGAAACAAATTGCAACAGATAGTTGTAAATGAACCAAAAGAATTAAAAATTAAGTAGATAAAAATAATAAAAAAGATTGAGCAAATATATATATATACTGGATTATATTTGAGAAAGAATTTCAACAGATAGAGTGAAAGAACAAGAAAGAGAGAAAGAAAGATTGCAACAGATCCTGGTTTGGTGTATTTCAACAGATAATAAAATTGAACAGATAAAAATAAATTGAAGATTGTGACTGGTTTGTTGAACAGATAAGAAATTTTGGATAGATATTTGAACAGATAACAGATTAAAATTGAACAGATAATAAAATCTAGACAAAAATTTGCACAGATAGGGAAAAAAATTGAACAGATAGTCAAATTTTTTGAATATATAGACAAAACAAAATAATTAAACACTTAAATGTAAATTTGAACATATAGAAAAAAAAATTCAACAGATAAATTAAGGAGTAAAATTGAAAACAAAACGTCTTTCAAAACAAACAAAATACTTCTCACCAAATTATTTTACTAAATACCTACAGAGGACCAACGGAGGAGAAGACTCCATTGATCCATCTCCTTATGGACAGTTTTTTTTTTTCAAGCACACAGATCTAATTACTCCTCTTTTTTTTTTTTTTAATTTGTTGATCCGTCTTGTTGTATGATGAAACAAATTGCACCTCTAAATGAACCAAAAAAAAATAAAAATTAAGCAGATAAAAAAAAATTGAACAGATATATATATACTGGATCATATTAGAGAAAGAATTTCAACCGATAGAGGGAAAGAACAAGAGAGAGAGAAAGAAAGATTGCAACAGATCCTGGTTTGGTATATTTGAGCAGATAATAAAATTGAACAGATAAAAATAAATTGAAGATTGTGACGCGTTTTTTAAACAAATAAGAAATTTTGGATAGATATTTGAACATATAAGAGATTAAAATCGAACTGATAATAAAATCTAGACAACAATTTGCACAGACAGGGAAAAAAATTGAACAGATAGTCAAAATTTTTGAATATATAGACAAAAAATAATAATTAAACACTTAAATGCATATTTGAACATATAGAAAAAAAATTCAACAGATAAATTAAGGAGTAAAATTGAAAACAAAATGTTTTTCAAAACAAACAAAAGGACTTCTCACCAAATTATTTTACTCAATGCCTGCAGAAGACCATCGGAGGAGAAGAATCCACTAATCCAGTTTCTTATGGACAGTTTTTTTTAAGCACACAGATCCAATTCCTTCTCTCTCTTTTTTTTCTTTTTTTTTAAGTTGTTGAGCTGTGTTGTTGTTGTATGATGAAACAAATTGCAACAGGTAATTGTAAATGAACCCAAAAAAATTAAAAATTAAGCAAATAAAGATAATAAAAAAAAATTGAACAGATATATATATATATACTGGATTATATTTGATTAAGAATTTCAACAGAAAGAGAGAAAGAACAAGAGAGAGAAAGAAAGATTGCAACAGATCCTGGTTTGGTGTATTTCAACAGATAATAAAATTGAACAGATAAAAATAAATTGAAGATTGTGACTGGTTTCTTGAACAGATAAAAAAATTTGGATAGATATTTGAACAGATAAGAGATTAAAATTGAACTGATAATAAAATCTAAACAAAAATTTGAACATATAAAGAAAAAATTGAACAGATAGTCAAATTTTTTTGAATATATAGACAAAAAAAAAATAATTAAACACTTCAATGTTAATTTGAACATATATAAAAAAAAATCAACAGATAAATTATGGAGTAAAATTGAAAACAAAACGTTTTTCAAAACAAACGAAATGACTTCTCAACAAATGATTTTACTCAATGCCTGCAGAGGACCATCGGAGGAGAACACTCCATTGATCCAGCTCCTTATGGACAGTTTTTTTTTTTCAAGCACACAGATCCAATTCGTCCTCTTTTTTTTCTTTTTTTTAAAGTTGTTGATCTGTGTTGTTCTTGTATGATGAAATAAATTGAAACAGATAGTTGTAAATGAACGAAAAAAATTAAAAATTAAGCAGATAAAAAAAATTGAACAGATATATATATATACTAGACTATATTTGAGAAAGAATTTCAACAGATAGAGAGAAAGAACAAGAGAGAGAGAAAGAAAGATTGCAACAGATCCTGGTTTAATGTATTTCAACAGATAATTAAATTGAACAGATAAAAATAAAGTGAAGATTGTAAATGGTTTGTTGAACAGATAAGAAATTTTGGATAGATATTTGAACAGATAAGAGATTAAAATTGAACTGATAATAAAATCTAGACAAAATTATGCGCAGATAGGGAAAAAAATTGAACAGATAGTCAAAATTTTTTAATATATAGACAAAAAAAATAATTAAACACTTAAATGTAAATTTGAACATATAGAAAAAAGAAATTCAACAGATAAATTAAGGAGAAATTCAAAACAAAAGGTCTTTCAAAATAACAAAAGGACTTCTCACCAAATTATTTTACTCAATGCCTGCGGAGGAACAATCGGAGAAGAAGACTCCATTGATCCAGCTTCTTATGGACAGTTTTTTTTTTTCAAGCACACAGATCAAATTGATCCTCTTTTTCTTTCTTTTTTTAAGTTGTTGATCTGTGTTGTTGTTGTATGATGAAACAAATTGCAACAGATAATTGTAAATAAACCAAAAAAAATTAAAAATTTAGCAAATAAAAATAATAAAAAAAATTGAACATATATATATATAAATTCTGGATTATATTTGAGAAAGAAATTCAACAGATAGAGAGAAAGAGTAAGAGAGAGAGAAAGAAATATTGCAACAGATCCTAGTTTGGTGTATTTCAACAGATAATAAAATTGAACAGATTAAAATAAACTGAAGATTGTGACTGGTTTGTTGAACAGATAAGAAATTTTGGATAGATATTTGAACAGATAAGAGATTAAAATTGAACTGATAAAAAAATCTTGATAAAAATTTGGACAGATAGGGAAAAAAATTGAACAAATAGTCAAAATTTTTGAATATATTGACAAAAAAAAAATAATTAAACACTTAAATGTATATTTGGACATATAGAAAAAAAAATTCAACTGATAAATTAAGGAGTAAAATTGAAAACAAAACGTCTTTCAAAACAAACAAAAAGACTTCTCACCAAATTATTTTACTCAATGCCTGTAGAGGACCATTAGAGGAGAAGACTCCATTGATCCAGCTTTTTATGGACAGTTTTTTTTTGAAGCCCACAGATCCAATTCCTTATCTTTTTTTTCTTCTTTTTGTTTAAGCTGTTGATCCATGTTGTTGTTTTATGATGAAACAAATTGCAACAGATAGTTGTAAATGAACCAAAAAAATTAAAAATTAAGTAGATAAAAATAATAAAAAAAAGATTAAGCAAATATATATATACTGGATTATATTTGAGAAAGAATTTCAACAGATAGAGTGAAAGAACAAGAGAGAGAGAAAGAAAGATTGCAACAGATCCTGGTTTGGTGTATTTCAACAGATAATAAAATTGAACAAATAAAAATAAATTGAAGATTGTGACTGGTTTGTTGAACAGATAAGAAATTTTGGATAGATATTTGAACAGATAACAGATTAAAATTGAACTGATAATAAAATCTTGACAAAAATTTGCACAGATAGGGAAAAAAATTGAACAGGTAGTCAAATTTTTTGAATATATAGACAAAACAAAATAATTAAACACTTAAATGTAAATTTGAACATATAGAAAAAAAAATTCAACAGATAAATTAAGGAGTAAAATTGAAAACAAAACGTCTTTCAAAACAAACAAAATACTTCTCACCAAATTATTTTACTAAATACCTGCAGAGGACCATCGGAGGAGAAGACTCCATTGATCCATCTCCTTATGAACAGTTTTTTTTTTCAAGCACACAGATCCAATTACTCCTCTTTTTTTTTTTTTTAATTTGTTGAACCGTGTTGTTGTATGATGAAACAAATTGCACCTGTAAATAAACCAAAAAAAATTAAAAATTAAGCAGATAAAAATAAAAAAAAATGAACAGATATATATATACTGGATCATAGTAGAGAAAGAATTTCAACCGATAGAGGGAAAGAACAAGAGAGAGAGAAAGAAAGATTACAACAGATCCTGGTTTGGTATATTTGAGCAGATAATATTATTTAACAGATAAAAATAAATTGAAGATTGTGATGCGTTTTTTAAACAACTAAGAAATTTTGGATAGATATTTGAACAGATAAGAGATTAAAATCGAACTGATAATAAAATCTAGACAAAAATTTGCACAGATAGGGAAAAAAATTGAACAGATAGTCAAAATTTTTGTAATATATAGACAAAAAAAATAATTAAACACTTAAATGCATATTTGAACATATAGAAAAAAAATTCAATAGATAAATTAAGGAGTAAAATTGAAAACAAAATGTTTTTCAAAACAAACAAAAGGACTTCTCACCAAATTATTTTACTCAATGCCTGCAGAGGACCATCGGAGGAGGAGAAGAATCCACTGATCCAGTTTCTTCTGGACAGTTTTTTTTTAAGCACACAGATCCAATTCCTTCTCTTTTTTTTTCTTTTTTTTTTAAGTTGTTGATCTGTGTTGTTGTTGTATGATGAAACAAATTGCAACAGGTAGTTGTATATGAACCCAAAAAAATTAAAAATTAAGCAAATAAAGATAATAAAAAAAATTGAACAGATATATATATACTAGATTATATTTGATTAAGAATTTCAACAGAAAGAGAGAAAGAACAAGAGAGAGAAAGAAAGATTGCAACAGATCCTGGTTTGGTGTATTTCAACAGATAATAAAATTGAACAGATAAAAATAAATTGAAGATTGTGACTAGTTTCTTGAACAGATAAAAAATTTTGGATAGATATTTGAACAGATAAGAGATTAAAATTGAACTGATAATAAAATCTACACAAAAATTTGAACAGATATGGAAAAAATTGAACAGATAGTCAAATTTTTTGAATATATAGACCAAAAAAAATAATTAAACACTTAAATGTTAATTTGAACATATATAAAAAAAATCAACAGATAAATTATGGAGAAAAATTGAAAACAAAAAGTTTTTCAAAACAAACAAAAGGACTTCTCAACAAATGATTTTACTCAATGCCTGCAGAGGACCCTCGGAGGAGAACACTCCATTGATCCAGCTCCTTGTGGACAATTTTTTTTTTCAAGCACACAGATCCAATTCCTCCTCTCTTTTTTTTTTTCTTTTTTTTAAAGTTGTTGATCTGTGTTGTTGTTGTATGATGAAATGAATTGAAACAGATAGTTGTAAATGAACCAAAAAAACATTAAAAACTAAGCAGATAAAAAAAAATTGAACAGATATATATATACTGGATTATATTTGATTAAGAATTTCAACAGATAGAGAGAAAAAACAAGAGAGAGAGAAAGAAAGATTGCAACAGATCCTGGTTTGGTGTATTTCAACAGATAATAAAATTGAACAGGTAAAACTAAATTGAAGATTGTGACTGGTTTCTTGAACAGATAAAAAATTTTGGATAGATATTTGAACAGATAAGAGATTAAAATTGAACTGATAATGAAATCTAGACAAAAATTTGAACAGATAGGCAAAAAATTGAACAGATAGTCAAATTCTTTGAATATATAGACCAAAAAAAATAATTAAACACTTAAATGTTTATTTGAACATATATAAAAAAAAATCAACAGATAAATTATGGTGTAAAATTGAAAACAAAACGTTTTTCAAAACAAACAAAAGGACTTCTCAACAAATGATTTTACTCAATGCCTGCAGAGTTCCCTCGGAGGAGAACACTCCATTGATCCAGCTCCTTATGGACAGTTTTTTTTTTCAAGCACACAGATCCAATTCCTCCTCTCTCTTTTTTTCTTTTTTTTAAAGTTGTTGATTTGTGTTGTTGTTGTATGATGAAATAAATTGAAACAGATAGTTGTAAATGAACCAAAAAAAATTAAAAACTAAGCAGATAAAAATAAAAAAAATTGAACAGGTATATATATACTGGATTGTATTTGAGAAAGAATTTCAACAGATAGAGAGAAAGAACAAGAGAGAGAGAAAGAAAGATTGCAACAGATCCTGGTTTAATGTATTTCAACACATAATTAAATTGAATAGATAAAAATAAATTGAAGATTGTAAATGGTTTGTTGAACAGATAAGAAATTTTGGATAGATATTTGAACAGATAAGAGATTAAAATTGAACTGATAATAAAATCTAGACAAAATTTTGCACAGATAGGGAAAAAATTGAACAGATAGTCAAAATTTTTTAATATATAAGCAAAAAAAATAATTAAACACTTAATTGTAAATTTGAATATATAGAAAAAAAAAATTCAACAGATAAATTATGGAGTAAAATTCAAAACAAAACGTCTTTCAAAATAACAAAAGGACTTCTCACCAAATTATTTTACTCAATGCCTGCAGAGGACCATCGGAGGAGAAGACTCCATTGATCCAGCTCCTTATGGATAATTTTTTTTCAAGCACACAGATCCAATTGAGCCTCTTTTTTTTTTTAAGTTGTTGATCAGTGTTGTTGTTGTATGATGAAACAAATTGCAACAGATAATTGCAAATGAACCCAAAAAAATTAAAAATTTAGCAAATAAAAATAATTAAAAAAATTGAACATATATATATAAATTCTAGATTATATTTCAGAAAGAATTTCAACAGATAGAGAGAGAGAATAAGAGAGAGAGAAAGAAATATTGCAACAAATCCTGGTTTGGTGTATTTCAACAGATAATAAAATTGAACAGATAAAAATAAATTGAAGATTGTGACTGGTTTGTTGAACAGATAAGAAATTTTTGATAGATATTTGCACAGATAACAGATTAAAATTGAACAGATTATAAAATCTAGACAAAAATTTGCACATATAGGAAAAAAAATTGAACAGGTAGTAAATTTTTTTTAATATATAGACAAAAAAAAATTATTAAACACTTAAATGTAAATTTGAACATATATAAAAAAATTCAACAGATAAATTAAGGAGTAAAATTGAAAATAAAACGTCTTTCAAAACAAACAAAAGGACTTCTCACCAAATTATTTACTCAATGCCTGCAGAGGACCATCGGAGGAGAAGACTCCATTGATCCAGCTCCTTATGGACAGTTTTTTTTTCAAGCACACAGATCTAATTCCTCCTTTTTTTTTCTTTTTTTTTTAAGTTGTTGATCTGTGTTGTTGTTGTATGATGAAACAAATTGCAACAGATAATTGTAAATGAACCAAAAAAAATTAGAAATTAAGCAGATAAAAATAATAAAAAAAATTAAACTGATATATATATACAAGATTATATTTGAGAAAAAATTTCAGCAGATAGAGATAAGAAAACAAGAGAGAGAAAGAAGGATTGCAACAGATTCTGGTTTGGTGTATTTCAACAGATAATAAAATTGAACAGATAAAAATAAATTGAAGATTGTGACTGGTTGGTTGAACAGATAAGGAATTTTGGATAGATATTTGAACAGATAAGAGATTGAAATTTAACTCATAATAAAATCTAGACAAAATTTTGCACAGATAGCGAAAAAAATTGAACAGATAGTCAATTTTTTTGAATATATATACAAAAAAAATAATTAAACACTTAAATGTAAATTTGAACATATAGAAAAAAAAATTCAACTGATAAATTATGCAGAAAATTGAAAAGAAAACGTCTTTCAAAACAAACAAAAGAACTTCTCTCCAAATTATTTTAATCAATGCCTGCAGAGGACCATCGGAGGAGAACACTCCATTGATCCAACTCCTTATGGACAGTTTTTTTTTCAAGCACACAGATCCAATTGCTCCTCTTTTTTCTTTTTTCTTTTTTAAGTTGTTGATCTGTGTTGTTGTTAAATGATGAAACAAATTGCAACAGATAATTGTAAATGAACCAAAAAAAATTTAAAATTAAGCAGATAAAAATAATAAAAAAAAATTGAACATATATATATACTAGAGTATATTTGAGAAAGAATTTCAACAGATAGAGAGAAAGAAAGATTGCAACAGATCTTGATTTGGTGTATTTCAACAGATAATAAAATTAAACATAAAAAAATAAATTGAAGATTGTGACTAGTTTTTTGAACAGATAAGAAATTTTGGATAAATATTTGAAAAGATAAGAAATTAAAATTGAACTGATAATAAAATCTAGACAAACATTTACACAGATAGGGAAAAAAATTGAACAGATAGTCAAAATTTTTGAATATATAGACAAAAAAAATAATTAAACACTTAAATGTAAATTTGAACATATATAAAAAAAATTCAATTGATAAATTATGGGGTAAAATTGAAAAGAAAATGTCTTTCAAACAAACAAAAGGACTTCTCAACAAATTGTTTTACTCAATGCCTGTAGAGGACCATCGAAGGAGCACACTCCATTGATCCAGCTCCTTAGGGACAGTTTTTTTTTTCAAGCACACAGATCCAATTCCTCATCTTTTTTTTTTTTAAGTCGTTGATCTGTGTTGTTGTTGTATGATGAAATAAATTGAAACATATAGTTGTAAATGAACCAAAAAAAATTAAAAATTAAGCAGATAAAAATAAAAAAAATTGAACAGATATATATATACTGGATTATATTTGAGAAAGAATTTCAACAGATAGAGAGAAAGAACAAGAGAGAGAGAAAGAAAGATTGCAACCGATCCTGGTTTAGTGTATTTCAACATATAATTAAATTGAACAGATAAAAATAAATGGAAGATTGTAACTGGTTTGTTGAACAGATAAGAAATTTTGGATAGATAATTGAACAGATAAGAGATTAAAATTGAACTGATAATAAAATTTGGACAAAAATTTGCACAGATAGGAGAAAAAATTGAACAGATAGTCAAAATTTTTGAATATATAGACAAAAAAAATAATTAAACACTTAAATATAAATTTGAACATATAGAAAAAAAAATTTCAACAGATAAATTAAAGAACAAAATTGAAAGCAAAACGTCTTTCAAAATAACAAAAAGACTTCTCACCAAATTATTTTACTCAATGCCTGCAGAGGACTATCGGAGGAGAAGACTCCATTGATCCAACTCCTTATGGACAGTTTTTTTTTTCAAGCACACAGATCCAATTGCTCATTTTTTCTTCTTTTTTTTTAAGTTGTTGATCTGTCTTGTTGTTAAATGATGAAACAAATTGCAACAGATAATTGTAAATGAACCAAAAAAATTAAAAATTAAGCAGAAAAAATAATAAAAAAAATTGAACAAATATATATACTGGATTATATTTGAGAAAAATTTCAACAGATAGAGAGAAAGAACAAGAGAGAGAGAAAGAAATATTGCAACTGATCCTGGTTTGGTGTATTTCAACAGATAATAAAATTGAACAGATAAAAATAAATTGAAGATTGTGACTGGTTTGTTGAAAAGATAAGAAATTTTGGATAGATATTTGAACAGATAAAAGATTTATTTTTTTTTGTTCATTTACAACTATCTGTTGCAATTGGTTTCGTCATACAACAACAACACAGATCGAACACTTAAAAAAAAAAAAAAAAGAGATGAGGAATTGGATCTGTGTGCTTGAAAAAAAAACGGTCCATAAAGAGCTGGATCAATGGAGTCTTCACTTCCGATTGTCCTCTGCGAGCATTGAGTAAGATAATTTGGTGAGAAGTCCTTTTGTTTGTTTTGAAAGACGTTTTATTTTCAATTTTATTCCTTAATTTATCTGTTGAATTTTTTTTTCCATATGTTCAAATTTACATTTAAGTGTTTAATTATTATTTTTTTTTGTCTATACATTCAAAAATTTTGACTATCTGTGCAAATTTTTGTCTAGATTTTATTATCAGTTCAATTTTAATCTCTTATCTGTTCAAATATCTATCCAAAATTTCTTATATGTTCAACAAACCAGTCACAATCTTCAATTTATTTTTATCTGTTCAATTTTATTATCTGTTGAAATACACCAAGCCAGGATCTATTGCAATATTTCTTTCTCTCCCTTGTTCTTTCTCTCTATCTGTTGAAATTCTTTCTGAAATATAATCCAGTATATATATCTGTTCAATTTTTTTATTTTTTTTATCTGCTTAATTTTTAATTTTTTTTTGGTTCATTTACAACTATCTGTTGCAATTGGTATCATCATACAACAACAACACAGATCGAACACTTAAATAAAAAGAAAAAGAGATGAGGAATTGGATCTGTGTACTTGATAAAAAAAATTGTCCATAAAGAGCTGGATCAATGGAGTCTTCTCCTCCGATTGTCCTCTGCAAGCATTGAGTAAAATAATTTGGTGAGAAGTCCTTTTATTTGTTTTGAGAGACGTTTTATTTTCAATTTTACTCCTTAATTTATCTGTTGAATTTTTTTTTCTATATGTTCAAATTTATATTTAAGTGTTTAATTATTTTTTTTCTCTATATATTCAAAAATTTTGACTATCTGTTCAATTTTTTTCCCTATCTGTGCAAATTTTTGTCTAGATTTTATTATCAGTTCAATTTTAATCTCTTATCTGTTCAAATATCTATCCAAAATTTCTTATCTGTTCAACAAACCAGTCACAATCTTCAATCTATTTTTATTTGTTCAATTTTATTATCTGTTGAAATATACCAAGCCAGGATCTGTTGCAATCTTTCTTTCTCTCTCTCTCTTGTTCTTTCTCTCTATCTGTTGAAATTCTTTCTCAAATATAATCCAGTATATATATCTGTTCAATTTTTTTATTTTTTTTATCTGCTTAATTTTTAATTTTTTTTTGATTCATTTACAACTATCTGTTGAAATTGGCGTCATCATACAACAACAACACATATCGAACACTTAAAAAAAAAAAGAGATGAGGAAATGGATATGTGTGCTTGAAAAAAAAAACTGTCCATAAAGAGCTGGATCAATTGAGTCTTCTCCTCCGATTGTCTTCTGCAAGCATTGAGTAAAATAATTTGGGGAGATGTCCTTTTGTTTGTTTTGAAAGACGTTTTATTTTCAATTTTACTCCTTAATTTATCTGTTGAATTTTTTTTTTCTATATGTTCAAATATACATTTAAGTGTTTAATTATTATTTTTTTTGTCGATATATTCAAAAATTTTGACTATCTGTTCAATTTTTTTCCCTATCTATGCAAATTTTTGTCTAGATTTTATTATCAGTTCAATTTTAATCTCTTATCTGTTCAAATATCTATCCAAAATTTCTTATCTGTTCAACAAACCAGTCACAATCTTCAATCTATTTTTATCTGTTCAATTTTATTATCTATTGAAATACACCAAGACAGGATCTGTTTCAATCTTTCTTTCTCTCTCTTGTTCTTTCTCTCTATCTGTTAAAATTCTTTCTCAAATATAATCCAGGATATATATATCTATTCAATTTTTTTATTTTTTTTATCTGCTTAATTTTTAATTTTTTTGGTTCGTTTACAACTATCTGTTGTAATTGGTTTCATCATACAACAACAACACAGATCGAACACTTAAAATAAAAAAAAAAAGAGATGAGGAATTGGATCTGTGTGCTTGAAAAGAAAACTGTCCATAAAGAGCTGGATCAATGAAGTCTTCTCCTTCGATTGTCCTCTGCAAGCATTGAGTAAAATAATTTGGTGAGAAGTCCTTTTGTTTGTTTTGAAAGACGTTTTATTTTTAATTTTACTCCTTAATTTCTCTGTTGAATTTTTTTTTTCTATATGTTCAAATTTACATTTAAGTGTTTAATTAATTTTTTTTTTGTCTATAAATTCAAAAACTTTGACTATCTGTTCAATTTTTTTTCCCTATCTGTGCAAATTTTTGTCTAGATTTTATTATCAATTCAATTTTAATCTCTTATCTGTTCAAATATCTATCCAAAATTTCTTATCTGTTCAACAAACCAGTCACAATCTTCAATCTATTTTTATCTGTTCAATTTTATTATCTGTTGAAATACACCAAGGCAGGATCTGTTGCAATCTTTCTTTCTCTCTCTCTTGTTCTTTCTCTCTGTCTGTTGAAATTCTTTCTCAAATATAATCCAGTATATATATCTGTTCAATTTTTTTTATTTTTTTATCTGCTTAATTTTTAATTTTTTTTTGGTTCATTTACAACTATCTGTTGTTGCAATTGGTTTCATCATACAACAACAACACAGATCGAACACTTAAAAAAAAAAAAGATGAGGAATTGGATCTGTGTGCTTGAAAAAAAAATGTAGTGACCCTCATCCCCGCCTTCGCCTTGTGCATGAGCATTGCATGAACTTGTTTTGCTAAGCTTGCATTAGTGAATTTTGACTTGTTTTGCCTAGGGTAAGGTTCTTGTCTCACTTTGCACTCATGTGGAATTACTTGTTAGCCTTGTTCCCTGCCTGGTAAGTCTGGCCGAGGTCATCTTAAGCCTAGCCACCTTTGAACTCTCTTGCACATGAAACCACTCGGTTGACCTCCATCCTCACCCTGACATATTAGCCGAGATGTCACTATCTAGGCCGAGGTGTTCAGCATCAAGGCCGAGGAGTGTATCATCTAGGCCGAGATGTCTTGCATCTAGGGATTTTGTTCCTGGATTGGTATGACTTAGACCGAGGTGTGGCACATCTAGGCCGAGGTGTGGCACAGCTTAGTCAAGAGTTGTCCTTCTAAGCCGATGTCTCTGTTACCCTATTGCCGAAGTCTTGTCCTTTGCCGAAGTCGTTGCTTGCCGGAGTGCCCTTGCCTTAGCTTGTTGCATACGCTTTGTCGTAGACTTGTCTTATCAATTAGTCACCTTTTTTAGTTGAACCAACCCGGTAGTGCCACGTGTCCGAGTTGAGTGTTAAGACAGCCGGCAGACCTAGAAACAATCATTTTTGTCTCAAATCTTTGCTTTTAGAGAGAGAAGCTCTAGAGGAAGAAGGAGGAGTTCTTGAGTGAGAAGAGTAGACTTCCAAGTTTGATCTTTGGTGTTTGAGCCATTGGATTCATGATTTGAGGTTGGAATCTTCACCTACTCTTGTTGTTCTTATTGATCATCTAGCTGCATTGCATGATCGGATCTGTTTTGCATGCCATGCATTGGTTTAAAGGTTGGTTTTAGAAAGAGAAAATAATGTTCATATGTTCTTGAAGAAAAGTCTTGTTTTGATCCGGAAGTTTATGACAAGAACCATGTTTTTGTGTCTGTTTTCACATGATTTCCTTGTGTGGGTACCCAGGTCCATGTTTTTGAACTCATGGCATGAAATCTCAGATTTTTATGATAACAAGTTATGATCTTTGCATTCATCTCCTTCATGATCATGTTCATCATGTTCTTCATGTTCTTCAAAGGGAAACCCAGGTTTTCCCGATTTTGCTTTTGGATGTGGCCATCGGGACCACACCTCGGCAAGGAGGTATGGGACCTCGGCAAAGACCTGGTTGGTACCCAGTGTGTTTTCATGGGATGAAAAGCAGTGTTTAAACTCCCAGCATATTTTGCTTTGTTATTGACTTGGACTTGGTAAGAATGCCGAGATCATTTGTGTGCATGTGAAGCCCGTTTTGAGAATGCATTTCATGCCCATTCCTGAGCATTTTTGTCTTGACTTCTTGAAGAGCATTTAATAGGAATTGTTATGTACTTGTAGGCCTTGGATCCTTGCTTGAAATCCCCACACCCGAAGAGTTAGGTGAGTGGTATTTTTAATAAAGCTATGTTACAATGTTTCGATAAAAGCCTTGTTTTGCCTTGTTTTGGAAAGTATTTGCAAGCATGAATGATTATTCCTATTTTGTATATCAAGCACCATATCTTGTTTGACGAAACTCTTGAAAGTCCGTACGTGCTAGGGGACTATAAGCATTAGTAGCACAACTCTTGAAAGTCCGTACGTGCTAGGGGACTATAAGCATTAGTAGCACAACTCTTGAAAGTCCGTACGTGCTAGGGGACTATAACCATTTGTAACACAACCTTTGAAAGTGTCATCACTTGAAACTTGAGAGCCTTGGAAGACCTTGATTGTTTGAAGCTTGAAAGATTTGTTAATAGACTTGATTCATCCCATGTTTGATATTAGTTATGCCAAGTACATGCTTTGAACAAGCTATGATATGTATGTTTTGCACAAGCTATGATATGTATGTTTTGCAAAGACCTCAGAAATCATTCATGCAACCCCTTTATTATTTGTACCATTCACTGAGTATCCAAGCTCATCCTCTATATATATATGTAGGTGATGAGTAGGACAGCGGCGATGCCTAGACTTGATTTGCAAGCTTGTTTTGGATTCTTGTTATGTCGGCTTAACTTGTTATACGTCGGCTTTACTTGCCTTTATGTCGGCCATAGTGTATTCACGTCGGCCAATCTTGAAAATCATGCTTCTCGGCTTGCGTTCATTGTATTTTTTGTATATGTCTGCTTGAGAAGCCTTTTGATCAAGATGTAACTTGTATTTTGTTTATTGGCAACCGAATGTAAAACCATATTATGTATGTCATTACATTTGATCTACGCACAGCTCTTATGGACCACTTGTCTTTTAAATTATTGCTTCCGCATTTGTAAGCCCCTATGTATACTCTGTTTGTGTGTGAATCCAACGAAGAGGCCTTGGGTAATCTCGGATTACTGGCCATCATGGCACCATCCTACTAGGGACAGGTTGGGGTCGTGACAAAAAAAATGTCCATAAAGAGCTGGATCAATGGAGTCTTCTCCTCCGATTGTCCTCTGCAAGCATTGAGTAAAATAATTTGGTGAGAAGTCCTTTTGTTTGTTTTGAAAGACGTTTTATTTTCCATTTTACTCCTTAATTTATCTGTTGAATTTTTTTTTTCTATATGTTCAAATTTACATTTAAGTGTTTAATTAATTTTTTTTTGTCTATATATTAAAAATTTTTGATTATCTGTTCAATTTTTTTCCCTATCTGTGCAAATTTTTGTCTAGATTTTATTATCAATTCAATTTTAATCTCTTATCTGTTCAAATATCTATCCAAAATTTCTTATCTGTTCAACAAACCAGTCACAATCTTCAATCTATTTTTATCTGTTCAACTTTATTATCTGTTGAAATACACCAAGCCAGGATCTGTTGCAGTCTTTCTTTCTCTCTCTCTTGTTCTTTCTCTCTATCTGTTGAAATTCTTTCTCAAATATAATACAGTATATATATCTGTTCAATTTTTTTATTTTTTTATCTGCTTAATTTTTAAATTTTTTTTGGTTCATTTACAACTATCTGTTGCAATTGGTTTCATCATACAACAACAACACAGATCGAACACTTAAAAAAAAAAAAAAAAAAAGAGATAAGGAATTGGATCTGTGTGCTTGAAAAAAAAAACTGTCCATAAAGAGCTGGATCAATGGAGTCTTCTCCTCCGATTGTCCTCTGCACGCATTGAGTAAAATAATTTGGTGAGAAGTCCTTTTGTGTGTTTTGAAAGATGTTTTATTTTCAATTTTACTCCTTAATTTACCTGTTGAATTTTTTATTTCTATATGTTCAAATTTACATTTAAGTGTTTAATTATTTTTTTTGTCTATGTATTCAAAAATTTTTGACTATCTGTTCAATTTGTTTCCCTATCTGTGAAATTTTTTTTCTAGATTTTATTATCAATTCAATTTTAATCTCTTATCTGTTCAAATATCTATCCAAAATTTCTTATCTGTTCAACAAACCAGTCACAATCTTCAATCTATTTTTGTCTGTTCAATTTTATTATCTGTTGAAATACACCAAGCCAGGATCTGTTGCAATCTTTCTTTCTCTCTCTCTTGTTCTTTCTCTCTATCTGTTGAAATTCTTTCTCAAATATAATCCAGCATATATATATCTCTTCAATTTTTTTTCTTTTTTTTATCTGCTTAATTTTTAATTTTTTTTGGTTCATTTTCAACTATCTGTTGCAATTGGTTTCATCATACAACAACAACACAGATCGAACACTTAAAAAAAAAAAGAAAAGAGATGAGGAATTGGATCTGTGTGTTTGAAAAAAAAAACTATCTATAAAGAGCCGGATCAATGGAGTCTTCTCCTCCGATTGTCCTCTGCAAGCATTGAGTAAAATAATTTGGTGAGAAGTCTTTTTGTTTGTTTTGAAAGACGTTTTATTTTCAATTTTACTCCTTAATTTATCTGTTCAATTTTTTTTTATATGTTCAAATTTAGATTTAAGTGTTTAATTTTTTTTTTCTCTATATATTCAAAAATTTTGACTATCTGTTCAATTTTTTACCTTATCTCTGCAAATTTTAGTCTAGATTTTATTATCAGTTCAATTTTAATCTCTTATCTGTTCAAATATCTATCCAAAATTTCTTATCTGTTCAACAAACCAGTCACAATCTTCAATCTATTTTTATTTGTTCAATTTTATTATCTGTTGAAATACACCAAGCCCGGATCTGTTGCAATCTTTCTTTCTCTCTCTCTTGTTCTATCTCTCTATCTGTTGAAATTCTTTCTCAAATATAATCCAGTATATATATATCTGTTCAACTTTTTATATTTTTTTTGTCTGCTTAATTTTTAATTTTTTTTGGTTCATTTACAACTTTCTGTTGCAATTGGTTTCATCATACAACAACAACACAGATCGAAAACTTTAAAAAAAAAAAAAGAGATGAAGAATTGGATCTGTGTGCTTCAAAAAAAAACCTTCCATAAAGAGCTGGTTCAATGGAGTCTTCTCCTCCGATTGTCCTCTGCAAACAATGAGTAAAATAATTTGGTGAGAAGTCCTTTTGTTTGTTTTGAAAGACGTTTTATTTTCAATTTTATTCCTTAATTTATCTGTTATATTTTTTTCTATATGTTCAAATTTAGATTTAAGTGTTTAATTTTTTTTTTGTCTATATATTCAAAAATTTTGACTATCTGTTCAATTTTTTTCCCTATCTGTGCAATTTTTTGTCTAGATTTTATTATCAGTTCAATTTTAATCTCTTATCTGTTCAAATATCTATCCAAAATTTCTTATCTGTTCAACAAACCATTCACAATCTTCAATCTATTTTTATCTGTTCAATTTTATTATCTGTTGAAATACACGAAGCCAGGATCTGTTGCAATCTTTCTTTCTCTCTCTTGTTCTTTCTCTTTATCTGTTGAAATTCTTTCTCAAATATAATCCAGTATATATATCTGTTCATTTTTTTTTATTTTTTTTATATGCTTAGTTTTTAATTTTTTTTGATTCATTTACAACTATCTGTTGCAATTGGTTTCATCATACAACAACAACACAGATCGAACACTTAAAAAAAAAAGATGAAGAATTGGATCTGTGTGCTTGAAAAAAAAAACTGTCCATAAAGAGCTGGTTCAATGGAGTCTTCTTCTCCGATTGTCCTCTGCAAGCATTGAGTAAAATAATTTGGTGAGAAGTCCTTTTGTTTGTTTTGAAAAACGTTTTATTTTCAATTTTACTCCTTAATTTATCTGTTGAATTTTTTTTTTCTATATGTTCAAATTTACATTTAAGTGTCTAATTATTTTTTTTGTCTAGATATTCAAAAATTTTGACTCTCTGTTCAATTTTTTTTCCTATCTGTGTAAATTTTTTTCTAGATTTTATTATCAGTTCAATTTTAATCCTTTATCTGTTCAAATATCTATCCAAAATTTCTTATCTGTTCAACAAACCAGTTACAATCTTCAATCTATTTTTATCTGTTCAATTTTGTTATCTGTTGAAATACACCAAGCCACGATCTGTTGCAATCTTTCTTTCTCTCTCTTGTTCTTTCTCTCTATCTGTTGAAATTCTTTCTCAAATATAATCCAGTATATACATATCTGTTCAATTTTTTTTATTTTTTTTATCTGCCTAATTTTTAATTTTTTTTGGTTCATTTACAACTATCTGTTGCAATTGGTTTCATCATACAACAACAACACAGATCGAACACTTAAAAAAAAAAAAGAGATGAGGAATTGGATCTGTGTGCTTGAAAAAAAAACTGTCCATAAAGAGCTGGATCAATGGAGTCTTCTCCTCCGATTGTCCACTGCAAGCATTTAGTAAAATAATTTGGTGAGAAGTTCTTTTGTTTGTTTTGAAAGACGTTTTATTTTTAATTTTACTCATTAATTTATCTGTTGAATTTTTTTTTATATGTCCAAATTTACATTTAAGTGTTTAACTTTTTTTTTTGTCCATATATTCAAAAAATTTGACTATATGTTCAATTTTTTTCCCTATCTGTGCAAATTTTTGTCTAGATTTTATTGTCAGTTCAATTTTAATCTCTTACTGGCCATCATGGCACCATCCTACTTGGGCCTGGTTGGGGTCGTGACAAAAAAACTGTCCACAAAGAGCTGGATCAATGGAGTCTTCTCCTCCGATTGTCCTCTGCAAGTATTGAGCAAAATAATTTGGTGAGAAGTCCTTTTGTTTGTTTTGAAAGACGTTTTTTTTTTCAATTTTACTCCTTAATTTATCTGTTGAATTTTTTTTTCTATATGTTCAAATTTACATTTAAGTGTTTAATTAAATTTTTTTTGTCTATATATTACAAAATTTTGACTATCTTTTCAATTTTTTTCCCTATCTGTGCAAATTTTTGCCTAGATTTTATTATCAATTCAATTTTAATCTATTATCTGTTCAAATATCTATCCAAAATTTCTTTTCTGTTCAACAAACCAGTCACAATCTTCAATCTACTTTTATCTGTTCAATTTTATTATCTGTTGAAATACAAGAAGCCAGGATCTGTTGCAATCTTTCTTTCTCTCTCTCTCTCTTGTTCTTTCTCTCTATCTGTTGAAATTCTTTCTCAAATATAATCCAGTATATATATGTTCAATTTTTTTTATTTTTTTATCTGCTTAATTTTTAATGTTTTTTGGTTCACTTACAACTATCTGTTGTAATTGGTTTCATCATACAACAACAACACAAATCGAACACTTAAAAAAAAAGAAAAAAAGAGATGAGGAATTGGATCTGTGTGCTTGAAAAAAAAACTTTCCATAAAGAGCTGGATCAATGGAGTCTTCTCCTCCGATTGTCCTCTACAAACATTGAGTAAAATAATTTGGTGAGAAGTCCTTTCGTTTGTTTTGAAAGACGTTTTATTTTTAATTTTACTCCTCAATTTATCTGTTGAATTTTTTTTTCTATATGTTCAAACTTACATTTAAGTGTTTAATTAATTTTTTTTTGTCTATATACTAAAAAAATTTGACTATCAGTTCAATTTTTTTCCCTACTTGTGCAAATTTTTGTCTTGATTTCATTATGAGTTCAATTTTAATCTCTTATCTGTTCAAATATCTATCCAAAATTTCTTATCTGTTCAACAAACCAGTCACAATCTTCAATCTATTTTTATCTGTTCAATTTTATTATCTGTTGAAATGCACGAAGCCGGGATCTGTTGCAATCTTTCTTTCTTTCTCTCTCTCTTGTTCTTCCTCTCTATCTGTTGAAATTGTTTCTCAAATATAATCCAGTATATATATATATCTGTTCAATTTTTTTATTTTTTTTATCTGCTTAATTTTTAATTTTTTTGGTTCATTTACAACTATCTGTTGCAATTGGTTTCATCATACAACAACAACACAGATCGAACACTTAAAAAAAAGAAAAAGAAAAAAGAGATGAGGAATTGGATCTGTGTGCTTGAAAAAAAAAACTGTCCATAAAGAGCTGGATCAATGGAGTCTTCTCCTCCGATTGTCCTCTGCAAGCATTGAGTAAAATAATTTGGTGAGAAGTCCTTTTGTTTATTTTGAAAGACGTTTTATTTTCAATTTTACTCCTTAATTTATCTGTTGAATTTTTTTTCTCTATGTTCAAATTTACATTTAAGTGTTTAATTTTTTTTTTTTTGGTCTATATATTCAAAAATTTTGACTATCTGTTCAATTTTTTTCCCTATCTGTGCAAATTTTTGTCTAAATTTTATTAGCAGTTCAATTTTAATCTCTCACCTGTTCAAATATCTATCCAAAATTTCTTATCTGTTCAACAAACCAGTCACAATCTTCAATCTATTTTTATCTGCTCAATTTTATTATCTGTTGATATACACCAAGACAGGATCTGTTGCAATCTTTCTTTCTGTCTCTCTTGTTCTTTCTCTCTATCTGTTGAAATTCTTTCTCAAATATAATCCAGTATATATATATCTGTTCAATTTTTTTATCTGCTTAATTTTTAATTTTTTTTGGTTCTTTTACAGCTATCTGTTGCAATTGGTTTCATCATACAACAACAACATAGATCGAACACTGAAAAAAAAAAAAAAAGAGATGAGGAATTGGATCTGTGTGCTTTCAAAAAAAAACTGTCCATAAAGAGCTGCATCAATGGAGTCTTCTCCTCCGGTTGTCATCTGCAAGCATTGAGTAAAATAATTTGGTGAGAAGTCGTTTTGTTTGTTTTGAAAGACGTTTTATTTTCAATTTTACTCCTTAATTTATCTGTTGAATTTTTTTTCTATATGTTCAAATTTACATTTAAAAGTTTGATTATTTTATTTTTTTTGTATATATATTCAAAAATTTTGACTCTCTGTTCAATTTTTTTCCTATCTGTGCAAATTCTTGTCTAGATTTTATTATCAGTGCAATTTTAATCTCTTATATTTTCAAATATCTATCCAAAATTTCTTATCTGTTCAACAAACCAGTCAGAATCTTCAATCTATTTTTATCTGTTCAATTTTATTATCTGTTGAAATACACCAAGCCAGGATCTTTTGCAATCTTTCTTTCTCTGTCTCTCTTGTTCTTTCTCTCAATCTGTTGAAATTCTTTCTCAAATATAATCCATATATATATATCTGTTCAATTTTTTTTATTTTTTTATCTGCTTAATTTTTAATTTTTTTTGGGTTCATTTTCAACTATCTGTTGCAATTGGTTTCATCATACAACAATAACACAGATCGAACACTTAAAAAAAAAAAAAAAGAGAAGAAGAATTGGATCTGTGCACTTGAAAAAAAAAACTGTCGATAAAGAGCTGGATCGATGGAGTCTTCTCCTCCGGTTGTCATCTGCAAGCATTGAATAAAATAATTTGGTTAGAAGTCCTTTTGTTTGTTTTGAAAGACGTTTTATTTGCAATTTTACTCCTTTATTTATCTGTTGAATTTTTTTTTATATGTTCAAATTTACATTTTAGTGTTTAATTTTTTTTTGTCTATATATTTAAAAATTTTGACTACCTGTTTAATTTTTTTCCCTATCTGTGCAAATTTTTGTCTAGATTTTATTATCAGTTCAATTTTAATCTCTTATCTGTTCAAATTGCTATCCAAAATTTCTTATCTGTTCGACAAACTAGTCACAATCTTCAATCTATTTTTCTCTGTTCAACTTTATAATCTGTTGAAATACACCAAGCCAGGATCTGTTGCAATCTTTCTTTCTCTCTCTTGTTCTTTCCCTATATCTGTTGAAATTCTTTCTCAAATATAATCCAGTATATATATCTGTTCAATTTTTTTTATTTTTCTTATCTACTTAATTTTTAATTTTTTTTTGGTTCATTTACAACTATCTGTTGCAATTGGTTTCATCATATAACAACAACACAGATCGAACACTTAAAAAAAAAAAAAGATGAGGAATTGGATCTATGTGCTTGAAAAAAAACTGTCCATAAAGAGCTGGATCAATGGAGTCTTCTCCTCTGGTTGTCAGCTGCAAGCATTGACTAAAATAATTTGGTGAGAAGTCTTTTTGTTTGTTTTGAAAGACGTTTTATTTTCAATTTTACTCCTTAATTTATTTGTTGAATTTTTTTTTTCTATATGTTCAAATTTACATTTAAGTGTTTAATTATTTTATTTTTTTTTGTCTATATATTCAAAAATTTTGACTATCTGTTCAATTTTTTTCCCTATCTGTGCAAATTCTTGTCTAGATTTTATTATCAGTTGAATTTTAATCTCTTATCTGTTCAAATATCTATCCAAAATTTCTTATCTGTTCAACAAACCAGTCACAATATTCAATCTATTTTTATCTGTTCAATTTTATTATCTGTTGAAATACACCAAGCCAGGATCTTTTGCAATCTTTCTTTCTCTCTCTCTCTCTTATTCTTTCTCTCTATCTGTTGAAATTCTTTCCCAAATATAATCCAGAATATATATCTGTTCAATTTTTTATATTTTTTTATCTGCTTAATTTTTAATTTTTTTTGGTTCATTTTCAACTATCTGTTGCAATTGGTTTCATCATACAACAACAACACAGTTCGAACACGAAAAAAAAAAAAAAAAAAGATGAGGAATTGGATCTGCGCACTTGAAAAAAAAACTGTCCATAAAGAGCGGGATCAATGGAGTTTTCTCCTCTGGTTGTCATCTGCAAGCATTGAGTAAAATAATTTGGTGAGAAGTCCTTTTGTTTGTTTTGAAAGACGTTTTATTTTCAATTTTACTCCTTTATTTATCTGTTGAATTTTTTTTTCTATATGTTCAAATTTACATTTAAGTGTTTAATTTATTTTTTTTGTCTATATATTAAAAATTTTTGACTATCTGTTCAATTTTTTTCCCTATCAGTGTAAATTTTTGTCTAGATTTTATTATCAGTTCAATTTTTATCTCTTATTTGTTCAAATATCTATCCAAAATTTTTTATCTGTTCAACAAACCAGTCACAATCTTCAATCTATTTTTATCCGTTCAATTTTATTATTTGTTGAAACACACCAAGCCAGGATCTGTTGCAATCTTTCTTTCTCTCTCTCTTGTTCTTTCTCTCTATCTGTTGAAATTCTTTCTCAAATATAATCCAGTATATATATCTGTTCAATTTTTTTATTTTTTTATCTGCTTAATTTTTAATTTTTTTTTGGTTCATTTTCAACTATCTGTTGCAATTGGTTTCATCATACAACAACAACACAGATCGAACACGTAAAAAAAAAAAAGAGAGATGAGGAATTGGATCTGTGCACTTGAAAAAAAAAACTGTCCATAAAGAGCTGGATCAATGGAGTTTTCTCCTCTGGTTGTCATCTGCAAGCATTGAGTAAAATAATTTGGTGAGAAATCCTTTTCTTTGTTTTGAAAGACGTTTTATTTTCAATTTTACTCCTTTATTTCGCTGTTGATTTTTTTTTCTATATGTTCAAATTTACATTTAAGTGTTTAATTTATTTATTTTTAGTCTATATATTAAAAAATTTTGACTATCTATTCAATTTTTTTCCTATCTGTGCAAATTTTTGCCTAGATTTTATTATCAATTCAATTTTAATCTCTTATCTATTCAAATATCTATCCAAAATTTTTTATCTTTTCAACAAACCAGTCACAATCTTCAATCTATTTTTATCTGTTCAATTTTATTATTTGTTGAAATACACAAAGCCAGGATCTGTTGCAATCTTTCTTTCTCTCTCTCTTGTTCTTTCTCTCTATCTGTTGAAATTCTTCCTCAAATATAATCCAATATATATATCTGTTCAATTTTTTTATCTGCTTAATTTTTATTTTATTTTGGTTCATTTACAACTATCTGTTGCAATTGGTTTCATCATACAACAACAACACAGATCGAACACTTAAAAAAAAAAAAAGAGATGAGGAATTGGATCTGTGTGCTTGAAAAAAGAAACTGTCCATAAAGTGCTGGATCAATGGAGTTTTCTCCTCCGATTGTCCACTGCAAACATTGAGTAAAATAATTTGGTGAGAAGTCCTTTTGATTGTTTTGAAAGACGTTTTATTTTCAAGTTTACTCCTTAATTTATCTGTTGAATTTTTTTTTCTATATGTTCAAATTTACATTTAAGTGTTTAATTTTTTTTTTTTGTCTATATATTCAAAAATTTTGACTATCTGTTCAATTTTTTTACCTATCTGTGCAAATTCTTGTTTAGATTTTATTATCAGTTCAATTTTAATCTTTTATCTGTTCAAATATCTATCCAAAATTTCTTATCTGTTCAACAACCAGTCACAATCTTCAATCTATTTTTATCTGTTCAATTTTATTATCTGTTGAACTACACGAAGCCAGGATCTGTTGCAATCTTTCTCTCTCTCTCTCTCTTGTTCTTTCTCTCTATCTATTGAAATTCTTTCTCAAATATAATCCAGTATATATATATTTGTTCAATTTTATTTATTTTTTTTATCTGCTTAATTTTTAATTTTTTTTTGGTTCATTTACAACTATCTGTTGCAATTGGTTTCATCATACAACAACAACACAGATCGAACACTTAAAAAAAAAAAAGAGATGAGGAATTGGATCTGTGTGCTTGAAAAAAAAACTGTCCATAAAGGGCTGGATCAATGGAGTTTTCTCCTCCGATTGTCCTCTGCAAACATTGAGAAAAATAATTTGGTGAGAAGTCCTTTTGTTTGTTTTGAAAGACGTTTTATTTTCAATTTACTTCAAAATTTATCTGTTGAATTTTTTTTTTCTATATGTTCAAATTTACATTTAAGTGTTTATCTTTTTTTTGTCAATATATTCAAAAATTTTGACTATCCGTTCAATTTTTTTCCCTATCTGTGCAAATTTTTGTCTAGATTTTATTATCTGTTTAATTTTAATCTCTTATCTGTTGAAATATCTATCCAAAATTTTTTATCTGTTCAACAAACCAGTCACAATCTTCAATCTATTTTTATCTGTTCAATTTTATTATCTGTTGAAATACACCAAACCAGGATCTGTTGCAATCTTTCTTTCTCTCTCTTGTTCTTTCTCTCTATCTGTTGAAATTTTTTCTCAAATATAATCCAGTATATATATATGTTCAATTTTTTTTTATCTGCATAATTTTGAATTTTTTTTGGTTCATTTACAACTATCTGTTGCCATTGGTTTCATCATACAACAACAACACAGATCAAACACTTAAAAAAAAAAAAAAAAGAGACGAGAAATTGGATCTATGTGCTTGAAAAAAAAAAACTGTCCATAAAGAGCTGGATCAATGGAGTCTTCTCCTCCTGTTGTCATCTGCGAGCATTAAGTAAAATAATTTGGTGAGAAGTCGTTTTGTTTGTTTTGAAAGACGTTTTATTTTCCATTTTACTCCTTAATTTATCTGTTGAATTTTTTTTTTCTATATGTTCAAATTTACATTTATGTGTTTAATTATTATTTTTTTGTCTATATATTCGAAATTTTTGACTATCTGTTCAATTTTTTTCCCTATCTATGCAAATTCTTGTCTAGATTTTATTATCAGTTCAATTTTAATCTCTTATCTTTTCAAATATCTATCCAAAATTTCTTATCTGTCCAACAAACCAGTCACAATCTTCAATCTATTTTTATCTGTTCAATTTTATTATCTGTTGAAATACACCAAACCAGGATCTTTTGCAATCTTTCTTTCTCTGTCTCTCTTGTTCTTTCTCAAATATAATCCAGTATATATATATCTGTTCAATTTTTTTTTATTTTTTTATCTGCTTAATTTTTAAATTTTTTTTGGTTCATTTTCAACTATCTGTTGCAATTGGTTTCATCATACAACAACAACACAGATCGAACACTTAAAAAAAAAAAAAAAAAGAGAAGAAGAATTGGATCTGTGCACTTGAAAAAAAAACTGTTGATAAAGAGCTGGATCAATGGAGTCTTCTCCTCCGGTTGTCATCTACAAGCATTGAGAAAAATAATTTGGTGAGAAGTCCTTTTGTTTGTTTTGAAAGACGTTTTATTTGCAATTCTACTCCTTTATTTATCTGTTGAATTTTTTTTTATATGTTCAAATTTACATTTAAGTGTTTAATTTTTTTTTTGTCTATATATTTAAAAATTTTGACTATCTGTTCATTTTTTTTCCCTATCTGTGCAAATGTTTGTCTAGATTTTATTATCAGTTCAATTTTAATCTCTTATCTGTTCAAATATCTATCCAAAATTTCTTATCTGTTCGACAAACCAGTCACAATCTTCAATCTATTTTTACCTGTTCAATTTTATTATCTGTTTAAATACACCAAGTCAGGATCTGTTGCAATCTTTCTTTCTCTCTCTTGTTCTTTCTCTCTATCTGTTGAAATTCTTTCTCAAATATAATCCAGTATATATATATCTGTTCAATTTTTTTTTTATTTTTTCTATCTGCTTAATTTTTAATTTTTTTTGGTTCTTTTTCTACTGTCTGTTGCAATTGGTTTCATTATAGCGACCCCGGTCTTTTCCCATTTGATTATTGTATCCGGACTTATGTTTCGTGGATTCTATTGTCATATTATTGTTGTTGTTGCCCTTTAAATTCCTTATTCTTGGGTTATGGGATACATTGGGCAGGTTTGTAACAGGTTGGTTGAACTTAGAACCAAAAGTAAATGCCCAGATTTTTGGCCTGTACGCTCGAGCGGGGGTTTGGGCGCTCGAGCGGGGAATACACCCATCCAGTCTTTTTCCTGTGCAGTAGTGGACGCTCGAGCGGGAATTGGACGCTCGAGCGGAAGTGTGTGAGTGACGCTCGAGCGGGGAGTTGTCCGCTCGAGCGGGGACCTGGTATGTCGAGATGCTGGGAGTGTGCATTCGCCGCTCGAGCGGGGGATTGTCCGCTCGAGCGGGAGTCTGTGAGTGTCCGCTCGAGCGTAGGTTTGTCCGCTCGAGCGGAGAGACGGGGTATAAAATCGTATTTTAGCGTTTTTAAAGCAGTTTTTCATCTTCTTTTCAGATTCCAAACCCTAGGTCCGACTTCTCTTTCCCTCTACACATCTTCTCTCCTAGGTTTGACCTATTTAGAGTGAGTATCTACCCTAGTTCCTTTATTAAAAAGCTAGAGTGGGTCGAGGGCTTCCATTTAATCGGAGCAATTGTTGGTTTGGAGCACTTTGGTTTTTGGGCATCATCTCCATCTTCATCTTTTTGGGCTAATTCTTCGAGGTAGGGATTTCCTACTCCATTTATAGGTTTCAATCCTAAGCTTTGGTATTTTGGTATGTGGGGATAGTTTGTTAATTTTGGGAGAAACCTTAGGGTTTTGACATAGATTAATTTGTATAATTAATTTAGGGAAGAACGTGAAATTGGGTTTAATTCTTGAAATTGGGGGATTATGAGATTAAATGATGTAGTTGGATATTTAATCACTCATCTGTGAAATTGAGATTATACGTGTTGTATATTTATTTCTTGCTTAGAAATAATTGTTTGGGCTATCGGTGGAGGATAGCCATGATTGTTGTAGACCTTGCATGTGGCTTAGGTGTAACTGAAATTGAGTCATTTATTTTGACTGTTGAATTAATACAGAACATTTACGTATTGATTATGTGTTGTATATGGCATGTGTTTATTACATTGCATATGCATTTGGTTTTGGAGGAGATAGGGGATGTACTCCACGGTTTAGAGGAAGATAGGGGATGGACCTCTAAACCGGATTTTTTGGGAGGAGATAGGGGATGGACTCCATTAGCATCACTTATGTGTGTGCTTATTGTTTAATAGAAATATTTCTATTTATTGATGATATGATACATCACCAAAATGTGTATCAGTTGGGAAGTATGGAAGTGAATTTGATTGAGATCGATACAACACCAACATGTGTATCCGTTATGTTTTAAGAGAGGTTTAACTTGATTTGTTATCCCTGTTGAATTGGTAATATTGTTAATAAGAGATGAAACCCTTGTTGAGTTGTTTGGCCAGGTTCTGAGCCATGTCTGTATAAATGGAAAGTGAATTGTGTCATAGACCATGTGTCATAGACAATGTAGACATTCGTGTCATGAAATTGTAAATTGAATATCCTGTGTTAACCATGTATCGGATACTACTGCTTTAGTTAATTCTTATGCTTGGTTTAGTATCTTTCTACTGGGCTGTGGCTCACCCTATATGGGAACTTCATTTTTCAGGTTCAGGTGGTTCACTACCTCCAAGGACTTAGCTTGTGAGGATTTGGACTCGAAGACTTGTTTTATTTTAGTTGTTTTATTTGAACTATGTAAACATTCAAGCCTAGGGCTTTATTTGTATTTGAGTTAGAACTCATGGAATTGTGTCCAAGTGATGGCTTGGCAAAATGTAAGCCCGTAGGGCATTTATTATGATGTTTTATTTCGTAATACTCTGATTATTGAAATAATATAATGTTTCCTTTTACTAATGCATGTTAATATTATATATTATGGGTTGAATTTTGAGGGCGTTACATTCATCATACAACAACAACACAGATCGAACACCTAAAAAAAAAAAAAAAGATGAGGAATTGGATCTGTGCGCTTGAAAAAAAAACTGTCCATAAAGAGCTGGATCAATGGAGTCTTCTCCTCCGGTTGTCATCTGCAAACATTGAGTAAAATAATTTGGTGAGAAGTCCTTTTGTTTGTTTTGAAAGACGTTTTATTTTCAATTTTACTCCTTAATTTATCTGTTGAATTTTTTTTTCTATATATTCAAATTTACATTTAAGTGTTTAATAATTTTTTATTTTTGTCTATATATTCAAAAATTTTGACTATCTGTTCAATTTTTTTCCCTATCTGTGCAAGTTTTTCTCTAGATTTTATTATCAGTTCAATTTCAATCTCTTATCTGTTCAAATATCTATCCAAAATTTCTTATCTGTTCAACAAACCAGTCACAATCTTCAATCTATTTTTATCTGTTCAATTTTATAATCTGTTTAAATACACCAAGCTAGGATCTGTTGCAATCTTTCTTTCTCTCTCTCTTGTTCTTTCTCTTTATCTGTTGAAATTCTTTCTCAAATATAATCCAGTATATATATATCTGTTCAATTTTTTTTTTATTTTTTCTATCTGCTTAATTTTTAATTTTTTTTGGTTCTTTTTTAACTATCTGTTGCAATTGGTTTCATCATACAACAACAACACAGATCGAACAGTTAAAAAAAAAAAAAAAAAGAGATGAGGAATTGGATCTGTGCGCTTGAAAAAAAAACTGTCCATAAAGAGCTGGATCAATGGAGTCTTCTCCTCCGGTTGTCATCTAGAAGCATTGAGTAAAATAATTTGGTGAGAAGTCCTTTTGTTTGTTTTGAAAGACGTTTTATTTTCAATTTTACTCCTTAATTTATCTGTTGAATTTTATTTCTATGTGTTCAAATTTACATTTAAGTGTTTAATTATTTTTTTTTGTCCATATATTCAAAACTTTTAACTATCTGTTCAATTTTTTTCCTATCTGTGCAAATTTTTGTCTAGATTTTATTATCAGTTCAATTTTAATCTCTTATCTGTTCAAATATCTATCCAAAATTTGTTATCTGCTCAACAAACCTGTCACAATCTTCAATCTATTTTTATCTGTTCAATTTTATTATCTGTTGAAATACACAAAGCCAGGATCTATTGCAATCTTTCTTTCTCTCTCTCTTGTTCTTTCTCTTTATCTGTTGAAATTCTTTTTCAAATATAATCCAGTATATATATCTGTTCAATTTTTTTTATTTTTTTTATCTGCTTAATTTTTAAAAAAAAAATTTTGGTTCATTTACAACTATCTGTTGCAATTGGTTTATCATACAACAACAACACAGATCGAACACTTAAAAAAAAAAAAAAAAAGAGATGAGGAATTGGATCTGTGTGCTTGAAAAAAAAAAACTGTCCATAAAGAGCTGGATCAATGTAGTCTTCTCCTCCGGTTGTCATCTGTAACCATTGAGTAAAATAATTTGGTGAGAAGTATTTTTGTTTGTTTTGAAAGTCGTTTTAATTTCAATTTTACTCCTTAATTTATTGGTTGAATTTTTTTTTCTATAAGTTCAAATTTACATTTAAGTGTTTAATTATTATTTTTTTGTCTATATATTCAAAGATTTTGACTATCTGTTCAATTTTTTTCCCTTTTTGTGCAAATTTTTGTCTAGATTTTATTATCAGTTCAATTTTAATCTCTTATCTGTTCAAATATCTATCCAAAATTTCTTATCTGTTAAACATACTAGTCACAATCTTCAATCTATTTTTATCTGTTCAATTTTATTATCTGTTGAAATACACCAAGCCAGGATCTGTTGCAATTTTTCTTTCTCTCTCTTGTTCTTTCTCTCTATCTGTTGAAATTCTTTCTCAAATATAATCTAGTATATATATATCTGTTTAATTTTTTTTATTTTTTTTCTCTCCTTAATTTTTAATTTTTAATTATTTTTGGTTCATTTACAATTATCTGTTGCAATTGGTTTCATCATACAACAACCACACAGATCGAACACTTAAAAAAAAAAAAAAAGGGATAAGGAATATTGATCTGTGTGCTTGAAAAAAAAACTGTCCATAAAGAGCTGGATCAATGGAGTTTTCTCCTCCGGTTGTCACCTGCAAGCATTGAGTAAAATAATTTGGTGAGAAGTCCTTTTGTTTGTTTCGAAAGGTGTTTTATTTTCAATTCTACTCCTTAATTTATCTGTTGAATTTTTTTTTCTATAAGTTCAAATTTACATTTAAGTGTTCAATTATTTTTTTTTTGTCTATATATTCAAAAATTTTGACTATCTGTTCAATTTTTTTCCCTATCTGTGCAAATTTTTGTCTGGATTTTATTATCAGTTCAATTTTAATCTCTTATCTGTTCATATATCTATCCAAAATTTCTTATCTGTTCAACAAACCAGTCACAACCTTCAATCTATTTTTATCTGTTCAATTTTATTATCTGTTGAAATACACCAAGCCAGGATCTGTTGCAATCTTTCTTTTTCTCTCTTGTTCTTACTCTCTATCTGTTGAAATTCTTTCTCAAATATAATCCAGTATATATATATCTGTTCAATTTTTTTTATTTTTTCTATCTGCTTAATTTTTAATTTTTTTTGGTTCTTTTTCAACTGTCTGTTGCAATTGGTTTCATCGTACAATAACAACACAGATCGAACACTTAAAAAAAAAAAGAGATGAGGAATTGGATCTGTACGCTTGAAAAAAAAAACTGTCCATAAAGAGCTGGATCAATGGAGTCTTCTCCTCCGGTTGTCATCTGCAAGCATTGAGTAAAATAATTTCGTGAGAAGTCCTTTTGTTTGTTTTGAAAGACGTTTTATTTTCAATTTTACTCCTTAATTTATCTGTTGAATTTTTTTTTTCTATATATTCAAATTTACATTTAAGTGTTTAATTATTTTTTATTTTTGTCTATATATTCAAAAAATTTGACTATCTGTTAAATTTTTTTCCCTATCTGTGCAAATTTTTGTCTGGATTTTATTATCAGTTCAATTTCAATCTCTTATCTGTTCAAATATCTATCCAAAATTTCTTATCTGTTCAACAAACCAGTCACAATCTTCAATCTATTTTTATCTGTTCAATTTTATTATCTGTTGAAATACACCAAGCCAGGATCTGTTGCAATCTTTCTTTCTCTCTCTCTTGTTCTTTCTCTCTATCTGTTGAAATTCTTTTTCAAATATAATCCATTATATATATATCTGTTCAATTTTTTTTATCTGCTTAATTTTCAATTTTTTTGGGTTCATTTACAACTATCTGTTGCAATTGGTTTCATGATACAACAACACAGCTCGAACACTTCAAAAAAAAAAAAAGACAAAGAGATGTGGAATTGGATCTGCGTGCTTGAAAAAAAAATTTGTCCATAAAGAGCTGGATCAATGGAGTCTTCTCCTCCGGTTGTCATCTGCAAACATTAAGTAAAATAATTTGGTGAGAAGTCCTTTTGTTTGTTTTGAAAGACGTTTTACTTTCAATTTTACTTCTTAATTTATCTGTTGAATTTTTTTTTCTATATGTTCAAAATTTCTTTTAAGTGTTTAATTTTTTTTTTTTGTCTATATATTCAAAAATTTTGACTATCTGTTCAATTTTTTTCCCTATCTTTGTAATTTTTTGTCTAGATTTTATTATCAGTTCAATTTTAATCTCCTATCTGTTCAAATACCTATCCAAAATTTCTTATCTGTTCAACAAACCAGTCACAATCTTCAATCTATTTTTATCTGTTCAATTTTATTATCTGTTGAAATACACCAAGTCAGGATCTGTTGCAATCTTTCTTTCTCTCTCTCTTGTTCTTTCTCTCTATCTGTTGAAATTCTTTCTCAAATATAATCCAGTATATATATGTATGTCTGTTCAATTTTTTTTATTTTTTCTATCTGCTTAATTTTTCTTTTTTTTTTGGTTCTTTTTGAACTATCTGTTGCAATTGGTTTCATCATAAAACAACAACACAGATCGAACACTTAAAAAAAAAAAAAAGAGATGAGGAATTGGATCTATGCGCTTGAAAAAAAAACTATCCGTAAAGAGCTGGATCAATGGAGTCTTCTCCTCCGGTTGTCATCTGCAAGCATTGAGTAAAATAATTTGGTGAGAAGTCCTTTTGTTTGTTTTGAAAAACGTTTTGTTTTCAATTTTACTCCTTAATTTATCTGTTGAATTTATTTTTTTCTATATGTTCAAATTTACATTTAAGTGTTTGATTATTATTTTTTTGTCTATATATTCAAAAATTTTGACTATCTGTTCAATTTTTCCCTATCTATGCAAATTTTTGTCTAGATTTTATTATCAGTTAAATTTTAATCTCTTATCTGTTCAAATATCTATCCAAAATTTGTTATCTGTTCAACAAACCAGTCACAATCTTCAATCTATTTTTCTCTGTTCAATTTTTCTATCTGTTGAAATACACCAAGCCAGGATCTGTTGCAATCTTTCTTTCTCTCTCTCTTGTTCTTTCTCTCTATCTGTTGAAATTCTTTCTCAAATATAATCCAGTGTATATATATCTGTTCAATTTTTTTATTTTTTTATTTGCTTAATTTTTAATTTTTTTTGGTTCATTTACAACTATCTGTTGCAATTGGTTTCATCATACAACAACAACACAGATCGGAAAAAAAAAAAGAGATGAGGAATTGGATCTGTGTGCTTGAAAAAAAAAACTATCCATAAAGAGCTGGATCAATGGAGTCTTCTCCTCCGGTTGTCATCTGCAAACATTAAGTAAAATAATTTGGTGAGAAGTCCTTTTGTTTGTTTTGAAAGACGTTTTATTTTCAATTTTACTCCTTAATTTATCTGTTGAATTTTTTTTCTATATGTTCAAATTTTCATTTAAGTGTTTAATTATTTTTTTTTGTCTATATATTCAAAAATTTTGACTATCTGTTGAATTTTTTTCCCTATCTTTGGAAATTTTTGTTAGATTTTATTATCAATTCAATTTTAATCTCTTATCTGTTCAAATATCTATCCAAAATTTCTTATCTGTTCAACAAACCAGTCATAATCTTCAATCTATTTTTATCTGTTCAATTTTATTATCTGTTAAAATACACCAAGCCAGGATCTGTTGCAATCTTTCTTTCTCTCTCTCTTGTTCTTTCTCTCTATCTGTGGAAATTCTTTCTCAAATATAATCCAGTATATATATATCTGTTCAATTTTTTTTATTTTTTCTATCTGCTTAATTTTTAATTTTTTTTTGGGTTCTTTTTCAACTATCTGTTGCAATTGGTTTCATCATACAACAACAACACAGATCGAACACTTAAAAAAAAAAAAAAGAGATGAGGAATTGGATCTGTGCGCTTGAAAAAAAAATGTCCATAAAGAGCTGGATCAATGGAGTCTTCTCCTCCGGTTGTCATCTGCAAGCATTGAGTAAAATAATTTGGTGAGAAGTCGTTTTGTTTGTTTTGAAAGACGTTTTATTTTCAATTTTACTCCTTAATTTATCTGTTGAATTTTTTTTTCTATATGTTCAAATTTACATTTAAGTGTTTGATTATTTTTTTTTTTGTCTATATATTCAAAAAATTTGACAATCTGTTCAATTTTTTCCCTATCTATGCAAATTTTTGTCTAGATTTTATTACCAGTTCAATTTTAATCTCTTATCTGTTCAAATATCTATCGAAAATTTGTTATATGTTCAACAAACCAGTCACAATCTTCAATCTATTTTTCTCTGTTCAATTTTTCTATCTGTTGAAATACACCAAGCCAGGATCTGTTGCAATCTTTCTTTCTCTCTCTCTTGTTCTTTCTCTCTATCTGTTGAAATTCTTTCTCAAATATAATCCAGTGTATATATATCTGTTCAATTTTTTTATTTTTTTTCAGCTTAATTTTTATTTTTTTTTTTGGTTCATTTACAACTATCTGTTGCAATTGGTTTCATCATACAACAACAACACAGATCGAACACTTAAAAAAAAAAAAGAGATGAGGAATTGGATCTGTGTGTTTGAAAAAAAAAATTGTCCATAAACAGCTGGATCAAGAGAGTCTTCTCCTCCGGTTGTCATCTGCAAACATTGAGTAAAATAATTTGGTGAGAAGTACTCTTATTTGTTTTGAAAGACGTTTTGTTTTCAATTTTACTCGTTAATTTGTCTGTTGAATTTTTTTTCTATATGTTCAAATTTAAATTTAAGTGTTTAATTTTTTTTTTCTCTATATATTCAAAAATTTTGACTATCCGTTGAATTTTTTTCCCTATCTGTGCAAATTTTTGTCTAGATTTTATTCTCAGTTCAATTTTAATCTCTTATCTGTTCAAATATCTATCCAAAATTTCTTATCTGTTCAACAAACCAGTCACAATCTTCAATCTATTTTTATCTGTTCAATTTTATTATCTGTTGAAATACACCAAGCCAGGATCTGTTACAATCTTTCTTTCTCTCTCTCTCTTGTTCTTTCTCTCAATCTGTTGAAATTCTTTCTCAAATATAATCTAGTATATATATCTGTTCAATTTTTTTTTATCTGCTTAATTTTTAATTTGTTTTGGTTCATTTACAACTATCTATTGCAATTGGTTTCATCATAAAACAACAACACAGATCGAACACTTAAATAAAAAAAATAGATGAGGAATTGGATCTGTGTGTTTGAAAAAAAAAACTGTCCATAAAGAGCTGGATCAATGGAGTCTTCTCCTCCGGTTGTCATCTGCAAACATTGATTAAAATAATTCGGTGAGAAGTCCTTTTGTTTGTTTTGAAAGACGTTTTATTTTCAATTTGACTCCTTAATTTATCTGTTGAATTTTTTTTTTCTATATGTTCAAATTTACATTTAAGTGTTTCATTATTTTTTTTTGTCTATATATTCAAAAATTTTGACTATCTGTTCAATTTTTTTCCCTATCTGTGCAGATTTTTGTTGAGATTTTATTATCAGTTCAATTTTAATCTCTTATCTGTTCAAATATCTATCCAAAATTTCTTATCTGTTCAACAAACCAGTCATAATCTTCAATTTATTTTTAACTATTCAATTTTATTATCTTTTGAAATACACCAAGCCAGGATCTGTTGCAATCTTTCTCTCTCTCTCTCTCTTGTTCTTTCTCTCTATCTGTTGAAATTCTTTCTCAAATATAATCCAGTGTATATATATCTGTTCAATTTTTTTTATCTGCTTAATTTTTAATTTTTTTTGGTTCATTTACAACTATCTGTTGCAATTGGTTTCATCACACAACAACAACACAGATCGAACACCTAAAAAAAAAAAAGAGAGATGAGGAATTGGATCTGTGCGCTTGAAAAAAACAACTGTCCATAAAGAGCTGGCTCAATGGAGTCTTCTCCTCCGGTTGTCATCTGCAAGCATTGAGTAAAACAATTTGGTGAGAAGTCCTTTTGTTTGTTTTGAAAGACGTTTTATTTTCAATTTTACTCCGTAATTTATTTGTTGAATTTTATTTTCTATATGTTCAAATGTAAATTTAAGTGTTTAATTATTATTTTTTGTCTATATATTCAAAAATTTTGACTATCTGTTCAATTTTTTTCTCTATCTGTTCAATTTTTTTCTCTATCTGTGCAAATTTTTGTCTAGATTTTATTATCAGTTCAATTTTAATCTCTAATCTGTTTAAATATCTATCCAAAATTTCTTATCTGTTCAACAAACCAGTCACAATCTTCAATCTATTTTTATCTGTTCAATTTTATTATCTGTTGAAATACACAAAGCCAGGATCTGTTGCAATCTTTCTTTCTCTCTCCCTTTTGTTCTTTCTCTCTATCTGTTGAAATTCTTTCTCAAATATAATCCTGTAAATATATATATCTGTTCAATTTTTTTTGTTTTTTTTATCTGCTTAATTTAAAATTTTTTTTTTGTTCATTTACAACTATCTGTTACAATTGGTTTCATCATACAACAACAACACAGATCGAACACTTAAAAAAAAAAAAGGAGATGAGGAATTGGATCTGTGTGCTTGAAAAAAAGAACTGTCCATAAAGAGCTGGATCAATGGAGTCTTCTTCTCCGGTTGTCATCTGCAAGCATTGAGTAAAATAATTTGGTGAGAAGTCTTTTTGTTTGTTTTGAAAGACGTTTTATTTTCAATTTTACTCCTTAATGTATCTGTTGAATTTTTTTTTTCTATATGTTCAAATTTACATTTAAGTGTTTAAATTTTTTTTTTTTGGTCTATATATTAAAATTTTTTGACTATCTGTTCAATTTTTTTACCTATCTGTGCAAATATTTGTCTAGATTTTATTATCAGTTCAATTTTAATCTCTTATCTGTTCAAATATCAATCCAAAATTTCTTATCTGTTCAACAAACCAGTCACAATCTTCAATCTATTTTTATCTGTTCAATTTTATTATCTGTTGAAATACAAGAAGCCAGGATCTGTTGCAATCTTTCTTTCTCTCTCCTTTGTTCTTTCTCTCTATCTGTGGAAATTCTTTCTCAAATATAATCAGTATATATATCTGTTCAATTTTTTTATTTTTTTATCTGCTTAATTTTTATTTTTATTTTGGTTCATTTACAACTATCTGTTGCAATTGGTTTCATCATACAACAACAACACAGATCGAACACTTTAAAAAAAAAAAAAAAGATAAGGAATTGGATCTGTGAGCTTGAAAAAAAAACTGTCCATAAAGAGTTGGATCAATGGAGTCTTCTCCTCCAGTTGTCATCTGCGAGCATTGAGTAAAATAATTTGGTGAGAAGTCCTTTTGTTTGTTTTGAAAGACGTTTTATTTTTAATTTTTCTCCTTAATTTATCTGTTGAATTTTTTTTTCTATATGTTTAAATTTACATTTAAGTGTTTAATTATTATTTTTTTGTCTATATATTCAAAAATTTTGACTATTTGTTCAATTTTTTTCCCTATATGTGCAAATTTTTGTCTAGATTTTATTATCAGTTCAATTTTAATCTCTAATCTACTCAAATATCTAACCAAAATTTATTATCTGTTCAACAAACCAGTCACAATCTTCAATCTATTTTTATCTGTTCAATTTTATTATCTGTTGAAATACACCAAGCCAGGATCTGTTGCAATCTTTCTTTCTCTCTCTCTTGTTTTTTCTCTCTATCTGTTGAAATTCTTTCTCAAATATAATCCAGTATATATATCTGTTCAATTTTTTTATTTTTTTATCTGCTTAATTTTTAATTTTTTTTTGGTTCATTTACAACTATCTGTTGCAATTGGTTTCATCATACAACAACAACACAGATCGAACACTTTTAAAAAAAAAAAAAAAAAAAAGAGATGAGGAATTGGATCTGTGTGCTTGAAAAAAAAAATTGTCCATAAAGAGCTAGATCAATGGAGTCTTCTCCTCCGGCTGTCATCTGCAAGCATTGAGTAAAATAATTTGGTGAGAAGTCCTTTTGTTTGTTTTGAAAGACGTTTTATTTTAAATTTTACTCCCTAATTTATCTGTTGAATTTTTTTTCTGTATATTCAAATTTACAATTAAGTGTTTAATTATTATTTTTTTGTCTATATATTCAAAAATTTTGACAATCTGTTCAATTTTTTTCCCTATCTGTGCAAATTTTTGTCTAGATTTTATTATCAGTTCAATTTTAATCTCTTATCTGTTCAAATATCTATCCAAAATTTCTTATCTGTTAAACATACTAGTCACAATCTTCAATCTATTTTTATCTGTTCAATTTTATTATCTGTTGAAATACACCAAGCCAGGATCTGTTGCAATCTTTCTTTCTCTCTCTCTCTCTCTTGTTCTTTCTCTCTATCTGTTGAAATTCTTTCTCAAATATAATCCAGTATATATATCTGTTCGATTTTTTTTTTTTTTTTTTTTATGCAACTTCCAATTTTATTTTTATTGAACATCAATTTTTATTCAATTTTCTTTTTCCATTCCACTTCCATTGTTATTTAATTTCGAAATAGATTTTTAAGGTATAGTCGTTGTTCAATGAACTTCCATTTTAATTTTATGCAACTTCCATTTTTATTTTTTTTTCACTTCCATTTTTATTCAATTTCCTTTTCTATTTAACTTCCTTTTTTATTTAATTTCGAAATAGATCGTTAAGGTACAGTGGTTTGTTAAATGAACTTCCATTTTCAATTTTGATGCAACTTCCATTTTTATTTTTATTCAACTTCCATTTTTATTCAATTTCTTTTTCTATTTAACTTCCTTTTTTATTTAATTTCCAAATAGATCGTTAAGGTACAGTTGTTTGTTGAATGAACTTCCATTTTCAATTTTGATGCAACTTCCCCTTTTATTTTTATTCAACTTCCATTTTTATTCGATTTCCTTTTCTATTCAACTTCCTTTTTTATTTAATTTCCCAAGAGATCGTTAAGGTATAGTAGTTTCTTGAATGAACTTCCATTTTTATATTTATGCAACTTTCATTTTTATTTTTATTCAAGTTCCATTTTTATTCAATTTCCTTTTTTTATTTTATTTCCAAATAGATCGTTAAGGTATAGTGGTTTCTTGAATGAACTTCGATTTAGCCGACATCCAGGGTGTCGGGGCTACTTGTGTAGTATACTGTGTGATAAGAATGGAAATGTTAATTTAGCCGACATCTCAGTTGTTAATGAATTCCCCGACGTCTTCCCAAACGAATTGCTTGGCCACCTAGTCGATAGAGAAATAGAGTTTACCGTTGATATCATGTCGGGAACACAACCGATCTCCAAAACACCCTATAGAATGGCCCCTACTGAATTTAGGGAATTGAAACTGCAATTACAAGAATTGTTGGATAAGAGATTTATTAGGCCGAGCACTTCACCATGGGGAGCACCCGTTTTATTTGTTAAGAAAAAGGATGGCACACTCCGTCTTTGCATTGATTACAGAGAACTTAACAAGGTCATCATTAAGAACAAGTACCCATTACCTAGGATTGATGATTTGCTTGATCAACTACAAGGAGCACGAGTCTTTTCTAAGATTGACCTTAGGTCGGGTTACCATCAGCTTAAAGTTAAAGCCGAGGATGCTGAGAAGACGGCCTTCCAGACAAGATATGGCCACTACGAATTTTTAGTAATGCCTTTTGGGGTGACCAATGCCCCTGCTGCATTTATGGATTTAATGAACAGAGTCTTCAAGCCATATTTAGATGAGTTTGTAGTTGTCTTCATTGATGATATATTGATCTATTCCAAGAGTAAAGCTGAACATGAAAATCATTTGAGACTTGCCTTATAGATTTTGAGAGACCGGAAACTGTATGCTAAGTTTAACAAGTGTGAGTTTTGGCTTTCTACTGTCTCATTCTTGGGTCATGTGATTAATGAAGAGGGCATCTCGGTTGATCCTAGTAAAATTGAAGCCGTAGTGAATTGGCCGAGGCCGACTAATGTGTCCGAGGTTCATAGTTTTCTGGGTTTGGCAGGTTATTACAGGAAGTTTGTGAAGGATTTCTCAAGGATTGCAATTCCATTGACGCAATTGACTAAGAAGGGAGCACCGTATGAATGGACCGAAGATCGGGAGTCAGCTTTCCAGGAACTGAAGGCGAGGTTAGTTACAGCACCAGTACTTGTACTTCCATCAGGTAATGAAGAGTTTCATATCTATAGTGATGCATCGCATAAGGGTTTGGGTTGTGTATTAATGCAAGGGGGTAAAGTCATAGCATATGCATCTCGTCAGTTGAAGCCACATGAAAAGAATTATCCTACCCATGATGTGGAGCTAGCAGCCGTTGTATTTGCTTTAAAGATTTGGCGTCACTACTTGTATGGAGCTTCTTGTCAGGTTTTTACAGATCATAAGAGTTTAAAGTACCTGTTCACTCAGAAAGAATTGAATTTGAGGCAGAGAAGATGGCTTGAATTGTTGAAAGACTATGACATGCAAATTCAGTATCACCCAGGTAAAGCTAACAGCGTAGCCGATGCTTTGAGCAGAAAAATAGTTGGAAATTTGGCATGTCTAACCATGATTTCAGTGGAACCAACTATTATCGAGGAAGTAAAGACAAGACAAATGGAGGATGAATTCTTCAGAAAAGTAGCCGATGAGATTGTCACAAAGCCGAGGTCAGGGTACAGCTTCGAAAATCAAGTGCTTAAGTTTGAAGGAAGACTATGCGTAGCCGACGTTCCAGAATTGAAAAGGAAGATTTTACAGGAAGCTCATGGTTCCAAGTTTACTGTTCATCCAGGAAATACCAAGATGTACCAAGATGTGAAATAGACATTTTGGTGGCCGAATATGAAAAGAGAAATAACTGAGTTCGTATCCCAATGTTTGTATTGTCAACAAGTGAAAGCAGAACATCAAAGGCCAGCAGGACTCCTACAACCTTTGCCGATTCTGGAATGGAAATGGGAACACATCTCCATGGATTTTGTGATTGGGTTGCCGAAGACACAGAAGAGCATGGATTCGATTTGGGTCATCGTGGATAGACTAACTAAGTCAGCACACTTCTTACCTGTTAAGGCCACCTTCAACGCCGATCAACTTGCTTTGTTGTATATGAATGAAATTATTAGACTTCATGGAGTGCCGATGTCCATTGTGTCAGACCAAGATCCGAAGTTTGTTTCAAGATTTTGGCAGAGTCTACAAAGAGCTTTTGGAGCCGAGTTGAGGTTCAGCACAGCTTTTCACCCCCAGACTGATGGGCAAACAGAGAGGATAATTCAGACACTTGAAGATATACTTAGACTATGTGTTTTGGACTTCCAAGGAAGTTGGGAAATGCATTTGCCCTTAGTAGAATTTGCTTACAACAACAGTTATCAGGCTAGCATTGGCATGGCGCCATATGAAGCTTTGTATGGAAGAAAATGCAGGTCGCCGATATGTTGGACCGAAGTTGGAGACAAAGCTCTGCTTGGTCCCGAGTTGATTCGAGTAACAACGGAGAAGATTAAACTTATTCAGCAGAGGGTTAAAATTGCTCAGAGTCGGCAAAAGAGCTACGCCGACCAGAGGAGAAACGAGTTAGAATTCGAAGTTGGGGATCATGTATTCCTGAAGGTTTCGCCGATGAAAGGAGTTTCCAGATTTGGGAAGAAAGGTAAGTTAGCACCTCGTTATATTGAGCCATTTGAAATTCTTGACAAGGTTAACTCCGTTGCCTACAGACTTGCTTTGCCACCAGAATTAAGCCAAGTCCATAATGTGTTTCATATTTCGATGTTGAGAAAGTATATTCGGGATCCACTGCATGTGATCAACTATTCTGGGATTGTGGTTAATGAGGATTTAGGCTATGAAGAGAAGCCGATACGTATTATTGATAGACAAGTAAGGCAGTTGAGAAACAAGTCGATACCAATGGTAAAGATTGAATGGAAAGAGCATTACGGCAAGGATGCCACATGGGAAATGGAAGGGGAAATGAGAATTCGACATCCAGAATTGTTCTTGGAACAAGGTAACCTATGTTTGGGGACCAAACTTCTTTAAGGGGGGTAGGATGTAACAACCCTCACTTTGATTTAGTCATACTTGCATACATTCATGTATGATCTTGTCTTGTTATGTTTGCAAATCTTGTTTTGTCTTGTTTTGTTTAAGCGTTGCTTGCTTGATTTTGTTCCTTGCTTGGTGTGTAGCCGAGGTCATCTTGAGCCTAGTTCACCTTTGAACCTTTGTGCCTAGAGCTACCTTGGAACCACTTTGGTTGACCTCCACCTTCACCCTGGCATATTAGCCGAGATGTCACTATCTGGACCGAGGTGTACATCACCATGGCCGAGATGTGTATCATTTAGGCCGAGATGTTTATCCTTACACTTAAGCGATTTTGTACCCGGATAGGTATGACTTAGACCGAGGTGTGGCACACCTAGGCCGGGGTGTGGCACAGCTTAGTCCAGTGTCGTCCTTCCAAGCCGATGTCTTTGTTCCCCACTTGCCGAGGCTTTGTCTCTAGCCGATATCATTGCTTGTCGATGTGTCTTGCCATCTAGCTTGTTGAGTACGCTTTGTCATAGACTTGTCTTATCAATCAGTCACCTTTTTTAGTTGAACCAACCCGATAGTGCCACATGTCTGAGCTGAGTGTTAAGACAGCTGGCAGACCTAGAAACAAATCATTTTTGTCTCAAATCTTTGCCTTTAGAGAGAGAAGCTCTAGAGGAAGAATGAAGAGTTCTTAGAGAGAGAAGTTGATTTTTCGAGCTTGATCTTTGGTGTTTGAACCGTTAGATTCGGGTTTTGAGGTTAGAATCTTAATCTACTCTGGTTATTCTTATTGATTATCAAGCTGCATTGCATGATCGAATCTGTTTTGCATGCCATGCATCGATTTGGAGTTGGTTTTAGAAAGAGAAAATAGAGTTCATGTGTTCTTGAAGAAAAGTCTCGTTTTGATCCGAAAGTTTGTAACAAGAACCATGTTTTTTTTGTTTGTTTTTACATGATCTTCTTGTATGGGTACCCAGGTCCATGTTTTTGAACTCATGGCATGAAATCTCAGATTTTGTAACAACAAGTTGTGATCTTTGCATTCATCTTCTTCATGATCATGTTCTTCATGTTCTTCAAAGGGAAACCCAGGTTTTCCCGACTTTGCTTTTGGATGTGGCCATCGGGACCACACCTCGGCAAGGAGGTGTGGGACCTCGGCAAAAACTTGGTTGGTACCCAGTGTGTTTTCATGAGATAAAAAGCAGTGTTTAAACTCCCAGCATGTTTTGCTTTGTTATTGACTTGGATCTGGTGAGAATGCCGAGATCATTTGCATGCATGTAAAGCTTGTTTTGAGAATGTGATTTGCCATGTGATTGTAGGACTTTGATCTTTACTTTGAGCCTACACCTGAAGAGCTAGGTAAGTGGTATTTTTAATAAAGCTATGTTATAAAGTTTTGATAAATCTTGCTTTGCTTCGTTTGATGAAAGTATTTGTTAAGCATGAATGATTAGCCATATTTTGATGTGTCAAGTATAAGCTTTGTTTTGATGTCATCTTTGGAAAGTCCCTTGTGCTGGAGGACTCTAAACTTTCGCAACACTAAGTATAAAAGTCCCTTGCGCTGGAGGACTCTAAACTTTCGCAGCACTAAGTATAAAAGTCCCTTGTACTGGAGGACTCTAAACTTTCGCAGCACTAAGTATAGAAGTCCCTTGTGCTGGAGGACTCTAAACTTTCGCAGCACCCTCGTGTTAAAAGGATACGGTCCTTTCTTGGAAAGACTATCGTGTTAAAGCGGGCTACGGGCCTAAGTAACACAAGACTATCGTGTTAAAGGGGCTACGGACCTAAGTAACACAAGTCCCTCGTGCTGGAGGACTCTAAACTTTCGCAGCACCTTTGACTAATCGATTACGGATCGTACAGTCCCTTGTTTTGCCACTGACGGTTTACTGTGTGGGTTCGTTTGTTCGGAAAGCTATCGATTTGCGTTTTGCTGATGCCAGTAAGCATCCCTTGAGGCTTGTAAGACTTGTTAGAGGAATACGGTCTATCCCTTGATTTGTAAAGTTCTGATGTGTTTTGCTTTGAAAGGATCTCGGCTAATATTCGTATAGTTTTGACATGTTTTGCTTTGAAAAGACTTCACCTATTATTCATGCAAAACCTTTATTATTGGTACCATTCACTGAGTATCCAAGCTCACCTCCGGTTGTCATCTGCAAGCATTGAGTAAAATAATTTGGTGAGAAGTCCTTTTGTTTGTTTTGAAAGATGTTTTATTTTCAATTTTACTCCTTAATTTATCTATTGAATTTTTTTTTTCTCTATATTCAAATTTACATTTAAGTGTTTAATTATTTTTTATTTTTGTCTATATATTCAAAAATTTAGACTATATGTTCAATTTTTTTCCCTATCTGTGCAAATTTTTGTCTAGATTTTATTATTAGTTCAATTTCAATCTCTTATCTGTTCAAATATCTATCCAAAATTTCTTATCTGTTCAACAAACCAGTCACAATCTTAAATCTATTTTTAACTGTTTAATTTTATTATCTGTTGAAATCACCAAGCCAGGATCTGTTGCAATCTTTCTTTCTCTCTCTCTTGTTCTTTCTCTGTATCTATTGAAATTCTTTCTCAAATATAATCCAGTATATATATATACCTGTTCAATTTTTTTCATTTTTTTTATCTGCTTAATTTCTAATTTTTTTTTTGGTTCATTTACAACTATCTGTTGCAATTGGTTTCATCATACAACAACAGCACAGATCGAACACTTAAAAAAAAACAGAGATGAGGAATTGGATCTGTGTGCTTGAAAAAAAAAACTGTCCATAAAGAGCTGGATCAATGGAGTCTTCTCCTCCGATTGTCCGCTGCAAGCATTGAGTAAAATAATTTGGTGAGAAGTCCTTTTATTTGTTTTGAAAGACGTTTTATTTTCAATTTTACTCCTTAATTTATCTGTTGAATTTTTTTTTCTATATATTCAAATTTACATTTAAGTTTTTATTTATTTTTTTTCTCTATATATTCAAAAATTTTGACTATCTGTTCAATTTTTTTCCCTATCTGTGCAAATTTTTGTCTAAATTTTATTATCAGTTCAATTTTAATCTCTTATCTGTTCAAATATCTATCCAAAATTTCATATCTGTTCAACAAACCAGTCACAATCTTCAATCTATTTTTATCTGTTCAATTTTATTATCTGTTGAAATACACCAAGCCAGGATCTGTTGCAATCTTTCTTTCTCTCTCTCTTGTTCTTTCTCTCTATCTGTTGAAATTCTTTCTCAAATATAATCCGGTATATATATATCTGTTCAATTTTTTTAATTTTTTTTATCTGCTTAATTTTTAATTTTTTTTGGCTCATTTACAACTATCTGTTGCAATTGGTTTCATCATACAACAACAACACAGATCGAACACTTAAAAAAAAAAAAAAAAAGAGATGTGGAATTGGATCTGTGTGCTTGAAAAAAAAAACTGTCCATAAAGAGCTGGATCAATGGAGTCTTCTCATCCGGTTGTCATCTGCAAGCATTGAGTAAAATAATTTGGTGAGAAGTCCTTTTGTTTGTTTTGAAAGACGTTTTATTTTCAATTTTACTCCTTAATTTATCTGTTGATTTTTTTTTTCTATATGTTCAAATTTACATTTAAGTGTTTAATTATTTTTTATTTTTGTCTATATATTCAAAAATTTTGACTATCTGTTCAATTTTTTTCCTATCTGTGCAAATTTTTGTCTAGATTTTATTATAAGTTCAATTTTAATCACATATCTGTTCAAATATCTATCCAAAATTTCTTATCTGTTCAACAAACCAGTCACAATCTCCAATCTATTTTTATCTGTTCAATTTTATTATCTATCTGTTCAAATATCTATCCAAAATTTCTTATCTGTTCAACAAACCAGTCACAATCTTCAATCTATTTTTATCTGTTCAATTTTATTATCTGTTGAAATACACCAAGCGAGGATCTGTTGCAATCTTTCTTTCTCTCTCTCTTGTTCTTTCTCTCTATCTGTTGAAATTCTTTCTCAAATATAATCCAGTATATATATATCTGTTCAAATTTTTTTATCTGCTTAATTTTTAATTTTTTTTGGTTCATTTACAACTATCTGTTGCAATTGGTTTCATCATACAACAACAACACAGATCGAACACTTAAAAAAAAAAAAAAAAAGAGATGTGGAATTGGATCGGCGTGCTTGAAAAAAAAACTGTCTATAAAGAGCTGGATCAATGGAGTCTTCTCCTCCGGTTGTCATCTGCAAGCATTGAGTAAAATAATTTGGCAAGAAGTCCCTTTGTTTGTTTTGAAAGACATTTTATTTTCAATTTTACTCCTTAATTTTTTTGTTGAATTTTTTTTTCTATATGTTCAAATTTACATTTAAATGTTTAATTATTTTTATTTTTGTCCATATATTCAAAAATTTTGACTATCTGTTCAATTTTTTCCCCTATTTGTGCAAATTTTTGTCTAGATTTTATTATCAGTTCAATTTTAATCTCTTATCTGTTCAAATATCTATCCAAAATTTCTTATCTGTTCAACAAACCAGTCACAATCTTCAATCTATTTTTATATGTTCAATTTTAATATCTGTTGAAATACACCAAGCCAGGATCTGTTGCAATCTTTATTTCTCTCTCTCTATCTGTTGAAATTCTTTCTCAAATATAATCCAGTATATATATATCTGTTCAATTTTTTTTATTTTTTTATCTGCTTAATTTTTAATTTTTTTTTGGTTCATTTACAACTATCCGTTGCGATTGGTTTCATCATACAACAACAACACAGATCGAACACATAAAAAAAAAAAAAAAGAGATGAGGAATTGGATATGTGTGCTTGAAAAAAAAAACTGTCCATAAAGAGCTGGATCAATGGAGTCTTCTCCTCCGATAGTCATCTGCAAGCATTGAGTAAAATAATTTGGTGAGAAGTCATTTTGTTTGTTTTGAAAGACGTTTTATTTTTAATTTTACTCCTTAATTTATCTGTTGAATTTTTTTTTTCAATATGTTAAAATTTTGAATTTCTTTCTCAAATATAATCCAGTATATATATATGTTCAATTTTTTTATTTTTTTTGTCTGCTTAATTTTTAATTTTTTTTTTGGTTCATCTACAACTATCTGTTGGAATTGGTTTCATCATACAACAACACCACAGATCGAACACTTAAAAAAAAAAAAAAAAAGAGATGAGGAATTGGGTCTGTGTGCTTAAAAAAAAACTGTCCATAAAGAGCTGGATCAGTGGAGTCTTCTCCTCCGGTTGTCATCTGCAAGCATTGAGTAAAATAATTTGGTGGGAAGTCCTTTTGTTTGTTTTGAAAGACGTTTTATTTTCAATTTTACTTCTTAATTTATTTGTTGATTTTTTTTTTCTATATGTTCAAATTTACATTTAAGTTTTTATTTATTTTTTTTCTCTATATATTCAAAAATTTTGGCTATCTGTTCAATTTTTTTCCCTATCTGTGCAACGTTTTGTCTGGATTTTATTATCAGTTCAATTTTAATCTCTTATCTGTTCAAATATCTATCCAAAATTTCTTATCCGTTCAACAAACCAGTCACAATCTTCAATCTATTTTTATCTATTCAATTTTATTATCGGTTGAAATACACCAAGCCAGGATCTGTTGCAATCTTTCTTTCTCTCTCGTTCTTTCTCTCTATCTGTTGAAATTCTTTCTCAAATATAATCCAGTATACATATATTTGTTCAATTTTTTTTATTTTTTTTATCTGCTTAATTTTTAATTTTTTTTGGTTCATTTACAACTATCTGTTGCAATTGGTTTCATCATACAACAACAACACAGATCGAACACATAAAAAAAAAAAAAAGAGATGTGGAATTGGATCTGTGTGCTTAAAAAAAAAACTATCCATAAAGAGCTGGATCAATGGAGTCTTCTCCTCCGGTTGTCATTTGCAAGCATTGACTAAAATAATTTGGTGAGAAATCATTTTGTTTGTTTTGAAAGACGTTTTATTTTCAATTTTACTCCTTAATTTATCTGTTGAATTTTTTTTTCTGTATATGCAAATTTACATTTAAGTGTTTAATTATTTTTTATTTTTGTCTATATATTCAAAAATTTTGACTATCTGTTTAATTTTTTTCCTATCTGTCCAAATTTTTGTCTAGATTTTACTATCAGTTCAATTTTAATCTCTTATCTATTCAAATATCTATCCGAAATTTCTTCACTGTTCAACAAACCAGTCACAATCTTCAATCTATTTTTATCTGTTCAATTTTATTATCTGTTGAAATACACCAAGTCAGGATCTGTTGCAATCTTTCTTTCTCTCTCTCTTGTTCTTTCTCTCTATCTGTTGAAATTCTTTCTCAAATATAATCCAGTATATATATATCTGTTCAATTTTTTTTATCTGCTTAATTTTTAATTTTTTTTGGTTCCTTTACAACTATCTGTTGCAATTGGTTTCATCATAGAACAACAACACAGATCGAACACATAAAAAAAAAAGATGATGAATTGGATCTGTGTGTTTGAAAAAAAAAACTGTCCATAAAGAGCTGGATCAATGGAGTCTTCTCCTCCAGTTGTCATCTGCAAGCATTGAGTAATATAATTTGATGAGAAGTCCTTTTGTTTGTTTTGAAAGACGTTTTATTTTCAATTTTACTCCTTAATTTATCTGTTGAATTTTTTTTTTCTATATGTTCAAATTTACATTTTAGTGTTTAATTTTTTTTTTGTCTATATATTCAAAAAATTTAACTATCTGTTCAATTTTTTTCCCCATCTGTGCAAATTTTTATCTATATTTTATTATCAGTTCAATTTCAATCTCTTATCTGTTCAACAAACCAATCACAATCTTCAATCTATTTTTATCTGTTCAATTTTATTATCTGTTGAAATACACCAAGTCAGGATCTGTTGCAATCTTTCTTTCTCTCTGTCTTGTTCTTTCTCTCTATCTGTTGAAATTCTTTCTCAAATATAATCTAGTGTATATATATATCTGTTCAATTTTTTTTTATCTGCTTAATTTTTAATTTTTTTTGGTTCATTTACAACTATCTGTTGCAATTGGTTTCATCATACAACAACAACACAGATCGAACACCTGAAAAAAAAAGAAAGAAAAAGAGATGTGGAATTGGATCTGTGTAAGAAAAAGAGATGTGGAATTGGATCTGTGTACTTAAAAAAAAACTATCCATAAAGAGCTGGATCAATGGAGTTTTCTCCTCCGGTTGTCATCTGCAAGCATTGAGTAAAATAATTTGGCGAGAAATCCTTTTGTTTGTTTTGAAAGACGTTTTATTTTCAATTTTACTCCTTAATTTATCTATTGAATTTTTTTTCTATATGTTCAAATTTACAATTAAGTGTTTAATTATTTTTTTATTTTTGTCTATATATTCAAAAATTTTGACTACCTGTTCAATTTTTTTCCCTATCTGTGCAAATTTTTGTCTAGATTTTATTATCAGTTCAATTTTAATCTCTTATCTGTTCAATTATCTATCCGAAATTTCTTAACTGTTCAACAAACCAGTCACAATCTTCAATCTATTTTTATCTGTTCAATTTTATTATCTGTTGAAATACACCAAGCCAGGATCTGTTGTAATCTTTCTTTCTCTCTATCTGTTGAAATTCTTTCTCAAATATAATCCAGTATATATATATCTGTTGGATTTTTTTATTTTTTTTATCTGCTTAATTTTTAATTTTTTTTGGTTCCTTTACAACTATCTGTTGCAATTGGTTTCATCATACAACAACAACACAGATCGAACACATAAAAAAAAAAGATGATGAATTGGATCTGTGTGCTTGAAAAAAAAAACTGTCCATAAAGAGCTGGATCAATGGAGTCTTCTCCTCCGGTTGTCATCTGCAAGCATTGAGTAAAATAATTTGATGAGAAGTCCTTTTGTTTGTTTTGAAAGACGTTTTATTTTCAATTTTACTCCTTAATTTATCTGTTGAATTTTTTTTTCTATATGTTCAAATTTACATTTTAGTGTTTAATTTTTTTTTTGTCTATATATTCAAAAAATTTAACTATCTGTTCAATTTTTTTCCCTATCTGTGCAAATTTTTATCTAGATTTTATTATCAGTTCAATTTCAATCTCTTATCTGTTCAAATATCTGCCCAAAATTTCTTATCTGTTCAACAAACCAATCACAATCTTCAATCTCTTTTTATCTGTTCAATTTTATTATCTGTTGAAATACACCAAGTTAGGATCAGTTGCAATCTTTCTTTCTCTCTCTCTTGTTCTTTCTCTCTATCTGTTGAAATTCTTTCTCAAATATAATCTAGTATATATATCTGTTCAATTTTTTTTTTATTTTTTTTATCTGCTTAATTTTAATTTTTTTTTGTTCATTTACAACTATCTGTTGCAATTGGTTTCATCATACAACAACAACACAGATCGAACACTTAAAAAAAAAAAGACAAAGAGATGTAGAATTGGATCTGCGTGCTTGAAAAAAAAAACTGTCCATAAAGAGCTGGATCAATGGAGTCTTCTCCTCCGGTTGTCATCGGCAAGCATTGAGTAAAATAATTTGGTGAGAAGTCCCTTTGTTTGTTCTGAAAGACGTTTTATTTTCAATTTTACTCCTCAATTTTTTTGTTGAAATTTTTTTTTCTATATGTTCAAATTTACATTTAAGTGTTTAATTATTTTTTAGTTTTGTCTATATATTCAAAAATTTTGACTATCTGTTCAATTTCTTTCTCTATTGTTGCAAATTTTGGTCTAGATTTTATTATCAGTTCAATTTTAATCTCTTATCTGTTCAAATATCTATCTAAAATTTCTTATCTGTTCAACAAACCAGTCACAATCTTCAATCTATTTTTATCTGTTCAATTTTATTATCTGTTGAAATACACCAAGCCAGGATCTGTTGCAATCTTTCTTTCTCTCTCTTGTTCTTTCTCTCTATCTGTTGAAATTCTTTCTCAAATATAATCCAGTATATATATCTGTTCAATTTTTTTTTTTATTTTTTTTATCTGCTTAATTTTTAATTTTTTTTGGTTCATTTACAACTATCTGTTGCAATTGGTTCCATCATACAACAACAACACAGATCGAACACTTAAAAAAACAAAAAGAGATGAGGAATTGGATTTGTGTGCTTGAAAAAAAAAACTGTCCATAAAGAGCTGGATCAATGGAGTCTTCACCTCCGGTTGTCATCTGCAAGCATTGAGTGAAATAATTTAGTTAGAAGTCCTTTTGTTTGTTTTGAAAGACGTTTTATTTTCAATTTTACTCCTTAATTTATCTGTTGAATTTTTTTTTCTATATGTTCAAATTTACATTTAAGTGTTTAATTATTTTTTTTGTGTGTATATATTCGAAAATTTTGACTATCTACTGAATTTTTTTTCCCTATCTGTGCAAATTTTTGTCTAGATTTTATTATCAGTTCAATTTTAATCTCTTATCTGTTTAAATATCTATCCAAAATTTCTTATCTGTTCAACAAACCAGTCACAATCTTCAATCTATTTTTATCTGTTCAATTTTATTATTTGTTGAAATACACCAAGCCAGGATCTGTTGCAATCTTTCTTTCTCTGTCAATTGTTCTTTCTCTCTATCTGTTGAAATTCATTCTCAAATATAATTCAGTATATATATATCTGTTCAATTTTTTTTTTATTTTTTTATCTGCTCAATTTTTAATTTTTTTTTGTTCATTTACAACTATCTGTTTCAATTGGTTTCGTCATACAACAACTACACAGATCGAACACTTAAAAAAAAAAGAGATAAGGAATTGGATCAGTGTGCTTGAAAAAAAAACTGTCCATAAAGAGCTGGATCAATGGAGTCTTCTCCTCCGATTGTCCTCTGCAAGCATTGAGTAAAATAATTTGGTGAGAAGTCATTTTGTTTGTTTTGAAAGACGTTTTATTTTCAATTTTTCCTTAATTTATCTATTGAATTTTTTTTTTCTATATGTTAAAATTTACATTTAAGTGTTTAATTATTTTTTTTGTCTATATATTTAAAAATTTTGACTATCTGCTCAATTTTTTCCCTATCTGTGCAAATTTTTATCTAGATTTTATTATCAGTTCAATTTTAATCTCTTATCTATTCAAATATCTATCCAAAATTTCTTACCTGTTCAACAAACCAGTCACAATCTTCAATCTATTTTTATCTGTTCAATTTTATGATCTGTTGAAATACACCAAGCCAGGATCTGTTGCAATCTTTCTTTCTCTCTCTCTTGTTCTTTCTCTCTATCTGTTGAAATTCTTTCTCAAATATAATCCAATATATATATATCTGTTCAGATTTTTTTATTTTTTTATCTGCTTAAGTTTTTTTTTTTTTTTGGTTCATTTACAACTATCTGTTGCAGTTGGTTTCATCATACAACAACACAGATCGAACACTTTAAAAAAAAAGAAAAAAAAGATGAGGAATTGGATCTGTGTGCTTGAAAAAAAAAACTGTCCATTAAGAGCTGGATCAATGGAGTCTTCTCCTCCGATTGTCCTTGCAAGCATTGAGTAAAATAATTTGGTGAGAAGTCTTTTTATTTGTTTTGAAAGATGTTTTATTTTCAATTTTTACTCAATAATTTATCCGTTGAATTTTTTTTTTCAATATGTTCAAATTTACATTTAAATGTTTAATTTTTTTTTTGTCTATATATTCAAAAATTTTCACTATCTGTTCAATTTTTTTCCCTATATGTGCAAATTTTTCTCTAAATTTTATTATCAGTTCAATTTTAATCTCTTATCTGTTCAAATATCCATCCAAAATTTCATATCTGTTCAACAAACCAGTCACAATCTTCAATCTATTTTTATCTGTTCAATTTTATTATCTGTTGAAATGCACCAAGCCAGGATCTGTTGCAATCTTTCTTTCTCTCTCTCTTGTTATTTCTCTCTATATTTGAAATTCTTTCTCAAATATAATCCAGTAGATATATATATCTGTTCAATTTTTTTTTATTTTTTTTATCTGCATAATTTTTAATTTTTTTTGGTTCATTTACAACTATCTGTTGCAATTGGTTTCATCATACAACAACAACACAGATCGAACACGTAAAAAAAAAAATAGATGAGGAATTGGATCCGTGTGCTTGGAAAAAAAAACTGTCTATAAAGAGCTGGATCAATGGAGTCTTCTCCTCCGGTTGTCATCTGCAAGCATTGAGTAAAATAATTTGGTGAGAAATCATTTTGTTTGTCTTGAAAGACTTTTTATTTTCAATTTTTCTCCTTAATTTATCTGTTGAATTTTTTTTCTATATGTTCAAATTTACATTAAAGTGTTTAATTATTTTTTTTTGTCCATATATTCAAAAATTTTGACAATCTGTTCAATTTTTTTCCCTATTTGTGTAAATTTTTGTCTAGATTTTATTATCAGTTCAATTTTAATCTCTTCTCTGTTCAAATATCTATCCAAAATTTCTTATCTGTTCAACAAACCAGTCACAATCTTCAATCTATTTTTATCTGTTCAATTTTATTATCTATTGAAATACGCCAAGTCAGGATCTGTTTCAATCTTTCTTTCTATCTCTCTTGTTCTTTCTCTCTATCTGTTGAAATTCTTTCTCAAATATAATCCAGTATATATATATTTGTTAAATTTTTTTATTTTTTTTATTTGCTTAATTTTTAATTTTTTTTGGTTCGTTTACGACTATCTGGTTCAATTGGTTTCATCATACAACAACAGCACAGATCGAACACTTAAAAAAAATAAAAAAAAGAGATGAGGAATTGGATCTGTGTGCTTGAAAAAAAAAACTGTCCATAAAGAGCTGGATCAATGGAGTCTTCTTCTCCGATTGTCCTCTGCAAGCATTGAGTAAAATAATTTGGTGAGAAGTCCTTTCGTTTGTTTTGAAAGCCGTTTTATTTTCTTTTTTACTCCTTAATTTATCTATTGTTTTTTTTCTATATTTACAAATTTATATTTAAGTGTTTAATTTTTTTTTTTTTCTATATATTCAAAAATTTTATTATATGTTCAATTTTTTTCCTTATCTGCGCAAATTTTTGTCTGTTCAAATTTAAATCTTTATCTGTTCAAATATCTATCCAAAATTTCTTATCTGTTAAACAAACCAGTGACAATCTTCAATGTATTTTTATCTGTTCAATTTTATTATCTGTTGAAATACACCAAGCCAGGATTTGTTGCAATATTTCTTTCTCTCTCTCTTGTTCTTTCTCTCTATCTGTTGAAATTCTTTCTTAAATATAATCCAGTATATATATATCTGTTCAGCTTTTTTTTTTTTTTTATCTGCTTAACTTTTTAATTTTTTTTGGTTTATTTACAACTATCTATTGCAATTGGTTTCATCATACAACAGCAACACAGATCGAACAGTTAAAAAAAAAAAAAAAAAGAGATGAGGAATTGGATCTGTGTGTTTGAAAAAAAAACTGTCCATAAAGAGCTGGATCAATGGAGTCTTCTCCTCCGGTTGTCATCTGGAAGCATTGAGTAAAATAATTTGGTGAGAAGTCCTTTTGTTTATTTTGAAAGACGTTTTATTTTCAATTTTACTCCTTAATTTATCTGTTGAATTTTTTTTTCTATATGTTCAAATTTTCATTTTAGTGTTTCATTTTTTTTGGCTATATATTCAAAAAATTTAACTATCTGTTCAATTTTTTTCCCTATCTGTGCAAATTTTTATCTAGATTTTATTATCAGTTCAATTTCAATCTCTTATCTGTTCAAATATCTATCCAAAATTTCTTATCTGTTCAACAAACCAGTCACAATCTTCAATGTATTTTTATCTGTTCAATTTTATTATCTGTTGAAATACACCAAGGCAGGATCTGTTGCAATCTTTCTTTCTCTCTCTCTTATTCTTTCTCTCTATCTGTTGAAATTCTTTCTTAAATATAATCCAGTATATATATATATCTGTTCAGCTTTTTTTATTTTTTTTATCCGCTTAACTTTTTAATTTTTTTGGGTTCATTTACAACTATCTGTTGCAATTGGTTTCATCATACAACAACAACACAGATCGAACAATTAAAAAAAAAAAAAAAGAGATGAGGAATTGGATCTGTGTGTTTGAAAAAAAAACTGTCCATAAAGAGCTGGATCAATGAAAACTTCTCCTCCGGTTGTCATCTGGAAGCATTGAGTAAAATAATTTGGTAAGAAGTCATTTTCTTTGTTTTGAAAGACGTTTTATTTTCAATTTTAATCCTTAATTTATCTGTTGAATTTTTTTTTCTATATGTTCAAATTTACATTTTAGTGTTTCATTTTTTTTTTTTGCCTATATATTCAAAAAATTTAACTATCTGTTCAATTTTTTTCCCTATCTGTGCAAATTTTTATCTAGATTTTATTATCAGTTCAATTTCAATCTCTTATATGTTAAAATATCTATCCAAAATTTCTTATCTGTTCTACAAACCAATCACAATCTTCAATCTATTTTTATCTGTTCAATTTTATTATCTGTTGAAATACTCCAAGCCAGGATCTGTTGCAATCGTTCTTTTTCTCCCTCTTGTTCTTTCTCTCTATCTGTTGAAATTCTTTCTCCAATATAATCTAGTATATATATATCTGTTCAATTTTTTTTTATTTTTTTTATCTGCTTAATTTTTAATTTTTTTTGGTACATTTACAACTATCTGTTGCAATTGGTTTCATCAGACAACAACAACACAGATCGAACACTTAAAAAAAAAAAAAGAGATGTGGAATTGGATCTGCGTGCTTGAAAAAAAAAACTGTCCATAAAGGGCTGGATCAATGGAGTCTTCTCCTCCGGTTGTCGTCTGCAAGCATTGAGTAAAATAATTTGGTGAGAAGTCCCTTTGTTTGTTTTGAAAGACGTTTTATTTTCAATTTTACTCCTTAATTTTTCTGTTCAATTTTTTTTTCTATATGTTCAAATTTATATTTAAGTGTTTAATTATTTTTTATTTTGGTCTATATATTCAAAAATTTTGACTATCTGTTCAATTTTTTTCTCTATCTGTGCAAATTTTTGTCTAGATTTTATTATCAGTTCAATTTTAATCTCTTATCTGTTCAAATATCTATCCAAAATTTCTTATCTATTCAACAAACCAGTCACAATCTTCAATCTATTTTTATCTGTTCAATTTTATTATCTGTTGGAATACACCAAGCCAGGATCTGTTGCAATCTTTCTTTCTCTCTCTCTTGTCCTTTCTCTCTATCTGTTGAAATTCTTTCTCAAATATAATCCAGTATATATATATCTGTTCAATTTTTTATATTTTTTTATCTGTTAAATTTTTAATTTTTTTTGGTTCATTGACAACTATTTGTTGCAATTGGTTTCATGATACAACAATAGCACAGATCGAACACTTAAAAAAAAGAAAAAGAAATGAGGAATTGGATCTGTGTGCTTGAAAAAAAAACTGTCCATAAAGAGCTGGATCAATGGAGTCTTCTCCTCCGATTGTTCTTTGCAAGCATTGAGTAAAATAATTTGGTGAGAAATCCTTTTGTTTGTTTTGAAAGATGTTTTATTTTCTTTCTTACTCCTTAATTTATCTATTGAATTTTTTTTTCTATATTTTCAAATTTACATTTAATAGTTTAATTATTTTTTTTGTCTATATATTCAAAAATTTTGACTTTCTGTTCAATTTTTTTCCTTATCTGCGCAAATTTTGGTCTAAATTTTATTATCAGTTCAATTTTAACCTCTTATGTGTTCAAATATCTATCCAAAATTTCTTATCTGTTCTACAAACCAATCACAATCTTCAATCTATTTTTATCTGTTCAATTTTATTATCTGTTGAAATACACCAAGCCAGGATCTGTTGCAATCTTTCTTTCTCTCTCTCTTGTTCTTTCTCTCTATCTGTTGAAATTCTTTCTCAAATATAATCCAGTAAATATATATCTGTTCAATTTTTTTTTTATTTTTTTTATCTGCTTAATTTTTAATTTTTTTTGGTTCATTTACAACTATCTGTTGCAATTGGTTCCATCATACAACAACAACACAGATCGAACACTTAAAAAAACAAAAAGAGATGAGGAATTGGATCTGTGTGCTTGAAAAAAAAAACTGTCCATAAAGAGCTGGATCAATGGAGTCTTCTCCTCCGGTTGTCTTCTGCAAGCATTGAGTGAAATAATTTAGTGAGAAGTCCTTTTGTTTGTTTTGAAAAACGTTTTATTTTCATTTTTACTCCTTAATTTATCTGTTGAATTTTTTTTTCTATATGTTCAAATTTACATTTAAGTGTTTAATTTTTTTTTTGTCTATATATTCAAAAATTTTGACGATGTGCTGAATTTTTTTTCCCCATCTGTGCAAATTTTTGTCTAGATTTTATTATCAGTTCAATTTTAATCTCTTATTTGTTCAAATATCTATCCAAAATTTCTTATCTGTTCAACAAGCCAGTCACAATCTTCAATCTATTTTTATCTGTTCAATTTTATTATCTGTTGAAATACACCAAGCCAGGATCTGTTGCAATCTTTCTTTCTCTCTCTCTTGTTCTTTCTCTCTATCTGTTGAAATTCTTTCTCAAATATAATCTAGTATATATATATATCTGTTCAATTTTTTTATTTTTTTATCTGCTTAATTTTTAATTTTTTTTGGTTCATTTACAACTATCTGTTTCAATTGGTTTCGTCATACAACAACTACACAGATCGAACACTTAAAAAAAAAAAAAAAAAAAGAGATAAGGAATTGGATCTGTGTGCTTGAAAAAAAAAACTGTCCATAAAGAGCTGGATCAATGGAGTCTTCTCCTCCGATTGTCCTCTGCAAGCATTGAGTAAAATAATTTGGTGAGAAGTCCTTTTGTTTGTTTTGAAAGACGTTTTATTTTCAATTTTACTCCTTAATTTATCTATTGAATTTTTTTTTCTATATGTTAAAATTTACATTTAAGTGTTTAATTATTTTTTTTTCTATATATTCAAAAATTTTGATTATCTGCTCAATTTTTTCCCTATCTGTGCAAATTTTTGTCTAGATTTTATTATCAGTTCAATTTTAATCTCTTATCTGTTCAAATATCTATCCAAAATTTCTTATATGTTCAACAAACCAGTCACAATCTTCAATCTATTTTTATCTGTTCAATTTTATTATCTGTTGAAATACACCAAGCCAGGATCTGTTGCAATCTTTCGTTCTCTCTCTCTTGTTCTTTCTCTCTATCTGTTGAAATTCTTTCTCAAATATAATCCAGTATATATATATCTGTTCAATTTTTTTATTTTTTTTAACTTCTTAATTTTTAATTTTTTTTTGGTTCAGTTACAACTACCTGTTGTAATTGGTTTCATCATACAACAACAACACAGATCGAACACTTAAAAAAAAAAAAAGAGATGAGGAATTGTGTCACGCCCTACTTTTTATTACTCGAAGTCATTACCAAATTCATTAACATAATTCAATTTCAGAGATAACATGCGGAAATAAACTCATAGATTCAATCCGTAGAAGTGGATAACAATACTCTCATTCGTATGCAAAGTAAACATTACATGAACATTCTAAATAAATTGCCCTTAGGCTTACAACTTTAAATCAAATGAAGGGTGTAACCCTTTTTCACATATGGCATTCCGCCAGCAACAAAGAGGCCCCGTGGCCAACAAATGAGAAGATCCAAATCTTGCAGCTCAACCTGCTTAACACCTGAAAAAGATTCAACAATGTGGGATGAACATATAGTCCAGTAGGGAACTCAACATGATCCTTAACAATAACAACTTACAGATAACTATGATCATGAACACTCATTCTCATACTAGAATAGTAATGTGACAGTTTATACAAGAATATATATGTATGAACTTTTCTCCAAAACAACCATTTCATTCAACGTTACAAATGATTTACCTTTCCGTTTTCCTTCCATTAATCCCCGTTCCCAATCTTCCATAACATTAACAATCACTTAGGAAATAATCTCACTAAGCCCGATACTCTCTTTCCTTCCTACACGTACACAGATGTACCCTTTTTAAACATGTTTATCTTTAAAACATTCATTCTCTTTTTCACTTTCCAAAAGACACCAAAAGACACTTTGGTTCGTTTCCACTACTATCATAACTATACATGCATAACCTTGTAAAATATAAATTTACAACCTACCAACATGTATACAATCAATCAATGGAGTAACTCAGTCCTCCGAACAGTAACCAATCAAGTCCATGATATTTCCAGTTACAACGAAACAGCAATTCCACTTTGCTCTACTAGCTATGTGCTTAGTAAGCCAAAGATGTACTGAAACAACTACAACCAACTGCACTCTACTAGCCATAAGCGTAGTAAGTCAAACTGCCAGTTTACCAGGCGCTAGCTGGAAGGGTATGGTGCCTTCTATTATCAGCGCATACAGTTTCTCCAGGCGCTGGCTGGAAGGTACCGGTACCTTTGATTGTAAGTGCGGCAAATAACGCCATCCACAATCATGCACACAAGGCATATCCAACATGTATAATGCACATGCATAAACTACCACGACAATAGCAACATGTTAAAGTACATGAACACATATGTGTGTGGAGTCCATCCCCTATCTTCTCACACACACCGGAGTACAACCCCTCTCTCCTCCCTAACCAGTATACATATATAATGTAACTCAGCATTTCATCACATATGATGTTCAATCAACAATGGTGTAATGTATACACGACAATTCAACGCAACCGTGTCATCCTCCACCGATGACCAAGGACAAAACCTCTAGATGCATGCATATCGTACATCTATCACTAGAATCAATTATCATGAATCATAAACCCAACAACAACATTAACATGGTAGTTAAAGATACAACTCTTACATGTAAGTTCAACACTCAAGATCCAACAATCCAATTATCAAACTTATTTCGAAAATACTTTCTTTCTTTTCACAAAAACAATTCTATTTCCCTTTTGTTATCACAAAACCAACTCCACTATCCTTGTTCTCATTTTTCAAAACCAACTTCACCCCTTTTGTTTCCACAAAATCAAATCCAAAGGCAACAAAGCCAAAACTCATTTTAATCTACTACATTCGTTTCAAAGCCATCCCAATTTAATTATACAAATTAAATCATAATCATTATACTAGGGTTTTCCTCCCACTTCTCAATATTGATTCAAAAGGGTCAATTATCTATAACAACAATAACCAACAATAGCTTCTATTTAAAACCCAAAATACCCAAGTATTTACCCAAAGGATCAAACCCCCTCTATTAAATTATTAAATAAATAAACATTAGGGTTTCCTCTCCTTTCAACAACAACCAGCTAATTAACACCCAATTAGCCCCCAAGCACATCTAATGATAATAGATCCAAACCCAACACTTACCCAAAGTTCATCCTCATGAATTTATACAAAAACCCAACATGACACCATTTTCATGCAATACAAAATAACCACATGTCTATCTATAGACGGAGTATTGAAAAAGACCAAGGAGAATCCCTACCTCAAAGGAGAACTCAAATGGAGAAGATGACCCGAAACCAAAGTGCTCCAAATCCACAATTGTTTCGATTAAATCGAAGCCCTCGCCAATCTCTATCTTTTTAACAAAGGGCCTAGGATGGATTCATACTAGAAGGAGATGAAATCTAGAGAGATAAGAAGTTTAGAGAGAGAGACTCTCGGCTGCTAGGGTTTCAAGAATGAAAAAGGGAGAAAAATGATCTTTTTCCCCGTTGCTGCCTACTGAAATACGACAGGCTCGCTCGAGCGAAGACCTGGTCGCTCGAGCGACCAGACACAGAAAACTCTCACTCGGCCAACAACCCAGAAGCTCGCTCAAGCGACCAACTCCTCGCTCGAGCGAGGGTCCAAAATTCTGGACAGTTACTCTTGGTTTCCAACACAACCAACCTGGAACAAATAAGTCCAAAACATTCTATAACTCAAATTTAAAGGATTGAAAGACAGAAACAAGTTCAACACAACAACCAGAATCCACGGAACTAAGTCCGGATACTACAACCAAAGGAGAAAGAACCGGGATCGCTATAAATTGGATCTGTGTGCTTGAAAAAAAAAACTGTCCATAAAGAGCTGGATCAATAGAGTCTTCCCCTCCGGTTGTCATCTGCAAGCATTGACTAAAATAATTTGGTGAGAAGTGCTTTTCTTTGTTTTGAAAGACGTTTTATTTTCAATTTTACTCCTTAATTTATCTGTTGAATTTTTTTTTTCTCTATGTTCAAATTTACATTTATGTGTTTAATTATTATTTTTTTCTCTATATATTCGAAAATTTTGACTATCTGTTCAATTTTTTTCCCTATCTGTGCAAATTTTTGTCTAGATTTTATTATCAGTTCAATTTTAATCGCTTATCTGTTCAAATATCTATCCAAAATTTCTTATCTGTTCAACAAACCAGTCACAATCTTCAATCTATTTTTATCTGTTCAATTTTATTATCTGTTGAAATACACCAAGCCAGGATCTGTTGCAATCTTTCTTTCTCTCTCTTGTTCTTTCTCTCTATCTGTTGAAATTCTTTCTCAAATATAATCCAGTATATATATATCTGTTCAATTTTTTTTTATTTTTTTTATCTGCTGAATTTTTAATTTTTTTTGGTTCATTTACAACTATCTGTTGCAATTGGTTTCAACATACAACAACAACACAGATCGAACACTGAAAAAAAAAAGAGATGAGGAATTGGATCCGTGTGCTTGAAAAAAAAAACTGTTCATAAAGAGCTAGATCAATGGAGTCTTCCCCTCCGATTGTCCTCTGCAAGCATTGAGTAAAATAATTTGGTGAGAAGTCCTTTTGTTTGTTTTGAAAGACGTTTTATTTTCAATTTTACTCATTCGTTTATCTGTTGAATTTTTTTTTCTATATGTTCAAATTTACATTTAAGCGTTTAATTTTTTTTTTTTGGTCCATATATTCAAAAATTTTGACTATCTGTGTAAGATTTTGTCTAGATTTTATTATTAGTTCAATTTTATTCTCTTATCTATTCAAATATTTATCCAAAATTTCTTATCTGTTCAACAAACCAGTCACAATCTTCAATCTATTTTTATCTGTTCAATTTTATTATCTGTTGAAATACACCAAGTCAGGATCTGTTGCAATCTTTCTTTCTCTCTCTTGTTCTTTCTCTCTATCTGTTGAAATTCTTTCTCAAATATAATCCAGTATAATATATATCTGTTCAATTTTATTTTTTTTATCTGCTTAATTTTTATTTTTTTGGTTCATTTACAACTATCTGTTGCAATTGGTTTCATCATACAACAACAACACAGATTGAACACTTAAAAAAAAAAAAAAAGAGAAGAGAAGAGGAATTGGATTTATGTGCTTGAAAAAAAAAATTGTCCATGAAGAGCTGGATCAATGGAGTCTTCTCCTCCCATTGTCCTCTGCAAGCATTGAGTAAAATAATTTGGTGAGAAGTACTTTTGTTTGTTTTGAAAGACGTTTTATTTTCAATTTTACGCCTTAATTTATCTGTTGAATTTTTTTCTGTATATGTTCATATTTACATTTAAGTGTTTAATTATTATTTTTTTTTGTCTATATATTCTAAAATGACGACTATCTGTTCAATTTTTTTCCCTATCTGTGCAAATTTTTGTCTAAATTTTATTATCAGTTCAATTTTAATCTCTTATCTGGTCAAATATCTATCCAAAATTTTTTATCTGTTCAACAAACCAGTCACAATCTTCAATGTATTTTTATCTGTTCAATTTTATTATCTGTTGAAATACACCAAGCCAAGATCTGTTGCAATCTTTCTTTCTCTCTCTCTTGTTCTTTCTCTCTATCTGTCACGACCCCAACCCGCCCCTAGAAGGTCGGCGCCGAGATGGCCAGTAATCCCAGATTACCAAAGGCCTTTTACAAGAATTCACACACAAATCAGAGTATACATATGGGGCTAACATGTGCGGAAGCAATATGTCAAAATCTAAATAGTCCATAAGAGAGCTGTGCATAAGTCAAATGAAATGGCATACATCATAATTGAAGTCTTACAACTTGATTACAACATGAACAAAATACATACTTTACATCTTAGCAAAAGGCTTCTCAAGCCGACATAAACATGATACATGAATTACAGTCAAAAGCATAATCTTCACAGTGGCCGACATCCTCAACGCCGACCTAACATGCATACAAAACCTCGGCATAGAAAGAAACACCTCGGCGAAGCCGACATCTAGCTTGGGACCTACATATATATAGAAAGGGTGAGTATTGGATACTCAGTGAATGGTACAAGCAATAAAGGGTTTAATGAATGATTCCCGAGGTCCTTGGTAAACATGCATACATATCATAACTTGTTCAAAACATGTACTTCGGCAAAACTCATACAAACACATATCATAACTTATATCAAAACATGTACTTGGGGTCATCACATTCCAAACAGAACATATCCATCCGTTCCCAGACCGTCGATGGCAAAACATACTTACCCACTCGTTCATAGACCGTCAGTGGTGACTATCCGTTCATAGACCGTCGATAGCAAAACATACTTATCCACTCGTTCATAGACCGTCAGTGGTGACTATCCGTTCATAGACCGTCGATAGCAAATCTACCCGTTCAAAGACCGTCAGTAGGACTTCAAACATATCTACCCGTTCACAGTCCGTCGGTAGCACATCAAACATATCTACCCGTTCAAAGACCGTCGGTAGCAAATACATTCAAACATGGGTACTACATGGGCTTAACGTCCCCTAGTACGAAAGGACGATGCTACTTAGGCTTAGAGTCCCCTAGCATGGAAGGACTTCCAAAACAAAGCATATACTTGGTATGCAAAACTTATACTTGATGCATAAATTAAGGGTAATCATTCATGCTTAACAAATACTTGTCAAAACAAAGCAAAGCAAGGCTTATTCAAAACATATAACATAACTTTATTAAAAGTACCACTCACCTAGTTCTTGGGACGTCGGAATCAAGGCAAAGGTCCAAGTCCTACAAACACATGGCAAGGTCTACTGAACATCAAGTCTCACATACATGCAAATGATCTCGGGAAAACATGCTGAAAGTCAAAACACTGTTTTACATGTCAGGATGACATGCTGGGTACCAACCAGGTCTATGCCGAGGTCCCACACCACCTGGCCGAGGTGTGGTTACCAAGGCTTCGGCGCATGCCGAGGTTCATGCAAGACAAACTAAGGTGCAAGTGGTCATGCAGAGTAGGCCAAGGTGAGATACGATGCTTGGCCTAAGTGTGAGTCTAAGCAAGAATGATCTCGGCGACTACACCTCGGGAAGTGAAGTCTGGAGATCTGGGTTTCCACCCGTGAAGAACATGAAGAACATCAACATGAAGACGAAGAACATGAATGCCAAAATCATCATTTCCTTTATTCAAAACCTGGGTTTTCATGCTATGAGTTCGAAGACAAGGACCTGGGCACCCATACTTAAAGATCACATGAAAACAAACATGAAAACATGAATCTTGGCATGAGCTTTCGAATCAAAACATGGCTTTTCTTGAAGAACACTTGAATATCATTTTCCTCCTTCAAAACCGAACTTCAAAACAATGCATGGCTTTCAAAACATATTCGATCATGCAATGCAATAACATAAACATAAAGAACATCAAGAGTAGATCAAGAATCTAACCTTAGATCACGAATCCAACGGTTGGATCTCTAGGAATCGAGCTTGGAAGATCTACTCTCTCTCAAGAACACTTCTCCCTTCCTAGAGCTTCTCTCTCCTCTCCCAAAACCAAGAACATATCAAATGATAGCTTTCTCTCTCTATCGGCTGATATAACAGTCAGCTCGGCCACGTGGCACTACCGGATTGGTTCTCCTCAAAAGGTGACTGATTGACAAGACAAGGTTCTGACAAAGCGTATCTAACAAGCTACACAGCAAACACTTCGGCAAGGAATGACATCGGCTAACAAGAAGACATCGGCGAGCAAAGAGTAATGACTTCGGCTAAGGACAAGACTTCGGCACTAAGGTAACAATGATCTCGGCTAGGTAGGACAACACTTGACTAAGCTGTGCCACACCTCGGCCTAGATGTGCCACACCTCGGTCTAGGTCATACCACTCCCGGACAAGATCACTTCGGAACAAAGATAACATCTCGGCCCAGATAATACACATCTCGGCCTTGGCGACACACACCTCGGCCCAGATGATAATCATCTCGGCCAATATGCCAGGACAAAGGTGGAGGTCAAACAAAGGGATTCCAGAACAGCTACAGGCTTAGGATGACCTCGGCTTGGGACTGATCTAGGCTTAACATAACTCAACATAACTTAGGCTTAGCAAAGGAAGGAACAAAGCATACATATTCACTTAGGCAAAACCATATACATACAAAACAAGGCACAATTCATGCCAGTAAATCTTATCATGGCAAATCATATAAATGCATGCAAGCATGACTAAGGCATGAAATGTGGGTCCTTACACTATCTGTTGAAATTCTTTCTTAAATATAATCCAGTATATATATATCTGTTCAACTTTTTTTATTTTTTTATCTGCTTAATTTTTAATTTTTTTTTGGGTTCATTTACAACTATCTGTTGCAATTGGTTTCATCATACAACAACAACACAGATCGAACAGTTAAAAAAAAAAAGAGATGAGCAATTGGATCTGTGTGTTTGAAAAAAAAACTGTACATAAATAGCTGGATCAATGGAGTCTTCTCCTCCGATTGTCCTCTTCAAGCATTGAGTAAAATAATTTGGTGAGAATTCCTTTTGTTTGTTTTGAAAGACGTTTTATTTTCAATTTTACTCCTTAATTTATCTGTTGAATTTTTTTTTCTATATGTTCAAATTTACATTTAAGTGTTTAATTATTTTCGTTTGTCTATATGTTCAAAAGTTTTGACTATCTGTTCTATTTTTTTCCCTATCTGTGCAAATTTTTGTCAAGATTTTATTATCAGTTCAATTTTAATCTCTTATCTGTTCAAATATCTATCCAAAATTTCTTATCTGTTCAACAAACCAGTCACAATCTTCAATCTATTTTTATCTGTTCAATTTTATTATCTGTTGAAATACACTAAGCCAGCACCTGTTGCAATCTTTCTTTCTCTCTCTCTTATTCTTTCTCTCTATCTGTTGAAATTCTTTCTCAAATATAATCTAGTATATATATCTGTTCAATTTTTTTTATTTTTTTATCTGCGTAATTTTTAATTTTTTTTGGTTATTTACAATTATCTGTTGCAATTGGTTCATCATACAACAACAACACAGATCGAACACTTAAAAATAAAAATAAAAGAGATGTGGAATTGGATCTATGTGCTTGAAAAAAAAACTGTTCGTAAAGAGTTGGATCAATGGAGTCTTCTCCTCCGATTGTCCTCTGCAAGCATTGAGTAAAATAATTTGGTGAGAAGTTCTTTTGTTTGTTTTGAAAGACGTTTTATTTTCAATTTTACTCCTTAATTAATCTGTTGAATTTTTTTTCTATATGTTCAAATTTGCATTTAAGTGTTTAATTATTTTTTTTCTGGTTTATATATTCAAAAATTTTGACTATCTGTGACAATTTTTGTCTAGATTTTATTATCAGTTCAATTTTAATCTCTTATCTGTTCAAATATCTATCCAAAATTTCTTATCTGTTCAACAAACTAGTCACAATCTTCAATCTATTTTTATCTGTTCAATTTTATTATCTGTTGAAATACACCAAGCCAGGATCTGTTGCAATCTTTCTTTCTCTCTCTTGTTCTTTCCCTCTATCTGTTGAAATTCTTTCTCAAATATAATCCAGTATACATATATATGTTCAATTTTATTTTTTTTTATCTGGTGAATTTTTAATTTTTTTCGGTTCATTTACAACTATTTGTTGCAATTGGTTTCTTCATACAACAACACTGATTGAACACTGAAAAAAAAAAAGACATGAGGAATTGGATCTATGTGCTTGAAAAAAAAAACTGTCCATAAAGAGTTGGATCAATGGAGTCTTCTCCTCCGATTGTTCTCTGCAAACATTGAGTAAACTAATTTGGTGAGAAGTCTTTTTGTCTGTTTTGAAAGACGTTTTATTTTAAATTTTACTCCTTAATTTATCTGTTGAATTTTTTTTTCTATATGTTCAAATTTAGATTTAAATGTTTAGTTTTTTTTCTCTATATATTCAAAAATTTTGACTATCTGTTCAATTTTTTTCCCTATCTGTGCAAATTTTTGTCTAGATTTTATTATCAGTTCAATTTTAATCTCTTATCTGTTCATATATCTATCCAAAATTTCTTATCTGTTCAACAAATCAGTCACAATATCCAATCTATTTTTATCTTTTCAATTTTATTATCTGTTGAAATACACTAAGCCAGGATCTGTTACAATCTTTCTTTCTCTCTCTCTTGTTCTTTCCCTCTATCTGTTGAAATTCTTTCTCAAATATAATCCAGTATATATATATCTGTTCAATTTTTTTTATTTTTTTTGTCTGCTTAATTTTTAATTTTTTTTAGTTCATTTACAACTATCTGTTGCAATTGGTTTCATCATACAACAACAACAGAGATCGAACACTTAAAAAAAAAAGAGATGAGGAATTGGATCTGTGTGCTTGAAAAAAAAACTGTCCAGAAAGAGCTGGATCAATGGAGTCTTCTCCTCCGATGCTTGCAGAAGACAATCAGAGGAGAAGACTCCATTGATCCAGCTCTTTATGGACAGTTTTTTTTTTCAAGCACACAGATCCAATTCCTCATCTCTTTTTTTTTTTTTTAAGTGTTTGATCTGTGTTGTTGTTGTGTGATGAAACCAATTGCAACAGATAGTTGTGAATGAACCCAAAAAAATTAAAAATTAAGCAAATAAAAAACATAAAAAAATTGAACAGATATATATACTGGATTATATTTGTGAAATAATTTCAACAGATAGAGAGAAAGAACAAGAGAGGGAGAAAGAATGATTGTAACAGATCCTGGCTTGGTGTATTACAACAGATAATAAAATTGAACAGATAAAAATAAATTGAAGATTGTGACTGGTTTGTTGAACAGATAAGAAATTTTGGATAGATATTTGAACAGATAAGAGATGAAAATTGAAATGATAATAAAATCTAGTAAAAAATCTGCGCAGAGAGGGAAAAAAATTGAACAGATAGTTAAAATTTTTGAATATATAGACAAAAAAAAAATAATTAAACACCTAAATGTAAATTTGAACATATAGAAAAAAAATTCAACAGATAAATTAAGGAGTAAAATGGAAAATAAAACGCCTTGCAAAACAAACAAAAGGGCTTCGCACCCAATTATTGTACTCAATGCTTGCAGAAGACAATCGGAAGAGAAGACACCATTGATCCAGCTCTTCATGGACAGTTTTTTTTTTCAAGCACACAGATCCAATTCCTCATCTCTTTTTTTTTTAATTGTTTGATCCGTGTTGTTGTTGTGTGATGAAACTAATTACAACAGATAGTTGTAAATGAACAAAAAAAATTAAAAATTAAGCAGATAAAAAAAATAAAAAAAATCGAACAGATATATATATACTGGATTATATTTCTGAAAGAATTTCAACAGATAGAGAGAAAGAACAAGAGAGAGCGAAAGAAAGATTGCAATAAATCCTGACTTGGTGTATTTCAACAGATAATAAAATTGAACTGATAAAAATAAATTGAAGATTGTGACTGGTTTGTTGAACAGATAAGAAATTTTGGATAGATATTTGAACATATAAAAGATTAAAATTGAAATGATAATAAAATCTAGTAAAAAATCTGCGCAGATAGGGAAAAAAATTGAACAGATAGTCAAAATTTTTAAATATACAGACAAAAAAAAATAATAAAACACTTAAATATAAATTTGAACATATAGAAAAAAAAAATTCAACAGATAAATTAAGGAGTAAAATTGAAAATAAAACGCCTTTCAAAACAAACATAAGGACTTCTCACCAAATTATTTTACTCAATGCTTGCAGAAGACAATCGGAGGAGAAGACTCCATTGATCCAGCTCTTTATGGACAGTTTTTTTTTCAAGCACACATATCCAATTCCTCATCTTTTTTTTTTTTTAAGTGTTTGATCTGTGTTGTTGTTGTGTGATGAAACCAATTGCAACAGATAGTTGTAAATGAACCAAAAAAAAATTAAAAATTAAGCAGATAAAAAAAATTAAAAAAATTGAACAGATATATATATATACTGGATTATATTTGTGAAAAAATTTCCACAGATAGAGAGAAAGAACAAGAGAGAGAAGGAAAGATTGCAACAGATCCTGGCTTGGTGTATTTCAACAGATAACAAAATTGAGCAGGTAAAATTAAATTGAAGATTGTGACTGGTTTGTTGAACAGATAAGAAATTTTGGATAGATATTTGAACAGATAAGAGATTAAAATTGAAATGATAATAAAATCTAGTAAAAAATTTGCGCAAATAGAGAAAAAAAATTGAACAGATAGTCACAATTTTTGAATATATAGACAAAGAAAAAATAATTAAACACTTAAACGCAAATTTGAACATATCGGGAAAAAAAAATTCAACAGATAAATTAAGGAGTAAAATTGAAAATAAAACGTCTTTCAAAACAAACAAAAAGACTTCTCACCAAATTATTTTGCTCAAAGCTTGCAGAGGACAGTCGGAGGAGAAGACTCAATTGATCCAGCTCTTTATGGATAGTTTTTTTTTTCAAACACACAGATCTAATTCCTCTTCTCTTTTTTTATTTTTTTTAAGTGTTTGATCTGTGTTGTTGTTGTATGATGAAACCAATTACAACAGATAGTTGTAAATGAACCCAAAAAAAATTCAAAATTGTTCAGATAAAAAAAATAAAGAAAATTATACCAATATATATACTGGATTATATTTGTGAAAGAATTTCAACAGATAGAGAGAAAGAACAAGAGAGAGAGAAAGAAAGATTGCAACAGATCCTGACTTGGTGTATTTCAACAGATAATAAAATTGAACAGATAAAAATAAATTGAAGATTTTGACTGGTTTGTTGAATAGATAAGAAATTTTGGATAGATATTTGAACAGATAAGAGATTAAAATTGAACTCATAATAAAATCTAGACAAAAATTTGCACAGATAGGGAAAAAAATTGAACAGGTAGTTAAAATTTTTGAATATATGGACAAAAAAATAATAATTAAAAACTTAAATGTAAATTTGAACATATAGAAAAAAAAATTCAACAGATAAATTAAGGAGTAAAATTGAAAATAAAACGTCTTTCAAAACAAAAAAAGGACTTCTCACCAAATTATTTACTCAATGTTTGCAGAGGACAATCGGAGGAGAAAACTCCATTGATGCAGGTCTCTATGGACCGTTTTTTTTTTTTCAAGCACACAAATCGAATTTCTCATCTCTTTTTTTTTTTTTTTTTAAGTGTTTGATCTGTGTTGTTGTTGTGTGATGAAACCAATTGCAACAGATAGTTGTAAATGAACAAAAAAAAATTAAAAATTAAGCAGATAAAAAAAATAAAAAAAATTGAACAGATATATATACTGGATTATATTTGTGAAAGAATTTCAACAGATAGAGAGAAAGAACAAGAGAGAGAGAGAAAGAAAGATTGCAACAGATCCTGGCTTTGTGTATTTCAACAGATAATAAAATTGAACAAATAAAAATAAATTGAAGATTGTGACTGGTTTGTTGAACAGATAAGAAATTTTGGATAGATATTTGAACAGATAAGAGATTAAAATTGAACTGATAATAAAATCTAGAAAAAAATTTGCACAGATAGGAAAAAAATTGAACAGATAGTCAAAATTTTTGAATATATTGACAATAAAAAAATAATTAAACACTTAAATGTAAATTTGAACATATAGAAAAAAAAATTCAACAGATAAATTAAGGACCAAAATAGAAAATAAAACGTCTTTCAAAACAAATAACATGGCTTCTTACCAAATTATTTTACTCAATGTTTGCAGAGGACAATCGGAGGAGAAGACTTCATTGATCCAGCTCTTTATGGACAGTTCTTTTTTTCAAGCACACAGATCCAAATCCTCATCTTTTTTTTTTTTTTTTAAGTGTTTGATCAGTGTTGTTTTTGTTTGATTATTATTTTTTTTTTGTCTATATATTCAAAAATTTTGACTATCTGTTCAATTTTTTTCCCTTTCTGTGCAACTTTTTGTCTACATTTTATTATCAGTTCAATTTTTTTCTCTTATCTGTTCAAATATCTATCCAAAATTTCTTATCTGTTCAACAAACCAGTCACAATCTTCATTCTATTTTTATCTGTTCAATTTTATTATGTATTGAAATACACCAAGCCAGGATCTGTTGCAATCTTTCTTTCTCCCTCTTGTTCTTTCTCTATATCTATTGAAATTCTTTCTCAAATATAATCCAGTATATATATATCTGTTCAATTTTTTTTATTTTTCTTATCTGCTTAATTTTTAATTTTTTTTGGTTCATTTACAACTCTCTGTTGCAATTTGTTTCATCATTCAACAACAACATAGATCGAATTCAATTTTTTTCCCTATCTGCGCAAATTTTTTAATAGATTTTATTATCATTTCAATTTTAATCTCTTATCTGTTCAAATATCTATCCAAAATTTCTTATCTGTTCAACAAACCAGTCACAATCTTCAATTTATTTTTATCTGTTCAATTTTATTATCTGTTGAAATACACCAAGCCAGGATCTGTTGCAATCTTTCTTTCTCTCTCTCTTGTTCTTTCTCTCTATCTGTTGAAATTCTTTCTCAAATATAATCCAGTATATATATATCTGTTCAATTTTTTTATTTTTTTATCTGCTTAATTTTTAATTTTTTTTCGTTCATTTACAATTATCTGTTAGATTTGGTTTTATCATACAACAACAACACAGATCGAACACTTAAAAAAAAAAAGAGATGAGGAATTGGATCTGTGTGCTTGAAAAAAAAAATATCTATAAAGAGAGTTGGATCAATGGTGTCTTCTCCTCCGATTGTCCTCTGCAAACATTGAGTAAAATAATTTGGTGAGAAGTCCTTTTGTTTGTTTTGAAAGACGTTTTATTTTCAATTTTACTCCTTAATTTATCTGTTGAATTTTTTTTTCTATATGTTCAAATTTACATTTAAGTGTTTAATTTTTTTTTTTGTCTATATATTCAAAAATTTTGACTTTCTGCTCAATTTTTTTTCCCTATCTATGCAAATTTTTCTCTAGATTTTATTATCAGTTCAATTTTAATCTCTTATCTATTCAAATATCTATCCAAAATTTCTTATCTGTTCAACAAACCAGTCACAATCTTCAATCTATTTTTATCTGTTCAATTTTATTATCTGTTGAAATACACCAAGCCAGGATCTGTTGCAATCTTTCTTTCTCTCTCTCTTGTTCTTTGATCTGTTGAAATTCTTTCTCAAATATAATCCGGTATATATATATCTGTTCAATTTTTTTTATTTTTTTTCTCTGCATAATTTTTAATTTTTTTGGGTTCATTTACAAATATCTGTTGCAATTGGTTTCATCATACAACAACAACACAGATCGAACACTTAAAAAAAAAAAAAAGAGATGAAGAATCGGATCTGTGTGCTTGAAAAAAAAAACTGTCCATAAAGAGTTGGATCAATGGAGTCTTCTCCTCCGATTGTCCTCTGCAAACATTGAGCAAAATAATTTGGTGAGAAGTCCTTTTGTTTGTTTTGAAAGACGTTTTATTTTAAATTTTACTCCTTAATTTATCTGTTGAATTTTTTTTACTATATGTTCAAATTTATATTTAAGTGTTTAATTATTATTTTTTTTGTCTATATATTCAAAAATTTTGACTATCTGTTCAATTTTTTTCCCTATCTGTGTAAATTTTTGTCTAGATTTTATTATCAGTTCAATTTTAATCTCTTATCTGTTCAAATATCTATCTAAAATTTCTTATCTGCTCAACAAACCAGTCACAATCTTCAATCTATTTTTATCTGTTCAATTTTATTATCTGTTGCAATACACCAATCCAGGATTTGTTGCAATCTTTCTTTCTCTATCTCTTGTTCATTCTCTCTATCTGTTGAAATTCTTTCTCAAATATAATCTAGTATATACATCTCTGTTCAATTTTTTTATTTTTTTTATCTGCTTAATTTTTAATTTTTTTTTAGTTAATTTACAACAATCGGTTGCAATTGGTTTCATCATACAACAACAACACAGATCGAACACTTAATAAAAAAAAAAAAAAAAGATGAGGAATTGGATCGGTGGGCTTGAAAAAAAAAACTGTCCATGAAGAACGGGATCAATGGAGTCTTCTCCTCCGATTGTCCGCTGCAAGCATTGTGTAAAATAATTTGGTGAGAAGTCCTTTTATTTGTTTGGAAAGACGTTTTATTTTCAATTTTTCTCCTTAATTTATCTGTTTAATTTTTTTTTTCTATATGTTCAAATTTACATTTAAGTATTTAATTTTTTTTCTCTATATATTCAAAAATTTTCACTATCTGTTCAATTTTTTCCCTATCTGTGCAAATTTTTGTCTAGATTTTATTATCAGTTCAATTTTAATCTTTTATCTGTTCAAATATTTATCCCAAATTTCTTATCTGTTCAATTTTATTATCTGTTGAAATACACCAAGCCAGGATCTGTTGCAATCTTTCTTTCTCTCTCTCTTGTTCTTTCTCTCTATCTGTTGAAATTCTTTCTCAAATATAATCCAGTATATATATCTGTTCAATTTTTTTTATTTCTTTTATCTTCTTAATTTTTAATTTTTTTTGGTTCATTTACAACTATCTGTTGCAATTGGTTTCATCATACAACAACAACACAGATCGAACACTTAAAAAAAAAAAAAGAGATGAGGAATTGGATCTGTGTGCTTGAAAAAAAAACTGACCATAAAGAGCTGGGTCAATGGAGTCTTCTCTTCCGATTGTCCTCTGCAAGCATTGAGTAAAATAATTTGGGGAGAAGTCCTTTTGTTTGTTTTGAAAGACGTTTTATTTTCAATTTTACTCCTTAATTTATCTGTTGAATTTTTTTTCTATATGTTCAAATTGACATTTAAGTGTTTAATTATTATTTTTTTGACTATATATTCAAAAATTTTGACTATCTGTTCAATTTTTTTCTTTATCTGTGCAAATTTTTGTCTAGATTTTATTATCAGTTCAATTTTAATCTCTTATCTGTTCAAATATCTATCCCAAATTTCTTATTTGTTCAACAAACCAGTCACAATCTTCAATCTATTTTTATCAGTTCAATTTTATTATCCGTTGAAATACACGAAGCCAGGATCTGTTGCAGTCTTTCTTTCTCTCTCTCTCTTGTTCTTTCTCTCTATCTGTTGAAATTCTTTCAAAAATATAATCTAGTATATATATATCTGTTCAAATTTTTATATTTTTTTATCTGCTTAATTTTTAAATTTTTTTGGTTCATTTACAACTATCTGTTGCAATTGGTTTCATGATACAACAACAACACAGATTGAACACTTTAAAAAAAAAAAGATGTGGAATTGGATCTGTGTGCTTAAAAAAAATGTCCATAAAGAGCTGGATCAATGGAGTCTTCTCCTCCGATTGTCCTCTGCAAGCATTGAGTAAAATAATTTGGTAGGAAGTCCTTTTGTTTGTTTTGAAAGACGTTTTATTTTCAATTTTGCTCCTTAATTTATCTGTTGAATTTTTTTTTTCTATATGTTCAAATTTACATTTAAGTGTTTAATTATTTTTTTTGCCTATATATTCAAAAATTTTGACTATCTGTTCAATTTTTTTTCCTATCTGTGCAAATTTTTGTCGAGATTTTCTTATCAGTTCAATTTTAATCTCTTATCTGTTCAAATATCAATCCAAAATTTCTTATCTGTTCAACAAATCAGTCACAATCTTCAATATATTTTTATCTGTTCAATTTTATTATGTGTTGAAATGCACCAAGCCAGGATCTGTTGCAATCTTTCTCTCTCTCTATCTTGTTCTTTCTCTCTATCTGTTGAAATTATTTCTTAAATATAATCCAGTATATATATATCTGTTCAATTATTTATATTTTTTTTATCTGCTTAATTTTTAATTTTTTTTGGTTCATTTACAACTATCTGTTGCAATTGGTTTCATCATACAACAACAACACAGATCGAACAATTAAAAAAAAAAAAAAAGGAGATAAGGAATTGGATCTGTGGGCTTGAAAAAAAAAACTGTCCATAAAGAGCTGGATCAATGTAGTTTTCTCCTCCGATTGTCCTCTGCAAACATTGAGTAAAATAATTTGATAAAAAGTCCTTTTGTTTGTTTTGAAAGACGTTTTATTTTCAATTTTACTCACTAATTTAGTTGTTGAATTTCTTTTTCTATATGTTCAAATTTACATTTAAGTGTTTAATTATTTTTTTTGGTCTATATATTCAAAAATTTTGATTATCTGTTCAATTTTTTTCCCTATCTTTGCAAATTTTTGCCTAGATTTTATTATCTGTTCAATTTTAATCTCTTATCTGCTCAAATATCTATCCAAAATATCTTATCTGTTCAATAAACCAGTCACAATCTTCAATCTATTTTTATCTGTTCAATTTTATTATCTGTTGAAATACACGAAGCCAGGATTTGTTGCAATCTTTCTTTCTCTCTCTTGTTCTTTCTCTCTATCTGTTGAAATTCTTTCTCAAATATAATCCAGTATATATATATCTGTTCAATTTTTTTTATTTTTCTTATCTGCTTAATTTTTAATTTTTCTTTGGTTCATTTACAACTATCTGTTGCAATTGGTTTCATCATACAACAACAACACAGATCGAACACTTAAAAAAAAAAAAAAGATGAGGAATTGGATCTGTGTGTTTGAAAAAAAAAACTGTCCATAAAGAGCTGGATCAATGGAGTCTTCTCCTCCGATTCTCCTCTGCAAGAATTGAGTAAAATAATTTGGTGAGCAGTCCTTTTATTTGTTTTGAAAGACGTTTTATTTTGAATTTTACTCCTTAATTTATTTGTTGAATTTTTTTTTCTCTACATGTTCAATTTTACATTTAAGTGTTTAATTATTTTTTTTTCTATATATTTAAAAATTTTGACTATCTGTTCAATTTTTTTCCCTATCTGTGCAAATTTTTGTCTAGATTTTATTATCAGTTCAATTTTAATCTCTTATCTGTTCAAATGTCTATCCAAAATTTCTTATCTGTTCAACAAACCATCACAATCTTCAATCTATTTTTATCGGTTCAATTTTATTATCTGTTGAAATACACCAAGCCAGGATCTGTTGCAATCTTTCTTTCTCTCTCTCTTGTTCTTTCTCTCTATCAGTTGAAATTCTTTCTCAAATATAATCCAGTATATATATATCTGTTCAATTTTTTTATTTTTTTTATCTGCTTAATTTTTAATTTTTTTCGTTCATTTACAACTATCTGTTGCAATTGGTTTCATCATCCAATAACAACACAGATCGAACACTTAAAAAAAAAGAAAGAGATGAGGAATTGGATCTGTGTGCTTGAAAAAAAAAACTGTCCATGAAGAGCTGGATCAATGGAGTATTCTCCTCCGATTGTCCTCTGCAGGCATTGAGTAAAATAATTTGGTGAGAAGTTTTTTGTTTGTTTTGAAAAACGTTTTATTTTCAATTTTACTCCCTAATTTATCTGTTGAATTTTTTTTTTCTATACGTTCAAATTTACATTTAAGTGTTTAATTATTATTTTTTTTCCATATATTCAAAAATTTTGACTATTTCTTCAATTTTTTTCCCCATTTGTGCAAATTTTTGTCAAGATTTTATTATGAGTTCAATTTTAATCTCTTATCTGTTCAAATATCTATCCAAAATATCTTATCTGTTCAACAAACCAGTCACAATCTTCAATCTATTTTTATCTGTTTAATTTTATTATCTGTTGAAATACACGAAGCCAGGATCTGTTGCAATCTTTCTTTCTCTCTCTTGTTCTTTCTCTCTATCTGTTGAAATTTTTTCTCAAATATAATCCGGTATATATATATCTGTTCAATTTTTTTTATTTTTTTATCTGCTTAATTTTTAATTTTTTTTGGTTCATTTACAACTGTCTTTTCCAATTGGTTTCATCATACAACAACAACACAGATCGAACACTTAAAAAAAAAAAGAGATGATGAATTGGATCTGTGTGTTTGAAAAAAAAGAACTGTCCATAAAGAGCTGGATCAATGGAGTCTTCTCCTCCGATTATCCTTTGCAAGCATTGAGTAAAATAATTTGGTGAGAAGTCTTTTTGTTTGTTTGGAAAGATGTTTTATTTTCAATTTTACTCCTTAATTTATCTGTTGATTTTTTATTTCTATATGTTCAAATTTACATTTAAGTGTTTAATTATTTTTTTTGGCTATATATTCAAAAATTTTGACTATCTGTTCAATTTTTTTTCCTATCTGTGCAAATTTTTGTCTAGATTTTATTATCAGTTCAATTTTAATCTCTTATCTGTTCAAATATCTATCCAAAATTTCTTATCTGTTCAATAAACCAGTCACAATCTTCAATCTATTTTTATCTGCTCAATTTTATTATCTTTTGAAATACACTAAGCCCGGATCTGTTGCAATATTTCTTTCTCTCTCTCTTGTTCTTTTTGTCTATCTGTTGAAATTCCCTCTTAAATATAATCCCGTATATATATATATATCTGTTCAATTTTTTTTATTTTTTTCATCTGCTTAATTTTTAATTTTTTTTTTGGTTCATTTACAACTATCTGTTGCAATCGGTTTCATCATCCAACAACAACACAGATCGAACACCTAAAAAAAAAAAAAAAAAGAGATGAGGAATTGGATCTGTGTGTTTGAAAAAAAAAATGTCCATAAAGAGCTGGATCAATGGAGTCTTCTCCTCCGATTGTCCTCTGCAAGCATTAATAAAAATAATTTGGTGAGTAGTCTTTTTGTTTGTTTTGAAAGACGTTTTATTTTCAATTTTACTCCTTAATTTATCTGTTGAATTTTTTTTCTCTATATGTTCAAATTTACATTTAAGTGTTTAATTATTTTTTTTGTTTATATATTCAAAAATTTTGACTATCTGTTCAATTTTTTCCCCTATCTGTGCAAATTTTTGTCTAGATTTTATTATCAGTTCAATTTTAATCTCTTATCTGTTCAAATATCTATCCAAAATTTCTTATCTGTTCAACAAACCAGTTCAAATCTTGAATCTGTTTTTATCTGCTCAATTTTATTATCTGTTGAAATACACTAAGCCCGGATCTGTTGCAATCTTTTTTTCTCTCTCTTGTTCTTTCTCTCTATCTGTTGAAATTCTTTCTCAAATATAATCCCGTATACATATATATATCTGTGCAATTTTTGTTATTTTTTTCATCTGCTTAATTTTTAATTTTTTTTTTGGTTCATTTACAACTATCTGTTGCAATCGGTTTCATCATCCAACAACAACACAGATCGAACAGCTAAAAAAAAAAAAAAGATATAAGGAATTGGATCTGTGTGCTTGAATAAAAAAACTGTCTATAAAGAGCTGGATCAATGGAGTCTTCTTCTCCGATTGTCCTCTGCAAGCATTGAGTAAAATAATTTAGTGAAAAGTCTTTTTCTTTGTTTTGAAAGACGTTTTATTTTCAATTTTAATCCTTAATTTATCTGTTGAATTTTTTTTTTCTATATGTTCAAATTTACATTTAATTGTTTAATTATTTTTTTTATCTATATATTCAAAAATTTTGACTATCTGTTCAACTTTTTTCCCTATCTGTGAAGATTTTTGTCTAGATTTTATTATCAGTTCAATTTTAATCTCCTATCTGTTCAAATATCTATCCCAAATTTCTTATCTGTTCAACAAACCAGTCACAATTTTCAATATATTTTTATCTGTTCAATTTTATTATCTGTTGAAATACACGAAGCCAGGATCTGTTGCAATCTTTCTTTCTCTCTCTCTTGTTCTTTCCCTCTATCTGTTGAAATTCTTTCTCAAATATAATCCGGAATATATATATCTGTTCAATTTTTTTTATTTTTTTTATATGCTTAATTTTTAATTTTTTTAGGTTCATTTACAACTATCTGTTGCAATTGGTTTCATCATACAACAACAACACAGATCGAACACTTAAAAAAAAAAAAGATGAGGAATTGGATCTGTGTGTTTGAAAAAAAAAATGTCCATAAAGAGCTGGATCAATGGAGTCTTCTCCTCCGATTGTCCTCTGCAAGCATTGAGTAAAATAATTTGGTGAGAAGTCTTTTTGTTTGTTTTGAAAGACGTTTTATTTTCAATTTTACTCCTTAATTTTACTGTTGAATTTTGTTTTCTCTATATGTTCAAATTTACATTTAAGTGTTTAATTATTTTTTTTTGTCTATATATTCAAAAATTTTGACTATTTGTTCAATTTTTTTTCCCTATCTGTGCAACTTTTTTGTCTAGATTTTATTATCAGTTCAATTTTAATCTCTTATCTGTTGAAATATCTATCCCAAATTTCTTATCTCTTCAACAAACCAGTCACAATCTTCAATCTATTTTTATCTGTTCAATTTTATTATCTGTTGAAATACACCAAGCCAGGATCTGTTGCAATCTTTCTTTCTATCTCTCTTGTTCTTTCCCTCTTTCTGTTGAAATTCTTTCTTAAATATAATCCGGTATATATATATCTGTTCAATTTTTTTTTCTTTTTATCTGCTTAATTTTTAATTTTTTTTTGCTTCATTTACGACTATCTGTTGCAATTGGTTTCATCATACAACAACAACATAGATCGAACACTTAAAAAAAAAAAAAAGAGATGAGGAATTGGATCTGTGTGCTTGAAAAAAAAACTGTCCATAAAGAGCTGGATCAATGGAGTCTTCTCCTCCGATTGTCCTCTGCAAGCATTGAGTAAAATAAATTGGTGACAAGTCCTTTTATTGTTTTGAAAGACGTTTTATTTTCAATTTTACTCCTTAATTTATCTGTTGAATTTTTTTTTTCTACATATTCAAATTTACATTTAAGTGTTTAATTATTATTTTTTTTGTCTATATATTCAAAATTTTTAACTATCTGTTCAATTTTTTTCCCTATCTTTGCAAATTTTTGTCTAGATTTTATTGTCAGTTCAATTTTAATCTCTTATCTGTTCAAATATCTATCCAAGATTTCTTATCTATTCAACAAACCAGTCACAATCTTCAATCTATTTTTATCTGTTCAATTTTATTATCTGTTGAAATACACCAAGCTAGGATCTGTTGCAATCTTTCTTTCTCTCTCTCTTGTTCTTTCTCTCTATCTGTTGAAAATTCTTTCTCAAATATAATCTAGTATATATATATCTGTTCAATTTTTTTTATTTTTTTTATCTGTTTAATTTTTAATTTTTAATTGTCCTCTGCAAGCATTGAGTAAAATAATTTGGTGAGAAGTCTTTTTGTTTGTTTTGAAAGACGTTTTATTTTCAATTTTTACTCCTTAATTTATCTGTTGAATTTTTTTTTCTCTATATGTTCAAATTTACATTTAAGTGTTTAATTATTTTTTTTGTCTATATATTCAAAAATTTTGACTATCTGTTCAATTTTTTTCCTATCTGTGTGTAACGCCCTCAAAAAAAAAATACAAAGAACCCATCCATTACACATGCATTGATATACGATAAACTAACCATTTCCATTCATCATTGTATTTCCTTACAAAAGAGTATTGTGTTAACAATAAAAGCAAATGCCCTAAGGGCTTACAGCTTTCCAAGTTAACACTTGGTTACAAAGAAAATAGAGTGCTAACTCATTTACACATTAAGCCCTTGGCTTGAATTTACATGTAACACATCAAAAGAAAGACAACCAAAAAGTCTATCCACCACTAGTCTCCCAAGCTATGTCCTTGGAGGTGGCATGCTACCTGTACCTGAAAATGATGTTCCCATAAAGGGTGAGCCACAGCCCAGTAGAAATATAATAAACCAGTTATGAACAATGCCTAAAAGATTAACAGTGATAGCTGGTTAACACTTTTACGTTCATTCATAACATACTACAATTCCAAGACCTTCAAGTCTATATTTCCTTGCATTCTCTATTTCTTTCCTTTTCAATTATCAATACATAATCCTGGCTTAGAACCTGGCCAACAACTCATATGAGACAGGAGCTCATACTAAACACCTTTCATTTCAACATAGGTAAACATATTAATTATACCAATACATCCACAGACAAGCATACAAGTTACATCACATTTCCAAGACAAGCATATGAGCTGTGTCTATATTCTTCTCTAGACAAGCATATGAGCTGTGTCTACGGAGTTCATCCCCCATCTCCTTCCAACACTAACCGGTTTAGAGGTACATCCCCCATCTTCCCCTAAACCGCGGAGTACATCCCCCATCTCCTCCTCTACACAAAATGCATATAAACACACGGGTTCTATATACACTCAATCAATACACACAGTTAATGTATTCTATCAATCGTCAAATTCCATGACACATTCCATAGATTAGTTTTAGTTTGCCTAATCATCATGCATTGTCTACAACAATCACGACTATCCTCCACCGATAGCCCAAAGCAGTTATTTCTATACAGAAAATAAAATGCACAAATGGATATATATAATCAACATTTCAATTCGGTGAGTGATAAATAATCTAACTTCACCCTCTTTAACCCACATACTTCCACTCTCAACATTTCCAATTCCATCCCCCATTCTCACAATTAATCATACCAATTAATTAAACAATGTCATTATAGCATTTCCCATAATTAACACTACAACCCCAAACGTTCCATTCCTCTATGCTAAACATGCAAATAGGTTCATTTTAAACAAACCCCAACTTTTAATAAATTACATGAAAGCCCCAAACTTTTCCAATATTACCCAACAACCCCCAACTCATCAAAAGCCGAACTTTAATGACAAAACTCATAAAAGGAGTAGGATAATCCTACCTCGAAGTAAGAGCTCGAATGGAGGAGAGGCCAAAAATCAAAATGCTCCAAACACCCAACTTTTTGGATCAAAACGACGCCCTCGACGATCAACAACCTTTTTGTAAAGACCAAAGGCAAGGCACACCCTCTAACTAGATCAAACCCTAGAGAGAAGGGAGTTTCTAGAGAGAGGAGCTCTCAAAAAAATCTTTTTAGAAAGTAAGAGAGAGAGAGAGGGGAGTGGAAAAGTGATTAAAAAACGCCTTAGAGTTGCCTGATATACGACAGGTCCGCTCGAGCGGAGAACACACCGCTCGAGCGCAAAGACACATGAAACAAGGTCCGCTCGAGCGCAAGAAGGTCCGCTCGAGCGCCAAGACACAGGATTTAAAAACACCCGCTCGAGCGGGAATGACCAGTCCGCTCTAGCGCAAAATTCCAACACCCAGAACTCTCACAAAAAACGTACTGTCGGCTCAAGCGCACAAAACCCCGCTCGAGCGCTACCCGCTCGAGCGTAGAAATCACCCCTGCAGAAGTTTTGCAAGTCACGAGATACTGGAAGTATGCAACCTCCGCTCGAGCGCACTAAGTCCCGCTCGAGCGTAAAGACCAAAAATCCAAAAATGCAGAATTTAAACCAAGACTCAATCCAACCACTCGAGACAAGTCCAACCCATCCTAAAACTCAAACAACTGACATTAAAGGATGACAACAAGATAGGCACAACTACCTATTCCACGGAATCAACGTCCGGAATACAACAAATACAGGAAGGAAATACCCGGATCGCTATACTGTGCAAATTTTTTTCTAGATTTTATTATCAGTTCAATTTTAATCTCTTATCTGTTGAAATATCTATCCCAAATTTCTTATCTGTTCAACAAACCAGTCACAATCTTCAATCTATTTTTATCTGTTCAATTTTATTATCTGTTGAAATACACCAAGCCAGGATCTGTTGCAATCTTTCTTTCTATCTCTCTTTTTCTTTCCCTCTTTCTGTTGAAATTCTTTCTCAAATATAATCTGGTATATATCTGTTCAATTTTTTTTATTCTTTTTATCTGCTTAATTTTTAATTTTTTTTGCTTCATTTACAACTATCTGTTGCAATTGGTTTCATCATACAACAACAACACAGATCAAACACTTAAAAAAAAAAAAGAGATGAGGAATTGGATCTGTGTGTTTGAAAAAAAAACTGTCCATAAAGAGCTGGATCAATGGAGTCTTCTCTTCCGATTGTCCTCTGCAAGCATAGAGTAAAATAATTTGGTGAGAAGTCCTTTTATTTGTTTTGAAAGACGTTTTATTTTCAATTTTACTCCTTAATTTATCTGTTGAATTTTTTTTTCTATATGTTTAAATTTACATTTAAGTGTTTAATTATTTTTTTTTTGTCTATATATTCAAAAGTTTTGACTATTTTTTCAATTTTTTTCCTATCTGTGCAAATTTTTGTCTAGATTTTATTATCAGTTCAATTTTAATCTCTTGTCTGTTCCAATATCTATCCAAAATTTCTTATCTATTCAACAAACCAGTCACAATCTTCAATCTATTTTTATCTGTTCAATTTTATTATCTGTTGAAATACACCAAGCTAGGATCTGTTGCAATCTTTCTTTCTATCTCTCTTGTTCTTTGCCTCTTTCTGTTGAAATTCTTTCTCAAATATAATCCGGTATATATATATCTGTTCAATTTTTTTTATTCTTTTTATCTGCTTAATTTTTAATTTTTTTTGCTTCATTTATAACTATCTGTTGCAATTGGTTTCATCATACAACAACAACACAGATCGAACACTTAAAAAAAAAAAAAGATGAGGAATTGGATCTGTGTGCTTGAAAAAAAAACTGTCCATAAAGAGCTGGATTAATGGAGTCTTCCCCTTCGATTGTCCTCTGCAAGCATTGAGTAAAATAAATTGGTGAGAAGTCCTTTTGTTTGTTTTGAAAGACGTTTTATTTTCAATTTTACTCCTTAATTTATCTGTTGAATTTTTTTTTCTATGTATTCAAATTTACATTTAAGTGTTTAATTATTATTTTTTTGTCTATATATTCAAAATTTTTGACTATCTGTTCAATTTTTTTCCCTATCTTTGCAAATTTTTGTCTAGATTTTATTATCAGTTCAATTTTAATCTCTTATATGTTCAAATATCTATCCAAGATTTCTTATCTGTTCAACAAACCAGTCACAATCTTCAATCTATTTTTATCTGTTCAATTTTATTATCTGTTGAAATACACCAAGCCAGGATCTGTTGCAATCTTTCTTTCTCTCTCTCTTGTTCTTTCTCTCCATCTGTTGAAATTTTTTCTCAAATATAATCCAGCATATATATATCTATTCAATTTTTATTTATTTTTTTTATCTGCTTAATTTTTAATTTTTTTTTTGGTTCATTTACAACTATCTGTTGCAATTGGTTTCATCGTATAACAACAACACAGATTGAACACTTAAAAAAAAAAAAAAGAGATGAGGAATTGGATCTGTGTGCTTGAAAAAAAAAATTCTCCATAAAGAGCTGGATCAATGGAGTCTTCTCCTCCGATTGTCCTCTGCAAGCATTGAGTAAAATAATTTGGTGAGAAGTCCTTTTGTTTGTTTTGAAAGACGTTTTATTTTCAATTTTACTCCTTAATTTATCTATTGAATTTTTTTTTCTATTTGTTCAAATTTACATTTAAGTGTTTAATTATTATTTTTTTGTCTATATATTCAAAAATTTTGGCTATCTGTTCAATTTTTTTCCCTATCTGTGAAAATTTTTGTCTAGATTTTATTATCTGTTCAATTTTAATCTCTTATCTGTTCAAATATCAATCCCAAATTTCTTAACTGTTCAACAAACCAGTCACAATCTTCAATCTACTTTTATCAGTTCAATTTTATTATCTGTTGAAATAAACGAAGCCAGGATCTGTTGCAATCTTTCTTTCTCTCTCTCTTGTTCTTTCCCTCTATCTGTTGAAATTCTTTCTCAAATATAATCCGGTATATATATATCTGTTCAATTTTTTTTTATTTTTTTTATCTGCTTAATTTTTAATTTTTTTTTGGTTCATTTACAACTATCTGTTGCAATTGGTTTCATCATACAACAACACAGATCGAACACTTAAAAAAAAAGGATGAGGAATTGGATCTGTGTGCTTGAAAAAAAAAACTGTCCATAAACAGCTGGATCAATGGAGTCTTCTCCTCCGATTGTCCTCTGCAAGCATTGAGTAAAATAATTTGATGAGAAGTAATTTTATTTGTTTTGAAAGACGTTTTATTTTCAATTTCACTCCTTAATTTATCTGTTGAATTTTTTTTCTATATGTTCAAATTTACATTTAAGTGTTTAATTATTATTTTTTTGACTATATGTTCAAAAATTTTGACTATCTGTTCAATTTTTTTCCTTATCTGTGCAAATTTTTGTCTAGATTTTATTATCAATTCAATTTTAATCTCTTATCTGTTCAAATATCTATCCCAAATTTCCTATTTGTTCAACAAACCAGTCACAATCTTCAATCTATTTTTATCTGCTCAATTTTGTTAGCTGTTGAAATACACGAGGCCAGGATCTGTTGCAATCTTTCTTTCTCTCTCTCTTGTTCTATCTCTCTATCTGTTGAAATTCTTTCAAAAATATAATCCAGTATATATATATCTGTTCAAATTTTTTAATTTTTTTATCTGCTTAATTTTTAATTTTTTTTGGTTCATTTACAACTATCTGTTGCAATTGCTTTCTTCATATAACAACAACACAGATCGAACACTAAAAAAAAAAACAGATGAGGAATTGGATTTGTGTGCTTGAAAAAAAAAATGTCCATAAAGAGCTGGATCAATGGAGTCTTCTCTTCCGATTGTCCTCTGCAAGCATAGAGTAAAATAATTTGGTGAGAAGTCCTTTTATTTGTTTTGAAAGACGTTTTATTTTCAATTTTACTCCTTAATTTATCTGTTGAATTTTTTTTTCTATATGTTTAAATTTACATTTTAGTGTTTAATTATTTTTTTTTTGTCTATATATTCAAAAGTTTTGACTATTTGTTCAATTTTTTTTCCTATCTGTGCAAATTTTTGTCTAGATTTTATTATCAGTTCAATTTTAATCTCTTGTCTGTTCCAATATCTATCCAAAATTTCTTATCTATTCAACAAACCTGTCACAATCTTCAATCTATTTTTATCTGTTCAATTTTATTATCTGTTGAAATACACCAAGCCAGGATCTGTTGCAATCTTTCTTTCTCTCTCTCTTGTTCTTTCTCTCTATCTGTTGAAATTATTTCTCAATTATAATCCAGTATACATATATCTGTTCAATTTTTTAATTTTTTTTATCTGTTTAATTTTTAATTTTTTTTGGTTCATTTACAACAATTGGTTTCATCATACAACAACAACACAGATTGAACACTTAAAAAAAAAAACAAAAAGACGAGGAATTGGATCTGTGTGCTTGAAAAAAAAACTGTCCATAAAGGGCTGGATCAATGGAGTCTTCTCCTCCGATTGTCCTCTGCAAGCATTGAGTAAAATAATTTGGTGAGAAGTCCTTTTGTTTGTTTTGAAATACGTTTTATTTTCAATTTTGCTCCTTAATTTATCTGTTGAATTTTTTTTTTTCCATATGTTCAAATTTATGTTTAAGTGTTTAATTTTTTTTCTCTCTCTATATATTATAAAATTTTGACTATCTGTTCAATTTTTTTCCTTATCTGTGCAAGTTTTTGTCTAGATTTTATTATCAGCTCAATTTTAATCTCTTATCTGTTCAAATATCTATCCTAAATTTCATAGCTGTTCAACAAACCAGTTAGAATCTTCAATCTATTTTTATCTGCTCAATTTTATTATCTATTGAAATACACCAAGTCAGGATCTGTTTTAATCTTTCTTTCTCTCTCTCTTGTTCTTTCTCTCTATCTGTTGAAATTCTTTCTCAAATATAATCCAGTATATATATATCTGTTCAATTTTTTTATTCTTTTTATCTGCTTAATTTTTATTTTTTATTTTGGTTCGTTTACAACTATCTGTTGCAATTGGTTTCATCATACAACAACAACACAGATCGAACACTTAAAAAAAAAAAAGATGAGGAATTGGATCTGTGTGCAAGAAAAAAAAACCTGTGCATAAAGAGCTGGATCAATAGAGTCTTCTCCTCCCATTGTCCTCTGCAACCATTGAGTAAAATAATTTGGTGAAAAGTCCTTTTGTTTTTTTTGAAAGACGTTTTATTTTCAATTTTACTCGTTAATTTATCTGTTGAATTTTTTTTTTCTATATGTTCAAATTTACATTTAAGTGTTTAATTATATTTTTTTGTCTATATATTCTAAAATTTTGGACTATGTGTTCAATTTTTTCCCTATCTGTGCAAATTTTTGTCTTGATTTTATTATCAGTTCAATTTTAATCTCTTATCTGTTCCAATATCTATTCAAAATTTCTTATCTGTTCAACAAACCAGTCACAATCTTCAATCTATTTTTATCTGTTCAATTTTATTATCTGTTGAAATACACCAAGCCAGGATCTGTTGCAATCATTCTTTCTCTCTCTTGTTCTTTCTCTCTATCTGTTGAAATTCTTTCTCAAATATAATCCAGTATATATATATCTGTTCAATTTTTTTTATTTTTTTATCTGCTTAATTTTTAATTTTTTTTGGTTAATTTACAACTATCTGTTGCAATTGGTTTCATCATACAACAACAACACAGATCGAACACTTAAAAAAAAAAAAAAAAAGAGATGAGGAATTGGATCTGTGTGCTTGAAAAAAAAACTGTCCATAAAGAGCTGGATCAATGGAGTCGTCTCCTCCGATTGTCCTCTGCAAGCATTGAGTAAAAGAATTTGGTGAGAAGTCCTTTTGTTTATTTTGAAAGACGTTTTTTTTTTCAATTTTACTCCATAATTTATCTGTTGAATTTTTTTTTCTATATGCTCAAATTTACATTTAAGTATTTAATTATTTTTTTTGTCTATATATTCAAAAATTTTGACTATCTGGTCAATTTTTTTCCCTATCTGTGCAAATTTTTGTTTAGATTTTATTATCAGTTCAATTTGGATCTCTTATCTGTTCAAATATCTATCCAAAATTTCTTATCTGTATAACAAACCAGTCACAATCTTCAATCTATTTTTATCTATTCAATTTTATTTTCTGTTGAAATACACCAAGTCAGGATCTGTTGCAATCTTTCTTTCTGTCTCTCTTTTTCTTTCTCTCTATCTGTTGAAATTCTTTGTCAAATATAATCCAGTACATATATATCTGTTCAATTTTTTTTATTTTTTTTATCTGCTTAATTTTTAATTTTTTTTTGGTTCATTTACAACTATCTGTTGCAATTGGTTTCATCATACAACAACAGCAAAGATCGAACAGCTAAAAAAAAAAAGAGATGAGGAGTTGGATCTCTGTGCTTGAAAAAATAAACTGTCCGCAAACAGCAGGATCAATGGAGTATTCTCCTCTGCAAACATTGAGTAAAATAATTTAGTGAGAAGTCCTTTTGTTTGTTTTGAAAGACGTTTTATTTTCAATTTTACTCCTTAATTTATCTGTTGAATTTTTTTTTCTATATGCTCAAATTTACATTTAAGTATTTATTTATTTTTTTGTCTATATATTCAAAAATTTTGACTATCTGTTCAATTTTTTTCCCTATCTGTGTAAATTTTTGTCTAGATTTTATTATCAGTTCAATTTTAATCTCTTATCTGTTCAAATATCTATCCAAAATTTCTTATATGTTCAACAAACTAGTCACAATCTTCAATCTATTTTTATCTGTTCAATTTTATTATCTGTTGAAATACACTAAGCCAGGATCTGTTGCAATCTTTCTTTCTCTCTCTTGTTCTTTCTCTCTATCTATTGAAATTATTTCTCAAATATAATCCAGTATATATATCTGTTCAATTTTTTTTATTTTTTTTATCTGCTTAATTTTTAATTTTTTTTGGTTCATTTACAACTATCTGTTGCAATTGGTTTTATCATACAACAACAACACAGATCGAACACTTAAAAAAAAAGATGAGGAATTGGATCTGTGTGCTTGAAAAAAAAACTGTCCATAAAGAGCTGGATCAATGGAGTCTTCTCCTCCGATTGTCCTCCGCAAGCATTGAGTAAAATAATTTGATGAGAAGTCCTTTTGTTTGTTTTGAAAGACGTTTTATTTTCAATTTTATTCCTTAATTTATCTGTTGAATTTTTTTTTCTATATGCTCAAATTTACATTTAAGTACTTAATTATTATTTTTTTGTCTATATATTAAAATTTTTTGACTATCTGTTCAATTTCTTCCCTATCTGTGCAAATTTTTGTCTAGATTTTATTATCAGTTCAATTTTAATCTTTTATCTGTTCAAATATCTATGCGAAATTTCTTATCTGTTCAACAAACCAGTCACAATCTTCAATCTATTTTTATCTATTCAATTTTATTATCTGTTGAAATACACCAAGCCAAGATCTGTTGCAATCTTTATTTCTCTCTCTCTTGTTCTTTCTCTCTATCTGTTGAAATTCTTTCTCAAATATAATTCAGTATATATATCTGTTCAATTTTTTTTATTTTTTTTATCTGCTTAATTTTTATTTATTTTTTTTGGTTCATTTACAACTATCTGTTGCAATTGGTTTCATTATACAACAACAACACAGATCGAAAACTTAAAAAAAAAAAAAAGAGATGAGGAATTGGATTTGTGTGCTTGAAAAAAAAACTGTCCATAAAGAGCTGGATCAATGAAGTCTTCTACTCCGATTTTCTCTGCAAGCATTGAGTAAAATAATTTGGTGAGAAGTCCTTTTGTTTGTTTTGAAAGACGTTTTACTTTCAATTTTACTTCTTAATTTATCTGTTGAATTTTTTTTTTCTATATGTTCAAATTTACGTTTAAGTGTTTATTTTTTTTTTGTCTATATATTCAAAAATTTTGACTATCTGTTCAATTTTTTTCTCTATCTGTGCAAATTTTTGTCTAGATTTTATTATCAATTCAATTTTAATCTCTTATCTGTTCAAATATCTATCCAAAATTTCTTATCTGTTCAACAAACCAGTCACAATCTTCAATATATTTTTATCTGTTCAATTTTATTATCTGTTGAAATACACCAAGCAGGATCTGTTGCAATCTTTATTTCTCTCTCTTGTTCTTTCTCTCTATCTGTTGAAATTCTTTGTCAAATATAATCCAGTATATATATATATCTGTTCAATTTTTTTTGTTTGCTTAATTTTTAATTTTTTTTGATTCATTTACAACTATCTGTTGCAATTGGTTTCATCGTACAACAACAACACAGCTCGAACACTTAAAAAAAAAAAAAAAAAAGAGATGAGGAATTGGATCTGTGTGATTGAAAAAAAAAACTGCCAATAAAGAGCTGGATCAATGGAATCTTCTCCTCCGATTGTCCTCTGCAAGCATTGAGTAAAATAATTTGGTGAGAAGTCCTTTTGTTTGTTTTGAAAGACGTTTTATTTTCAATTTTACTCCTTAATTTATCTGTTGAATTTTTTTTTCTATATATTCAAATTTACATTTAAGTGTTTAATTATTTTTTTCTCTGTATATTCTAAAATTTTGACTATTTGTTCAATTTTTTTCCCTATCTGTGCAAATTTTTGTCTAGATTGTATTATCAGTTCAATTTTAATCTCTTATCTGTTCAAATATCTATCCAAAATTTCTTACCTGTTTAACAAACTAGTCACAATCTTCAATCTATTTTTATCTGTTCAATTTTATTATCTGTTGAAATACACCAAGTCAGGATCTGTTGCAATCTTTCTTTCTCTCTCTCTTGTTCTTTCTCTCTATCTGTTGAAATTTTTTCTCAAATATAATCCAGCATATATATATCTATTCAATTTTTTTTATTTTTTTATCTGCTTAATTTTTAATTTTTTTTTTGTTCATTTACAACTATCAGTTGCAATTGGTTTCATCATACAACAACAACACAGATCGAACACTTTATAAAAGAAAAAGAAAAAGAGATGAGGAATTGGATATGTGTGCTTGAAAAAAAAAAACTGCCCATAAAGAGCTGGATCAATGGAGTCTGCTCCTCCGATTGTCCTCTACAAGCATTGAGTAAAATAATTTGGTGAGAAGTCCTTTTGTTTGTTTTGAAAGACGTTTTATTTTCAATTTTACTCCTTAATTTATCTGTTGAATTTTTTTTTCTATATGTTCAAATTTACATTTAAGTGTTTAATTATTATTTTTTTTCTCTATATAGTCAAAAAATTTGACTATCTGTTCAATTTTTTTCCCTATCTGTGCAAATTTTTGTCTAGATTTTATTATCCATTCAATTTTAATCTCTTATCTGTTCAAATATCTATCCAAAATTTCTTATCAATTCAACAAACCAGTCACAATCTTCAATCTATTTTTATCTGTTCAATTTTATTATCTGTTCAATTACACCAAGCCAGGATCTGTTGCAATCTTTCTTTCTCTCTCTCTCTCTCTCTCTCTCTCTCTCTTGTTCTTTCTCTTTATCTGTTGAAATTCTTTCTCAAATATAATCCAGTATACATATATCTGTTTAATTTTTTTTATTTTTTTCATCTGCTTAATTTTTAATTTTTTTTGGTTCATTTACAACTATCTGTCACAATTGGTTTCATCATACAACAACAACACAGATCGAACACTTAAAAAAAATAAAAAGAGATGAGGATTTGGATCTGTGTGCTTGAAAAAAAAAAACTGGCCATAAAGAGCTGGATCAATGGAGTCTTCTCCTCCGATCGTCCTCTGCAAGCATGGAGTAAAATAATTTGCTGAGAAGTCTTTTTGTTTGTTTTGAAAGACATTTTATTTTCAATTTTACTCTTTAATTTATCTGTTGAATTTTTTTTTCTATATGTTCAAATTTACATTTAAGTGTTTAATTATTTTTTTTTTTGTCTATATATTCTAAAATTTTGACAAACTGTTCAATTTTTCTCCCTATCTGTTGAAATTTTTGTCTAGATTTTATTATCAGTTCAATTTTAATCTCTTATAGCGGTCCCGGGTTTACCCCTTATTGTACAGTGATCCGGACATGTGTCCGTGGATGTTGGTAGTTGAGTATTGTCTTGTTTATATCCTTTCTTGCTTTGTATTTGAGTTATAGGATGTGTTTGGCAGGTTTGTTACAGGTTGGTTGTGCTTGGGAGCCAAGTGTTGCTGCCCAGAATTTTGGCTGGTCGCTCGAGCGAGGGTTTGGTCGCTCGAGCGATGGTAGTTTTTGTGTCTGGTGGCTCGAGCCAGGATGGCTTCGCTCGAGCGACCGATTGCGTCTGGCCCAGACCTGAAAGTTGTATTTCTTGGCTCAAGCGAGCTTTTCTTCGCTCGAGCGATCTGGTTCGTTCTTCGCTCGAGCGAGCGTCGTGTTGCAAATCGGAAGATTTGAACTGTTAGCTTGAGCGAGCGTATCTTCGCTCGAGCGAGGCCAGTTTTTTGTGTCTGGTCGCTCGAGCGACCAAGTCTTCGCTCGAGCGAGCCTGTTTATATCAGCAAGGCAGCAGCCGAATTAAACTTCACTTTTTCAACATTCTATCTTCTTCAAACCCTTGATTTGAGAGCTTCTCTCTCTACACTTACACTCTCTCTAAGATTTGATCTACCTAGGGTGATTTCCTACCCTAAGGCCTTTGTTAAAAAGATAGAGGGTGACTTGGGCTTCGTTTTAATCGGAACAAATTTGGTTCTGGAGCAAGTTGGGTGTTGGCCATCATCTCCTTTTGAGCTCAATCTTTGAGGTAGGGATATCCTACTCCTCTTTATGAGTTTTGTCTTTAAATTTTAGCATTTTGATATGTTGGAAGTTGTTGTGTAATTTTGGAGAACTTTGGGCCATTGTGTAATTTTATAAAAGTTGGGGGTTTTATCTATGATAAACCTAGAAGCATGTTTGGTATAGAAACATGGAATTAATGTTGAAACATTAGTGAAATTGGAACCTAAGGATTGTGATGTTAATTATGGAGAATGCCCTAATTACATTGATTAATTAATTTGGATAATTAATTGTGTTGATGTGTGATGTATATAATTGTTGTTTATATGCATTGTGTTGTGTTGGAGAAGATAGGGGATGTACTCCACGGTTTAGGGGAAGATAGGGGATGGACCTCTAAGCCGGATGTTGTTGGGAGGAGATAGGGGATGAACTCCGTAGATAGAGCTTGTATGCTTATCTAGAAATGTATTGACAGAGCGTATATGCTTGTCTTTGGAAGTATTGATATAACTGTTATGTTTATCTTTGTTGAAGTGGAAGTGTTGGCATGAGTGTTTGTCTCATGTGAGATGTTTGGCCAGGTTCTGAGCCAAAGTTATGAAATGGCAAGAAAAAGGAAAGGAAATGGAAACGAAAGGAAATATAGACTTAAGTGTCTCGGAATTGTATTATGTTATGAAAGAATGTAAAAGTGTTGACCATCTATCAACTGTTAATCTTTTAGTCATTATTCATGACTGGTTTAGTATATTTCTACTGGGCTGTGGCTCACCCTATATGGGAACATCATTTTCAGGTACATGTAGCATGCCACCTCCAAGGACTTAGCTTGGGAGGCTAGTGGCGGACAGACTTTTTGGTTGTCTTTCATTTTGTTGTATTACATGTAAATTCAAGCCAAGGGCTTAATGTGTAAATGAGTTAGTACTCTACTTTTGTGTAACCAAGTGTTAACTTGGAAAGCTGTAAGCCCTTAGGGCATTTGCTTTTGTTTTTAACATGTAATACTTTTTGTAATACAACTCTGATGAATGGAAGGATGTGGATCTTTTATATATCATAGCATGTCTATATTGTTGGGATTAATGTCATTATTTTGAGGGCGTTACAACTTGGTATCAGAGCGTACCGGGTTCGAATACTTTGGGTATGTGGGAAGTGATTAGAGTCACAAGGGGTTTGTCTCGCTTAATAGAGACTTAAGTGTAGTGTTATGCTTATATGATAACATGCTTATGTGATTATTTGGGTATGGGATTTAGTTTCTAGGATATTGATTGGATCCTTGGGTTTCTGGGAGTCTTGTTGGAAAGGCACTTGATCAATGCTGTTTCTAACCGGTACTCTAGTAACGCCTTGGGACTATCATTATCCGGAAATGAAATTCGAAAGTGCTTATGTGTTTATGTGCTTACGTGGGATGAATTACAGTTGTCCATGCATTAGGACGTGAGTGTTTAGTTTTGGCACGTTTATAAATGTGCTAACGTTCTGTGTTACCTTTATTAGGATGTCAGGACGAGCAAGAGGTGGTAGGCGTGGTGGGCCTAGGAGGCAGGAAGTGCCATTACCGGATGAGATTCCGGCAGTTCAGGAGGGGGTTGGTCAGGCCAATGTGGCCGAGCCAGCGGGTCAGCAGGCTATGAGTGCCTTGGCCCGGGAGATAGCAGGAGCTTTGGGTATTCTCAGAGCAGGGAATCAGGCAACTGAGGCAGGGCCTTCTTTCTTGAAGAGGGAGTTCTTCCGGTCTAACCTGGAGGAGTTTGTTGGGGATCCTAAGGAGCCACTGAAGGCAGACGAGTGGCTAGAACAAATGAGTAAAACGTTCGAGATGCTAGGCATTGAGGACGGAGCATTGAAAGTGACCTTGGCATCCTTCCAGCTAAAGGGAGATGCGGGTCAATGGTGGAAGTATGAGAAAGTTCGTGTGGATGGTACTTGGGAGGCGTTTGTGAATGCTTTCCAGGAGAGGTTTTTATCCGCAGTGGCTAGAGAGAAGCTGAGGGATCAGTTTAGCCGGCTTAAGCAGGAGGGTTTATCTGTGGCCGAGTTTGAGGCTACATTTACTAGCTTGTCCAGGTTTGCACCTGAACTTGTGGCGACAGAGGAGCGCCGTTGCTACGAGTTTGAGCGGAAGTTGAGGTGGGACCTCAAGTTGAAAGTTGGTGGACCTTACATTCGAGAGTAGAGGCATTTGGTGGATGCTGCAGCCCATATGGAGCTGATGATGCAGGAGGGAGAGGAGGAGAAACATGGAGGCTCCAAGAGGGGCCAAGAGGGACAGGGTGATGGCAGGAGGCAGAGGGGTTATAACCCTCAGCCGTCCCAGGGTGGTTTGGCCAGGTCGACTTTCCCAGTACCGAGTGCAGGCTCCGGGAGGGGCAATCAGGGAGAGTTCACCTGTTACAAGTGTGGCCAGCCGGGTCACAAGGCTTCAGTTTGCCCGCAGAAGGGCGGGGGTCAGAGAGCTGCTTCTTCGTCAGCTAGACCGTAGAGTTAGAGTTCGGGCAGGGGGCAGCCCTTGTCGTGTTACCAGTGTGGACAGCCCAGGCACATGAAGAGGTTTTGCCCACGGTTGAGTGCCACTTCAGGAGCGTCTGGTTCTAGACAGACGCAGGGACTTCAGCCAGCTCAGTCTGTGCAGGCCTCGAGGGCCAATCCGGGGGCTTCGTCGTCCTAGTCAGTGCAGCAGTCGTATGCTCCTAGAGGTGAGCAGGTGGACCAGGGGCCTACAGGGCGCGTGTATGCTGTTACCGTGCAGGACCTTGTACCGGCTCCATCAGTAGTGAGAGGTACCTTTCTGTTTTGCAATTCGGTTGCTAGTGTGTTGATTGATACGGGTGCGTCTCATTCTTTTGTATCTGCTGCATTTGCATCTGTGTTGGAATTGGAGTTAGCATTGTTGGCATCTCCTATTTGTGTAGTGTCACCTATTGGGGGTGAGATGGTTTTGAAACATGGATGTAGAGGTTGTGATATAGAGGTTGACGATCATAGGCTTCCGTTTCCTTTTGTAGTTATGCCTATGAAGGGCTTTGATGTTATTTTGGGTATGGACTGGTTATCGTCATACCGAGCTGTTATTGATTGCTACCGCCAGAGGGTTACTTGTTGTACCGTGAGCGGGGAGTGTTTCCATTTCTTGGGAGACCGGGTTGGTAGTATTGTGCTACCGGGGTATGGTCCGCGAGGGCAGAATGAGCTTAGTGGTCTACTTGCTAGCTTTGAGAGTGGTAAGTGTGATGAGACTCAGATTGTGTTGCCAAGAGTAGTTTGTGAGTACTCGGATGTTTTTCCCGAGGACCTTGCTGATTTGCCACCCCATCGAGAGATTGAGTTCTCTATTGATTTAGTGCCTGGCACGGCGCCGATTTCTATGGCACCTTACCGTTTTGCTCCAACAGAGTTGGTTGAGTTGAAAGTTCAGCTCCAGGAATTGCTAGATAAGGGCTTTGTTCGCCCTAGTGTTTCACTGTGGGGAGCACCGGCACTCTTTGCTAAAAAGAAAGATGGTACCTTGAGATTGTGTATTGACTACCGGAAGTTGAATCGGGCTACGGTTAAGAATAAGTACCCTATGCCCCGTATAGATGATTTGTTTGACCAGTTGAAGGGTTCCCGTTGTTTCTCTAAGATAGATTTGAGATCGGGTTACCACCAGTTGAGGGTCAGGGAGGAGGATATTCCGAAGACGGCATTCCGTACGCGGTATGGCCATTATGAGTTTCTGGTGATGCCATTTGGGCTTACCAATGCACCGGCAGTCTTTATGGACTTGATGAACCGGATCTTCCGGGAATTCTTGGATCGTTTTGTAGTCATCTTCGTGGACGACATTCTTATCTATTCACCTTCAGAGGAGGAGCACGAGGAACACTTGAGAGTGGTGCTTGAGTTGCTTAGAGCCCATAGGCTATATGCCAAGTTTGGGAAGTGTGAGTTCTGGCTAGGAGAAGTCAAGTTCTTAGGCCATGTGGTTTCCGGGGAAGGGGTGTCTGTTGATACATCCAAGACAGAGGCAGTGCAAGATTGGGCACAGCCTAAGAGTGTGTTTGAGATTCGCAGTTTTCTGGGATTAGCTGGGTATTACCGCCGATTTGTTAAGGATTTCTCCAGGTTAGCTTCACCGTTGACCAGATTGACTCGGAAGGGCGTCAACTTTGTATGGAGTGAGACTTGTGAAAAGTCGTTTCAGGAGTTGAAAGTTAGACTGACCACCGCTCCGGTCTTGATTATTCCGGAGAGAGGGTTGGGTTATGCAGTCTATTGTGATGCCTCACGAGAGGTGTGGGTTGTGTATTGATGCAAGAGGGGAAAGTGGTAGCTTATGACTCACGTCAGTTGAAAATTCACGAGAAGAATTGCCCTACGCATGACTTAGAGTTAGCGGCTGTGATCTTCGCCTTGAAAATCTGGAGGCACTACCTTTATGGTGAGAGATTCGAGGTGTTCTCGGATCATAAGAGTCTGAAATATCTGTTTTCACAGAAAGACTTGAATTTGAGGCAGAGGAGGTGGATGGAGTTCATTGAGGATTACGACTTCGAGTTGCATTATCACCCGGGGAAGGCCAATGTTGTGGCCGATGCCCTTAGCAGGAAATCCGTTAGTGATGTAGCTTGTATAGCCATCCGGGAGTGGAAGATGTTGGGGGCCATTGGAGAGTTTGATTTGCTTCTGGGCGAATCCGTCGAGGCTGCGGCCTTGTTTTCTGTTGTTGCGCAGCCTACACTTGTGACTAGAGTGTTGGGGGCACAGAGAGGTGACCTTGAGGTAGAATCCCTCCGAGAGAAGATCTCCAGTAGGAAGGTTGAGAAGGGTTTGACGGTGTATCCCGACCTGAGTGTGAGATACCGAGACCATTTGCTTGTACCGGAGTCTTGCCGAGAGGAAGTACTCCGAGAGTTTCATCATTCGCGCCTTGCGGTGCATCCGGGAGGTACTAAGATGTATCGGGATTTGGGTCGCCAGTTTTGGTGGCGGGGTATGAAGAGAGATGTGGCAGTTTTCGTATCTAAGTGCCTTACTTGTCAGCAAGTGAAGGCCGAGCATCAGAGGCCAGCGGGTTTGTTACAACCCTTGCCTATTGCCGAGTGGAAGTGGGAGCATGTCACTATGGACTTCGTTGTAGGTCTTCCGAGGACTCAGCGGGGTAGTGATGCTATTTGGGTGGTTGTAGACCGGTTGACTAAGTCGGCGCACTTCATTCCTATGCACGTGAGAGATTCGGTAGATCATCTTGCCGACTTATATATTCGGGACATAGTGAGGTTGCACGGGGTCCCAGTGACGATTGTCTCAGATAGAGATCCTCGTTTTACTGCTAGGTTGTGGCAGAGTTTGCAGAGTGCCTTGGGCACTAAGTTGACCTTTAGTACAGCTTATCATCCTCAGACTGACGGGCAGTCCGAGCGTACTATTCAGATCCTCGAGGATATGCTTCGGGGTTGTGTCCTTGATTTCAGTGGGACGTGGGAGAGGCACTTACCATTGGTAGAGTTTGCCTACAACAACAGTTTTCAGTCTAGTATCGGTATGGCACCGTTTGAGGCCTTGTATGGCCGACCTTGTAGGTCTCCAGTTTGTTGGGCCGAGGTGGGGGATACGCCTTTGTTGGGTCTGGAGTTGGTTAGGGAGACGACGGAGAAAGTTGAGCTTATCCGTAGGAGGCTTGTTACAGCCCAGAGTCGTCAGAAATCTTATGCTGACCGTAGGAGGAGACCGTTGGAGTTTGAGATGGGTGATCACGTCTTTCTGAAGATATCACCTAGACGGGGATTGATGAGGTTTGGGAAGAGTGGGAAGTTGTCCCCTCGGTTTATTGGTCCTTTTGAGATCCTTGAGAGGATTGGCGAGGTTGCCTATCGTTTAGCTTTGCCGCCACAGTTATCCGGAGTTCATGACGTGTTTCATGTGAGTATGCTTCGGAAGTATGAGCCGGATCCATCACATGTGTTGGATTGGACCGACTTAGAGGTAGATGAGGATGCCTCGTATGAGGAGAGACCGGTTAAGGTCTTGGATAGGCGGGATCAAGTCCTGCGTGGCAAGACCATCCCTTTGGTTAAGGTTTTGTGGAAACATCATGGAGTGGAGGAGGCCACTTGGGAACGTGAGTTGGGAGTCCGCGAGAAATATCCGGACTTGTTTGTTGATGTGTAATCAAGTATTGCAATTGTGTAATTGTAATGAACTTTAAGAGCATTAGAAAAGTCTTAAGTTGAACAACATGGTGCATGTTTTGGTTAATGTAAATGTTGTAGAACTTGCCTTGATATGGGAGTTGATTATAATATTGCATATGTTGGCTATATTATAGAAATGGCATTGTATCATGATTATTGCTTATGATATGAATTGTGAACCATATATGTGGGAAATGGTTGAAATGGAAAGAAAATGCATGTATATATTGTAGAATGCCTCTTGATAAGAGATGGAATGACCGGTAATGGGTCGAATTGTGGAATGTTGTGGTATAACATTATTTAAAAGAGAGAAAAACTTGCTTTTCAAAAACTTGTTCTTAATTTCGGGGACGAAATTCTTTAAGGGGGGGAGGTTATAGCGGTCCCGGGTTTACCCCTTGTTGTACAGTGATCCGGACATGTGTCCGTGGATGTTGGTAGTTGAGTATTGTCTTGTTTACATCCTTTCTTGCTTTGTATTTGAGTTATAGGATGTGTTCGGCAGGTTTGTTACAGGTTGGTTGTGCTTGGGAGCCAAGTGTTGCTGCCCAGAATTTTGGCTGGTCACTCGAGCGAGGGTAGTTTTTGTGTCTGGTGGCTCGAGCCAGGATGGCTTCGCTCGAGCGACCGATTGTGTCTGGCCCAGACCTGAAAGTTGTATTTCTTGGCTCAAGCGAGCTTTTCTTCGCTCGAGCGATCTGGTTCGTTCTTCGCTCGAGCGAGCGTCGTGTTGCAAATCGGAAGATTTGAACTGTTAGCTTGAGCGAGCGTATCTTCGCTCGAGCGAGGCCAGTTTTTTGTGTCTGGTCGCTCGAGCGACCAAGTCTTCGCTCGAGCGAGCCTGTTTATATCAGCAAGGCAGCAGCCGAATTAAACTTCACTTTTTCAACATTCTATCTTCTTCAAACCCTTGATTTGAGAGCTTCTCTCTCTACACTTACACTCTCTCTAAGATTTGATCTACCTAGGGTGATTTCCTACCCTAAGGCCTTTGTTAAAAAGATAGAGGGTGACTTGGGCTTCGTTTTAATCGGAACAAATTTGGTTCTGGAGCAAGTTGGGTGTTGGCCATCATCTCCTTTTGAGCTCAATCTTTGAGGTAGGGATATCCTACTCCTCTTTATGAGTTTTGTCTTTAAATTTTAGCATTTTGATATGTTGGAAGTTGTTGTGTAATTTTGGAGAACTTTGGGCCATTGTGTAATTTTATAAAAGTTGGGGGTTTTTATCTATGATAAACCTAGAAGCATGTTTGGTATAGAAACATGGAATTAATGTTGAAACATTAGTGAAATTGGAACCTAAGGGTTGTGATGTTAATTATGGAGAATGCCCTAATTACATTGATTAATTAATTTGGATAATTAATTGTGTTGATGTGTGATGTATATAATTGTTGTTTATATGCATTGTGTTGTGTTGGAGAAGATAGGGGATGTACTCCACGGTTTAGGGGAAGATAGGGGATGGACCTCTAAGCCGGATGTTGTTGGGAGGAGATAGGGGATGAACTCCGTAGATAGAGCTTGTATGCTTATCTAGAAATGTATTGACAGAGCGTATATGCTTGTCTTTGGAAGTATTGATATAATTGTTATGTTTATCTTTGTTGAAGTGGAAGTGTTGGCATGAGTGTTTGTCTCATGTGAGATGTTTGGCTAGGTTCTGAGCCAAAGTTATGAAATGGAAAGAAAAAGGAAAGGAAATGGAAACGAAAGGAAATATAGACTTAAGTGTCTCGGAATTGTATTATGTTATGAAAGAATGTAAAAGTGTTGACCATCTATCAACTGTTAATCTTTTAGTAATTATTCATGACTGGTTTAGTATATTTCTACTGGGCTGTGGCTCACCCTATATGGGAACATCATTTTCAAGTATAGGTAGCATGCCACCTCCAAGGACTTAGCTTGGGAGGCTAGTGGCGGACAGACTTTTTGGTTGTCTTTCCTTTTGTTGTATTACATGTAAATTCAAGCCAAGGGCTTAATGTGTAAATGAGTTAGTACTCTACTTTTGTGTAACCAAGTGTTAACTTGGAAAGCTGTAAGCCCTTAGGGCATTTGCTTTTGTTGTTAACATGTAATACTTTTTGTAATACAACTCTGATGAATGGAAGGATGTGGATCTTTTATATATCATAGCATGTCTATATTGTTGGGATTAATGTCATTATTTTGAGGGCGTTACATCTCTTATCTGTTCAAATATCTATCCAAAATTTCTTATCTGTTCAACAAACCAGTCACAATCTTCAATCTATTTTTATCTGTTGAAATACACCAAGCCAGGATCTGTTGCAATCTTTCTTTCTCTCTCTCTCTCTTGTTCTTTCTCTCTATCTGTTGAAATTATTTCTCAAATATAATCCAGTATATATATATCTGTTCAATTTTTTTTTATTTTTTTTTCTGCTTAATTTTTAATTTTTTTTGGTTAATTTACAACAATCTGTTGCAATTGGTTTCATCATACAACAACAACATAGATTGAACACTTAAGAAAAAAAGTGACGAGGAATTGGATCTGTGTGCTTGAAAAAAAAACTATCCATAAAGAGCTGGATCAATGGAGTCTTCTCCTCCGATTGTCCTCTGCAAGCATTGAGTAAAATAATTTGGTGAGAAGTCCTTTTGTTTGTTATGAAAGACGTTTTATTTTTAATTTTACTCCTTAATTTATCTGTTGAATTTTTTTTTCTATATGTTCAAATTTATGTTTAAGTGTTTAATTATTTTAATTTTTTGTTCATATATTAAAAAATTTTGACTATCTGTTCAATTTTTTTCCCTATCTGTGGAAGTTTTTGTCTAGATTTTATTATCAGTTCAATTTTAATCTCTTATCTGTTCAAATATCTATCCAAAATTTCTTATATGTTCAACAAACCAGTCACAATCTTCAATCTATTTTTATCTGTTCAATTTTATTATCTGTTGAAATACACCAAGCCAGGATCTGTTTTAATCTTTCTTTCTCTCTCTTGTCTCTCTATCTATTGAAATTCTTCCTCAAATATAATCCGGTATATATATATCTGTTGAATTTTTTTTTTTTTATCTGCTTAATTTTTAATTTTTTTTTGGTTGATTTACAACTACCTGTTGCAATTGGTTTCATCATACAACAACAACACAGATCGAACACTTAAAAAAAAAAAAAAAAAGAGATGAGGAATTGGATCTATGTGCTTGAAAAAAAAAACTGTCCATAAAGAGCTGGATCAATGGAGTCTTCTACTCCGATTGTCCTCTGCAAGCATTGAGTAAAATAATTTGGTGAGAAGTCTTTTTGTTTGTTTTGAAAGACGTTTTATTTTCAATTTTACTCCTTAATTTATCTGTTGAATTTTTTTTCTATATGTTCAAATTTACATTTAAGTGTTTAATTATTTTTTTTTTGTCTATAGATTCTAAAATTTTGACTATCTGTTCAATTTTTTTCACTATCTGTACAAATTTTTGTCTAGATTTTATTATTAGTTCAATTTTAATCTCTTATCTATTCCAATATCTATCCAAAATTTCTTATCTGTTCAACAAACCAGTCACAATCTTCAATCTATTTTTATCTGTTCAATTTTATTATCTGTTGAAATATACCAAGCCAGGATCTGTTGCAATCTTTCTTTCTCTCTCTCTCTCTCTCTTATTCTTTCTCTCTATCTGTTGAAATTCTTTCTCAAATATAATCCAGTATATATATATCTGTTAAATTTTTTTTATTTTTTTTATCTGCTTAATTTTTAATTTTTTTTTGTTCATTTACAACTATCTGTTGCAATTGGTTTCATCATACAAAAACAACACAGATCGAACACTTAAAAAAAAAAGAAAAGAGATGAGGAATTGGATCTGTGTGCTTGAAAAAGAAAACTGTCCATAAAGAGCCGGATCAATGGAGTCTTCTCCTCCGATTTTCCTCTTCAAGCATTGAGTAAAATAATTTGGTGGGAAGTTCTTTTGTTTGTTTTGAAAGACGTTTTATTTTCAATTTTACTCCTTAATTTATCTGTTGAATTTTTTTTTTCTATATGGCCAAATTTACATTTAAGTATTTAATTTTTTTTTTGTCTATATATTCAAAAAAATTTACTATCTGGTCAATTTTTTTCCTATCTGTGCAAATTTTTGTCTAAATTTTATTATCAGTTCAATTTTAATCTCTTATCTGTTCAAATATCTATCCAAAATTTCTTATCTGTTCAACAAACCAGTCACAATCTTCATTCTATTTTTATCTGTTAAATTTTATTATCTGTTGAAATACACAAAGTCAGGATCTGTTGCAATCTTTCTTTTCCTCTCTCTTGTTCTTTCTCTCTATATGTTGAAATTCTTTGTCAAATATAATTCAGTACATATATATATCTGTTCAATTTTTTTTATTTTTTCTATCTGCTTAATTTTTAATTTTTTTTGGTTCATTTACAACTATCTGTTGCAATTGGTTTCATCATACAACAACAACACAGATCGAACACTTAAAAAAAAAAAGAGATGACGAACTGGATCTGTGTGCTTGAAAAAAAAACTGTTCATAAAGAGCTGGATCAATGGAGTATTCTCCTCCGATTGTCCTCTTCAAGCATTGAGTAAAATAATTTTGTGAGAAGTCCTTTTGTTCGTTTTGAAAGACGTTTTATTTTCAATTTTACTCCTTAATTTATCTGTTGAATTTTTTTTTTCTATATTCTCAAATTTACATTTAAGTGTTTAATTATTTTTTTTTTGTCTATACATTCAAAAATTTTGACTATCTGTTTAATTTTTTTCCCTATCTGTGCAAATTTTTGTCTAGATTTCATTATCAGTTCAATTTTAATCTCTTATCTATTCAAATATCTATCAAAAATTTCTTATCTGTTCAACAAACCAGTCACAATCTTCAATCTATTTTTATCTGTTCAATTTTATTATCTGTTGAAATACACCAAGTAGGATCTGTCGCAATCTTCATTTCTCTATCTTGTTCTTTCTCTCTATTTGTTGAAATTCTTTGTCAAATATAATCCAGTATATATATATCTGTTCAATTTTTTTTATTTGCTTAATTTTTAATTTTTTTTTTTGGTTCATTTACAACTATCTGTTGCAATTGGTTTCATCATACAACAACAACACAGCTCGAACACTTAAAAAAAAAAAAAGCTGAGGAATTAGATCTGTGTGCTTGAAAAAAAAAACTGCTAATAAAGAGCTGGATCAATGGAGTCTTCTCCTCCGATTGTCCTCTGCAAGCATTGAGTAAAATAATTTGGTGAGAAGTCGTTTTGTTTGTTTTGAAAGACGTTTTATAATCAATTTTACTCCTTAATTTATCTGTTGAATTTTTTTTTTCTATATGTTCAAATTTACATTTAAGTGTTTAATTATTTTTTTTGGTCTATATATTCTAAAATTTTGACTATGTGTTCAATCTTTTTCCCTATCTGTGCAAATTTTTGTGTAGATTTTGTTATCAGTTCAATTTTAATCTCTTATCTGTTCAAATATCTATCTAAAATTTCTTATCTGTTCAACAAACTAGTCACAATCTTCAATCTATTTTTATCTGTTCAATTTTATTATCTGTTGAAATACACCAAGCCAGGATCTGTTGCAATCTTTCTTGCTCTCTCTCTTGTTCTTTCTCTCTATCTGTTGAAATTCTTTCTCAAATATAATCTAGTATATATATATATGTTCAATTTTTTTTTTACTTTTTTTACCAGCTTAATTTTTAATTTTTTTTGGTTCATTTACAACTATCAGTTCCAATTGGTTTCATCAAACAACAACAACACAGATCGAACACTTAAAAAAAAAAAAGATGAGGAATTGAATTTCTGTGCTTGAAAAAAAAAACTGTCCATAAAGAGCTGGATCAATGGAGTCTTCTACTCCAATTGTTCTCCGCAAGCATTGAGTAAAATAATTTGGTGAGAACTCCTTTTGTTTGTTTTGAAAAACGTTTTATTTTCATTTTCACTTCTTAATTTATCTGTAGAATTTTTTTTTCTATATGTTCAAATTAACATTTAAGTGTTTAATTATTTTTTTTTGTCTAAATATTCAAAAATTTTGACTATCTGTTCAATTTTTTTCCCTATCTGTGCAAATTTTTGTCTAGATTTTATTATCAGTTCAATTTTAATCTCTTATCTGTTCAAATATCTATCCAAAATTTCTTATCTGTTCAACAAACCAGTCACAATCTTCAATCTATTTTTATCTGTTCAATTTTATTATCTGTAGAAATACACGAAGCCAATATCTGTTGCAATCTTTCTTTCTCCCTCTCTTGTTCTTTCTCTCTATCTGTTGAAATTCTTTCTCAAATATAATCCAGTATATATATATATCTGTTCAATTTTTTTTTATTTTTTTTATCTATTTAATTTTTAATTTTTAATTTTTTTTTGGTTCATTTACAACTATCTGTTGCAATTGGTTTCATCATACAACAACAACACAGATTGAACACTTAAAAAAAGAAAAAAAGAGATGAGGAATTGGATCTGTGTGCTTAAAAAACAAACTGTCCGTAAAGAGCCGGATCAATGGAGTCTTATCCTCCGATTGTCCTCTGCAAGCATTAAGTAAAATATTTGGTGAGAAGTCCTTTTCTTTGTTTTGAAAGACGTTCTATTTTCAATTTTACTCCTTAATTTATCTGTTGAATTTTTTTTTCTATATGTTCAAATTTACATTTAAGTGTTTAATTATTTTTTTTTGTCTATATATTCAAAAATTTTGACTATCTGTTTAATTTTTTTCCCTATCTGTGCAAATTTTTGGGTAGATTTTATTATCAGTTCAATTTTAATCTCTTATCTGTTCAAATATCTATCCAAAATTTCTTATCTGTTCAACAAACCAGTCATAATCTTCAATCTATTTTTATCTGTCCAATTTCATTATCTGTTGAAATACACCAAGCCAGGATCTGTTGCAATCTTTCTTTCTCTCTCTCTTGTTCTTTCTCTCTATCTGTTGAAATTCATTCTCAAATATAATCCAGTATATATATATCTGTTCAATTTTTTTTATTTTTTTTATCTGTTTAATTTTTAATTTTTTTTTGGTTAATTTACATCTATCTGTTGCAATTGGTTTCATCACACAACGACACAGATCGAACACTTAAAAAAAAAAAAAGAGATGAGGAATTGAATTTGTGTGCTTGAAAAAAAAAACTGTCCTTAAAGAGCTGGATCAATGGAGTCTTCTCCTCCGATTGTCCTCTACAAGCATTGAGTAAAATATTTGGTGAGAAGTCCTTTTCTTTGTTTTGAAAGACGTTTTATTTTCAATTTCGCTTCTTAATTTATCTGTTGAATTTTTTTTTCTATATGTTCAAACTTACATTTAAGTGTTTAATTATTTTTTTGGTCCATATATTCAAAAATTTTGACTATCTGTGCAAATTTTTGTCTAGATTTTATTATCTGTACAATGTTAATCACTTATCTGTTCAAATATCTATCCAAAATTTCTTATCTGTTCAACAAACCAGTCACAATCTTCAATCTATTTTCATCTGTTCAATTTTATTATCTGTTGAAATACACAAAGCAGGATCTGTTGCAATCTTTATTTCTCTCTCTCTCTTGTTCTTTCTCTCTATCTGTTGAAATTCTTTGTCAAATATAATCCAGTATATATATATCTGTTCAATTTTTTTTATTTGCTTAATTTTTAATTTTTTTTGGTTCATTTACAACTATCTGTTGCAATTGGTTTCATCATATAACAACAACACAGCTCGAACACTTTAAAAAAAAAAACAAAAGAGATGAGGAATTGGATCTATGTGCTTGAAAAAAAAAACTGCCAATAAAGAGCTTGATCAATGGAGTCTTCTCCTCCGATTGTCCTCTGCAAGCATTGAGTAAAATAATATGGTGTGAAGTCCTTTTCTTTGTTTTGAAAGACGTTTTATGTCACGACCCCAACCCGCCCCTAGAAGGTCAGCGCCGAGATGGCCAGTAACCCGAGGTTACCAAAGGCCTCTTACGAGAATTCACACACAAACAGAGTGTACATATGGGGCTTACAAATGCGGAAGCAATAAATAAAACTAAGTAATCCATAAGAGCAGTGCTTAAGTTAAAATGAAATGACATACATCTCATAATGGCTTCAGTACAACAAGATAGAGTACAAAAATTACATCTTGACCAAAAGGCTTCTCAGCCATCAAATACAAAATACAATGAAGTAACTAAGAAGCATGATCTTCAAGACGTCGCAAACATGAGTCCAAAACACATTAGCAAAATACTTCAGCAAAACACCTCGGCACAACACCTCGGCAAAACATACTTAGGCGTCATCGCCGCCCTGCTCATCACCTACATATATATAGAGAGGGTGAGCTTGGATACTCAGTGAATGGCATAAGTAATAAAGGGTTTACATGAACGAATATCCGAGATCTTTTAACAAAACAGTACAAGGCATAAATCAAGTTCTTATATCAAATCTTTCAAGCTTCATCAATCAAGTCTTTCAAGGCTTTCAAGCTCCAAGGGATGACATCGAGAGTTGTGCTACAAATGCTTATAGTCCCCTAGCACGTACGGACTTTCAAGAGTTGTGCTACAAGTGCTTATAGTCCCCTAGCACGTACGGACTTTCAAGAGTTGTGCTACAAGTGCTTATAGTCCCCTAGCACGTACGGACTTTCAAGAGTTGTGCTACAAGTGCTTATAGTCCCCTAGCACGTACGGACTTTCAAGAGTTGTGCTACAAGTGCTTATAGTCCCCTAGCACGTACGGACTTTCAACAAGGTATAATACTTGGCATACAAAGTAGGGATAGTCATTCATGCTTGCAAATACTTTTCAAAACAAGGCAAGGCAAGACTTCTATCAAAAACACTTAAACATAGCTTTATTAAAATGCCACTCACCTAGTTCTTCGGACGTCGGGGTCAAGGCAAGTCCAAGTCCTACAATCACATAACAAGTCTATTGAATGCACTTTCAAACAAGCATCATATGCATGCAAATGACCTCGACAGTCGCTCAAGCTAAGTCAAATCATATCAAACACTGCTTCTTACTTTGGGAAAACATGCTGGGCACCATCCAGGTCTTGGCCGAGGTTCCACACTCTCTCGCCGAGGTGTGGTCCCGAGGGCCACATTCAAGGATAAAGGAAGCCGGGGAAAACCTGGGTTTCCCTCTGCTCAAGAACATGAACAAGATGAATGCAAAGATCATAACTTACATTTATAAAGTCTGAGATTTCGTGCCATGAGTTTGAAAACATGGACCTGGGTACCCATACTAGAAGACCTTGGTAAAACAAACACAAAAGCATGGATTTCAATGCAAGCTTTCGGATCAAATCAAGGCTTTTCCTCAAGAACACATAAATGTCTTATTTTCTTTCTAAAACCGACTTTAAATCTATGCATGGCACACAAAACAAACTCAATCATGCAATGCAGCTGGACAAACAATAAGAGTAATCAAAGGAGAGCAAGAATCTAACCTCAAAACTCAAATCCAACGGTTTGATCTTCAAGGATCAAGCTCGAACTCCACTTCTCTCCCTAAACTCCCGTTCCTAGAGCTTCTCTCTCTAAGACAAAGATTTGAGACCAAAATGATGTGTTCTAAGGCTGTCGGCTGCTTTAATCTACAGCTCGGACACGTGGCAGCAGGTGGTTGGCTCTATTCAAAAAGGTGACTGATTGAAGGGACAAGACTCTGACAAGGCGTATCTAACAAGTTTCCCAGTGAAACACTCCGGCGGGTAATGACATCGGCTATCAACAAGACTTCGGCAAGAACTAACATCGGCTAAAGGTAGGACTTCGGCTACAGGGTAACAAGGACATCGGCTAGGGAGGACGACACTTGACTAAGCTGTGCCACACCTTGGCCAGGGTGTGCCACACCTCGGCCTATGTCATACCATCCCGGGAACAAGGTCACTAGTGAAACATACCTCGGCTAAACAGAAACATCTCGGCTAGAATGCCGGGGTGAAGGTGAAGGTCAATCAAGTGGTTCTAACATGATTCTAAGCACAAGGGTTCAAAGGTGAACGAGTCCCAAGGTGACCTCGGCTACACACACATAACAGTAAGGAACAAACACTCAAGTAATACTTATGCAAGGCAAGTCAAAGATGCAAGGCAAGTCAAGATTCAAGATACAACTTAACAAAGCAAAAATCATATAAAATGCATATGAGCATAGTCAAGGCAGTGTGAGGGTTATTACATCCTACCCCCCTTAAAGAAGTTTGGTCCCCAAACTTGAGTTACCTTGGTTCAAAAATAGTCCTGGATGTCGAATGTTCATTTCTTCTTCCATTTCCCATGTGGCATCCTTGCCGTAGTGTTCCTTCCATTCAACCTTTACCATTGGTATTGCCTTATTTCTCAATTGCCTTACTTGCCTATCAATAATACGCATTGGTCTCTCTTCATAACTCAATTCTTCATCAACCACAATCCCAAAATGATCAATCACATGCAGGGGATCCCGAACGTACTTTCTCAACATTGAAATATGGAACACATTGTGCACTTGGCTCAACCCTGGTGGTAGAGCGAGTCTGTAGGCAGTCGTGTTAATCTTTTCAAGAATTTCAAATGGTCCGATGTAACGAGGTGCTAACTTACCTTTCTTCCCAAATCTAAAAACTCCCTTCTTCGGCGAAATCTTCAGAAATACATGATCCCCAACTTCAAACTCCAATTCTCTTCTCCTCTGGTCGGCGTAGCTCTTCTGCCGACTTTGGGCAGTTCTAATCCTTTGTTGAATAAGCTTAATCTTCTCGGTTGTCACTTGAATCAGTTCGGGGCCGATCAAAACTTTATCTCCTACTTCGGTCCAACATATCGGCGATCTGCACTTCCTTCCATACAAAGCTTCATACGGTGCCATACCAATGCTGGCTTGATAACTGTTGTTGTAAGCGAACTCAACTAAAGGTAGATGTGCTTCCCAACTTCCTTTGAAATCCAGTACACATAGTCTGAGCATATCTTCAAGTGTTTGAATTGTTCTTTCTGTTTGCCCATCGGTTTGGGGGTGAAAAGCTGTGCTAAACCTCAACTCGGTTCCTAAGGCTCTTTGTAAACTCTGCCAAAATCTACAAACAAACTTCGGATCTCGGTCTGAAACAATAGACATCGGCACTCCATGAAGTCTCACAATCTCATTCATATACAGTACAGCTAGTCGGTCAGCATTGAATGTAGTCTGAACAGGCAAGAAGTGTGCTGACTTGGTTAATCTGTCAACTATGACCCAAATCGAATCCATTCCCTTCTGTGTCCTCGGCAACCCAATCACAAAATCACAAAATCCATGGAGACATGTTCCCATTTCCATTCAGGTATTGACAAAGGCTGAAGAAGTCCTGCTGGTCTCTGATGTTCTGCCTTCACTTGTTGGCATTGCAAGCATCGAGATACGAACTCGGCTATTTCTCTCTTCATGTTCGGCCACCAAAAGGTCTGCTTGATATCGTGATACATTTTTGTGTTTCCTGGATGGACAGCAATTCTGGAACCATGAGATTCTTGCAGAACCTTCCCTTTTAACTCTGGAATGTCGGCCACGCACAATCTTCCTTCGAACTTAAGTACTCCCTTTTCAAATGTGTAACCTGACCTCGGCTTGGTGATAATCTCGTCGGCTACCTTCTTCAGGAATTCGTCCTCCATTTGTCTGGCTTTTACTTCCCCAATAATAGTTGGCTCTGCCGAGGTTATGGCTAAGCATGCCAAGCTTCCCATTAACCTTCTGCTTAAAGCATCGGCTACTGAGTTGGCTTTGCCTGGATGGTACTGAATCTGCATATCATAGTCCTTCAATAATTCCAATCATCTTCTCTGCCTTAGATTTAGCTCCCTTTGAGTGAACAAGTACTTCAAACTCTTGTGATCCGTGAAAACCTGGCAAGAAGCTCCATACAAGTAATGACGCCAAATCTTCAGAGCAAATACCACGGCTGCTAGTTCTAGGTCATGGGTGGGATAATTCTTCTCATGAGGTTTCAACTGTCGAGATGCGTACGCTATGACCTTACCCCCTTGCATCAGCACACAACCCAAACCTTTATGTGAAGCATCACTATAAATCTGAAATTCCTCATTACCTGATGGAAGTGCAAGAACTGGTGCTGTAACTAACCTTGTCTTCAACTCCTGGAAGGCTGACTCTCTATCTTCAGTCCATTCATATGTCACTCCCTTCTGAGTTAACTGTGTTAGTGGTATTGCAATCCTTGAGAAATCCTTTACAAACTTTCTGTAGTAACCTGCCAAACCCAGAAAACTACGGACCTCGGACACGTTGGTCGGCGTTGGCCAATTTACCACGGCTTCAATCTTACTAGGATCAACGGAGATACCCTCTTCATCAATCACATGCCCCAAAAATGAAATACTGGAAAGCCAAAACTCACACTTACTCAGTTTAGCATATAACTTCCTGTCCCTCAAAATCTGTAAGGCAAGTCTCAAGTGGTTTTCATGTTCAGTTTTACTCTTAGAATAGATCAGTATATCATCAATGAAGACAACTACAAACTCATCTAAATATGGCTTGAAGACTCTGTTCATTAAGTCCATAAATGCAGCAGGGGCATTGGTTACTCCAAAAGGCATTACTAAAAACTCGTAGTGACCATATCGGGTTTGGAAGGCCGTCTTCTCAACATCCTCGGCTCTAACTTTAAGCTGATGGTAACCCGACCTAAGGTCAATCTTGGAAAAGACTCGTGCTCCTTGAAGTTGATCTAGCAAATCATCAATCCTAGGCAACGGGTACTTGTTCTTAATGGTTACCTTATTAAGTTCTCTATAGTCGATGCAAAGACGAAGTGTACCATCCTTTTTCTTAACAAATAACACTGGGGCTCCCCATGGTGAAGTGCTCGGCCTAACAAAACCCTTATCCAACAACTCTTGTAACTGCACCTTCAATTCCTTAAGCTCGGCTGGGGCCATTCTATAAGGTGTTTTGGAGATCGGCTGTGTTCCTGACGTGATGTCCACAGTAAATTCTATTTCTCTATCAACTAAGTGGCCAGGCAATTCATTTGGAAAGACATCGGGGAATTCGTTCACAACTGGGATGTCGGCTAGAGTAACCTTCCCATTCTGATCACTCAATATACTACACAAGTAGCCATGGCACCCTTTCTGAATTAGCTTATAAGCTTTAATAGACGAGATCAAGTAAGGCGGGGATACTACACTTCTACCCTGGAAAATAAACTCGGCTTGGCTTGGGGGTTTCAAAGTAACACTCTTAGAAACACAATCAATAGATGCATGATTCATCACTAACCAATCCATCCCTAGTATAACGTCAAAGTGAGTCATGTTCAATGGCATTAAGTCAACTAATAGTTCCACACCCTTAATCACAACAACACACTCCCTATAAATAGATGCAACAATCATGGTTCTCCCAGATGGAGCAGATATATATAACACATAATCGAGGGGTTCTTGCGGTCTATTCAACTTCTCGGCAAACTTAGTAGATATGAATGAATGCGTAGAGCCCGAATCAATCAATATGTATGCATCTTGAGAGCAGATTTGAAGTATACCTGACACTACTGTCTCAGCATTCTGGGTGTCTCCTGGCACTAGTGCGAAAACTCTGCCTTGCCTCATCTGTGTCCTTCCAACATTGCTTCCCTGTGCAGAGCCCGAGGTGCTCCCACTTTTCAAACCATCAGCAATCTTGGACCTCGGACAATCTTTCACACGATGACCCATTTCTCCACACTCAAAACAGGCACCTGACGCCCAGCGGCAAACTCCGGAATGCGATTTTCCACAACTTGCACACATCGGCTTCGTAGTACCTTCCTGGTTCAGATTGCTGGAGCTGCCGACGTTCGTTTTCTTCTTGGCGTTGAACGGAACTCGGCGGTTATCATAGTTCGGCCTTTTCCTCTGGTTCTCTCCTGCATTCTGGTATCGGTTCAAGTTGGTTTCTGCAAGAATAGCCTTGTCCAAGACTCCAGCGTAAGTCGGCATGTTGAGCATGTTGACTCTATCCTGTATCGGTGCACGCAACCCACTTTCAAACTTCCTAGCCTTCCTGTACTCATCACTGACCATATGAGGCGCATACCTCGCCAATTCTGTGAAAGCACGATCGTACTCTGCCACTGTCTTGTTTCCTTGTGTCAAAGTCTGAAACTCCGTGATCTTGCGATCTCGGACACTAAGGGGAAAATGCTTGTCATAAAATAGTTCCAAGAATTTAACCCAAGTTAAATCAGGGTTCCCTTCCCGTGTTATCATCCACCATCTTCGGGCATCGTCATCTAACGTAAATGCGGCCAATGCCACCTTCTGAGCATCTGTGCTGGGAAAGATCTCGAACAACTTCTCCATTCCTAAGACCCACGCTTCGGCTTTCATTGGTTCTACGCCCCCTTGGAATCTCGGCGGGTTCATCTTTTTGAACTCCTTAATCAAAGTCATAGTCCCATCCCCATACAAGGCTGGCTGTGAGGGTGCTTGGGGTACTGGAGGAGGCGGAGGCGGAACTACATGTCGGCCATTAGTCTGTTCGGCCTGGGCAGATGTAGCACTAGCATTCTGTTGTCTCACTTGTCTCAACTCCCGAGTTAAACCTTCAACTAGTCTTTCCAATCGACCCAATCTGTCTTCTGATTGATCTCGGCCAACTGGTGGTCTTCCTCTCCTCATAATGCTATGAGTATGTAAAATGTAACTTTAAAACAAAATGTGCAATAAAGCATGTATGCAAGCAACAAGCTGTTATGCCAAGATGATGCACACATTGTCAAGTAGCAAGCAACATGATGCAATCCTATCATCTTTCTAAGGGAAATCCTATGCTCTTTAGGACTCAAGGTGTGTGAATAACGTACTAGGAGGAACCTGTGCTCTGATACCAATCTGTCACGACCCCAACCCGCCCCTAGAAGGTCGGCGCCGAGATGGCCAGTAACCCGAGGTTACCAAAGGCCTCTTACGAGAATTCACACACAAACAGAGTGTACATATGGGGCTTACAAATGCGGAAGCAATAAATAAAACTAAGTAATCCATAAGAGCAGTGCTTAAGTTAAAATGAAATGACATACATCTCATAATGGCTTCAGTACAACAAGATAGAGTACAAAAATTACATCTTGACCAAAAGGCTTCTCAGCCATCAAATACAAAATACAATGAAGTAACTAAGAAGCATGATCTTCAAGACGTCGCAAACATGAGTCCAAAACACATTAGCAAAATACTTCAGCAAAACACCTCGGCACAACACCTCGGCAAAACATACTTAGGCGTCATCGCCGCCCTGCTCATCACCTACATATATATAGAGAGGGTGAGCTTGGATACTCAGTGAATGGCATAAGTAATAAAGGGTTTACATGAACGAATATCCGAGATCTTTTAACAAAACAGTACAAGGCATAAATCAAGTTCTTATATCAAATCTTTCAAGCTTCATCAATCAAGTCTTTCAAGGCTTTCAAGCTCCAAGGGATGACATCGAGAGTTGTGCTACAAATGCTTATAGTCCCCTAGCACGTACGGACTTTCAAGAGTTGTGCTACAAGTGCTTATAGTCCCCTAGCACGTACGGACTTTCAAGAGTTGTGCTACAAGTGCTTATAGTCCCCTAGCACGTACGGACTTTCAAGAGTTGTGCTACAAGTGCTTATAGTCCCCTAGCACGTACGGACTTTCAAGAGTTGTGCTACAAGTGCTTATAGTCCCCTAGCACGTACGGACTTTCAACAAGGTATAATACTTGGCATACAAAGTAGGGATAGTCATTCATGCTTGCAAATACTTTTCAAAACAAGGCAAGGCAAGACTTCTATCAAAAACACTTAAACATAGCTTTATTAAAATGCCACTCACCTAGTTCTTCGGACGTCGGGGTCAAGGCAAGTCCAAGTCCTACAATCACATAACAAGTCTATTGAATGCACTTTCAAACAAGCTTCATATGCATGCAAATGACCTCGGCAGTCGCTCAAGCTAAGTCAAATCATATCAAACACTGCTTCTTACTTTGGGAAAACATGCTGGGCACCATCCAGGTCTTGGCCGAGGTTCCACACTCTCTCGCCGAGGTGTGGTCCCGAGGGCCACATTCAAGGATAAAGGAAGCTGGGGAAAACCTGGGTTTCCCTCTGCTCAAGAACATGAACAAGATGAATGCAAAGATCATAACTTACATTTATAAAGTCTGAGATTTCGTGCCATGAGTTTGAAAACATGGACCTGGGTACCCATACTAGAAGACCTTGGTAAAACAAACACAAAAGCATGGATTTCAATGCAAGCTTTCGGATCAAATCAAGGCTTTTCCTCAAGAACACATAAATGTCTTATTTTCTTTCTAAAACCGACTTTAAATCTATGCATGGCACACAAAACAAACTCAATCATGCAATGCAGCTGGACAAACAATAAGAGTAATCAAAGGAGAGCAAGAATCTAACCTCAAAACTCAAATCCAACGGTTTGATCTTCAAGGATCAAGCTCGAACTCCACTTCTCTCCCTAAACTCCCGTTCCTAGAGCTTCTCTCTCTAAGACAAAGATTTGAGACCAAAATGATGTGTTCTAAGGCTGTCGGCTGCTTTAATCTACAGCTCGGACACGTGGCAGCAGGTGGTTGGCTCTATTCAAAAAGGTGACTGATTGAAGGGACAAGACTCTGACAAGGCGTATCTAACAAGTTTCCCAGTGAAACACTCCGGCGGGTAATGACATCGGCTATCAACAAGACTTCGGCAAGAACTAACATCGGCTAAAGGTAGGACTTTGGCTACAGGGTAACAAGGACATCGGCTAGGGAGGACGACACTTGACTAAGCTGTGCCACACCTTGGCCAGGGTGTGCCACACCTCGGCCTATGTCATACCATCCCGGGAACAAGGTCACTAGTGAAACATACCTCGGCTAAACAGAAACATCTCGGCTAGAATGCCGGGGTGAAGGTGAAGGTCAATCAAGTGGTTCTAACATGATTCTAAGCACAAGGGTTCAAAGGTGAACGAGTCCCAAGGTGACCTCGGCTACACACACATAACAGTAAGGAACAAACACTCAAGTAATACTTATGCAAGGCAAGTCAAAGATGCAAGGCAAGTCAAGATTCAAGATACAACTTAACAAAGCAAAAATCATATAAAATGCATATGAGCATAGTCAAGGCAGTGTGAGGGTTATTACATTTTATTTTCAATTTTACTCCTTAATTTATCTGTTGAATTTTTTTTTCTATATGTTCAAATTTACATTTAAGTGTTTAATTATTTTTTTGGTCTATATATTCTAAAATTTTGAATATGTGTTCAATTTTTTTCCCTATCAGTGCAAATTTTTGTGTAGATTTTATTATCAGTTCAATTTTAATCTCTTATCTGTTGAAATATCTATCCAAAATTTTATATCTGTTCAATAAACTACTCACAATCTTCAATCTATTTTTATCTGTTCAATTTTATTATCTGTTGAAATACACCAAGCCAGGATCTGTTGCAATCTATCTTTCTCTCTCTCTCTCTTGTTCTTTCTCTCTATCTGTTGAAATTCTTTCTCAAATATAATCCAATATATATATATCTGTTCAATTTTTTTTAAATTTTTTTACCTGCTTAATTTTTAATTTTTTTTTGGTTCAATTACAACTATCAGTTGCAATTGGTTTCATCATACAACAACAACAAAGATCGAACACTTAAAAAAAAAAGAGATGAGGAATTGGATCTCTGTGCTTGAAAAAAAAACTGTCCATAAAGAGCTGGATCAATGGAGTCTTCTCCTCCGATTGTCCTCTGCAAGCATTGAGTAAAATAATTTGGGGAGAACTCCTTTTATTTGTTTTGAAAGACGTTTTATTTTCATTTTCACTTCTTAATTTATCTGTAGAATTTTTTTTTTATATGTTCAAATTTACATTTTAGTGTTTAATTATTTTTTTTTGTCTATGTATTCAAAAATTTTGACTATCTGTTCAATTTTTTTCCCTATCGGTGCAAATTTTTGTCTAGATTTTATTATCAGTTCAATTTTAATCTCTTATCTGTTCAAATATCTATCCAAAATTTCTTATCTGTTCAACAAACCAGTCACAATCTTCAATCTATTTTTATCTCTTCAATTTTATTATCTGTTGAAATACACCAAGCCCGGATCTGTTGCAATCTTTCTTTCTCTCTCCCTTGTTCTTTCTCTCTATCTGTTGAAATTCTTTCTCAAATATAATCCAGTATATATATATCGGTTCAATTTTTTTTATTATTTCTATCTGGTAAATTCTTAATTTTTTGGGTTCATTTACAACTATCTGTTGCAATTGGTTTCATCATACAACAACAACACAGATCGAACACTTTAAAAAAGAAAAAGAAAAAGAGATGAGGAATTGGATCTGTGTGCTTAAAAAAAAACTGTCCGTAAAGAGCTGGATCAATGGAGTCTTCTCATCCGATTGTCCTCTGCAAGCATTGAGTAAAATATTTAGTGAGAAGTCCTTTTGTTTGTTTTGAAAGACGTTTTATTTTCAATTTTACTTCTTAATTGATCTGTTGAATTTTTTTTTTCTCTATGTTCAAATTTACATTTAAGTGTTTAATTATTATTTTTTTGTCTATATATTCGAAAATTTTGACTATCCGTTCAATTTTTTTCCCTATCTGTGCAAATTTCTGTCTAGATTTTATTATCAGTTCAATTTTAATCTCTTATCTGTTCAAATATCTATCCAAAATTTCTTATCTGTTCAACAAACCAGTCACAATCTTCAATCTATTTTTATCTGTTCAATTTTATTATCTGTTGAAATATACCAAGCCAGGATCTATTGCAATCTTTCTTTCTCTCTCTCTTGTTCTTTCTCTCTATCTGTTGAAATTCTTTCTCAAATATAATCCAGTATATATATCTGTTCAATTTTTTTATTTTTTTTATCTGTTTTATTTTTTATTTTTTTCCGTTAATTTACAACTATATGTTGCAATTGGTTTCAGCATACAACAACAACCCTGATCGAACACTTAAAAAAAGAAAAAAAGAGATGAGGAATTCGATCTGTGCGCTTGAAAAAAAAACTGTCCGTAAAAAGCTGGATCAATGGAGTCTTCTCCTCCGATTGTCCACCGCAAGCATTGAGTAAAATATTTGGTGAGAAGTCCTTTTGTTTGTTTTGAAACACGTTTTATTTTCAATTTTACTTCTTAATTTATCTGTTGAATTTTTTTTCTATTTGTTCAAATTTACATTTAAGTGTTTAATTATTATTTTTTTGTCTATATATTCAAAAATTTTGACTATCTGTTCAATTTTTTTCCCTATCTGTGCAAGTTTTTGTGTAGATTTTATTATCAGTTCAATTTTAATCTCTTATCTGTTCAAATATCTATTAAAAATTTCTTATCTGTTCAACAAACCAGTCACAATCTTCAATCTATTTTTATCTGTTCAATTTTATTATCTGTTGAAATACACCAAGCCAGGATCTGTTGCAATCTTTCTTTCTCTCTCTCTTGTTCTTTCTCCCTATCTGTTGAAATTCTTTCTCAAATATAATCCAGTATATATATATCTGTTCAATTTTTTTTATTTTTTTATCTATTTAATTTTTAATTTTTTTTTGGTTCATTTATAACTATCTGTTGCAATTGGTTTCATCAAAGAACAACAACATACATCGAACACATAAAAAAAAAAAAAGAGATGAGGAATTGGATTTGTGTGCTTGAAAAAAAAAACTGTCCTTAAAGAGCTGGATCAATGGAGTCTTCTCCTCCGATTGTCCTCTACAAGCATTGAGTAAAATATTTGGTGAGAAGTCCTTTTGTTTGTTTGGAAACACATTTTATTTTCAATTTTACTTCTTAATTTATCTGTTGAATTTTTTTTCTATATGTTCAAATTTACATTTAAGTGTTTAATTATTTTTTTTTTGTCTATATATTCAAAAATTTTGACTATCTGTTCAATTTTTTTCCCTATCTGTGCAAGTTTTTGTGTAGATTTTATTATCAGTTCAATTTTAATCTCTTATCTGTTCAAATATCTATCAAAAATTTCTTATCTGTTCAACAAACCAGTCACAATCTTCAATCTATTTTTATCTGTTCAATTTTATTATCTGTTGAAATACACCAAGCCAGGATTTGTTGCAATCTTTCTTTCTCTCTCTCTTGTTCTTTCTCTCTATCTGTTGAAATTCTTTCTCAAATATAATCCAGTATATATATCTGTTCAATTTTTTTTATTTTTTTATCTATTTAATTTTTAATTTTTTTTTGTTCATTTATAACTATCTGTTGCAACTGGTTTCATCAAAGAACAACAACATACATCGAACACATAAAAAAAAAAAAAAGATGAGGAATTGGATTTGTGTGCTTGAAAAAAAAACTGTCCTTAAAGAGCTGGATCAATGGAGTCTTCTCCTCCGATTGTCCTCTGCAAGCATTGAGTAAAATATTTGGTGAGAAGTCCTTTTGTTTGTTTTGAAAGACGTTTTATTTTCAATTTTGCTTCTTAATTTATCTGTTGAATTTTTTTTTCTCTATGTTCAAATTTACATTTAAGTGTTTAATTATTTTTTTTTTGCCTATATATTCAAAAAATTTTACTATCTGTTCAATTTTTTTCCCCATCTGTGAAAATTTTTGTCTAGATTTTATTATCAGTTCAATTTTAATCTCTTATCTGTTCAAATATCTATCCGAAATTTATTATCTGTTCAACAAACCAGTTACAATCTTCAATCTATTTTTATCTGTTCAATTTTATTATCTGTTTAAATACACCAAGCCAGGATCTGTTGCAATCTTTCTTTCTCTTGCTCTTTCTCTCTATCTGTTGAAATTCTTTCTCAAATATCATCCAGTATATATATCAGTTCAATTTTTTTTATTTTTTTATCTGTTTAATTTTTAAATTTTTTTTTGTTAATTTACAACTATCTGTTTCAATTGGTTTCATCATACAACAACAACACTGATCGAACACTTAAAAAAAGAAAAAAAGAGATGAGGAATTGGATCTATGTGCTTGAAAAAAAAACTGTCCGTAAAGAGTTGGATCAATGGAGTCTTCTCCTCCGATTGTCCTCTGCAAGCATTGAGTAAAATATTCGATGAGAAGTCCTTTTGTTTGTTTTGAAAGTCATTTTTATTTTCAATTTTACTTCTTAACTTATCTGTTGAATTTTTTTTTCTATATGTTCAAATTTACATTTAAGTGTTTAATTATTTTTTTTTCTATATATTCAAAAATTTTGACTATCTGTTCAATTTTTTTCCCTATCTGTGCAAGTTTTTGTGTAGATTTTATTATCAGTTCAATTTTAATATAGCGATCCAGAGTTTTAACCCTTGTGGTATTTGTTGTATTCCGGACTTTGGTTCCGTGGAGTTGGTAGTTGTATCTATCTTGTTGTTATCCTTTAATTCTTTTCCTGAGTTTTTGGATGTGTTGGGCTTGTTGCGAGTAGGTGGGTTGAGCCTTGGTCTAAAACCTTGTTTCTGGTTTTTGGCCGTTCCGCTCGAGCGGGTCTTGGAGCGCTCGAGCGGAGATTTCACACTCCCAGTATTTTGTGCTCTGCAAAACTTCTGCAGGTTGGTTTTCTACGCTCGAGCGGATTTTTTGCGCTCGAGCGGGTAGCGCTCGAGCGGGATTTTTGGCGCTCGAGCGGACATTACATTTTTGGTGAGAGTTCTGGGAGGGAGAGATTCACGCTCGAGCGGACTGGTTTTCACGCTCGAGCGGATGTGCTTTGTGTCTGTGTCTTGGCGCTCGAGCGGACCCAGATTTTTGTTCTTTACGCTCGAGCGGTGTGTTATACGCTCGAGCGGAAATGTCGTATATCAGTGAGCAATTGGGCATTTTTGAATCACTTTTTGCTTTCACTCTCTCTCTCTCTTACTTTCCAAAAAGATATTTTGAGAGCCTCTCTCTCTAGAAACTCCCTTCTCTCTAGGGTTTGATCTAGTTAGAGTGTCCTCATTCCCTTCGGCCTTTGTAAAGGTTGTGTTGATCGTCGAGGGCGTCGTTTTGATCCGAAAAGTTTGGTGTTTGGAGCATTTTGGTTTTGGGTCTCTTCTCCTTTCGAGCTCTAACTTCGAGGTAGGGATATCCTACTCCTCTTTATGACCTTTGTCTTTGAATTTTAGCATTTTGATATGTTGGGTGTTGTCGGGTAATTTTGAGGAAGTTTGGGTATTTTGTGTAATTTTACAAAAGTTGGGGTTTTATTTATAATAAACCTATATGCAAGTTAGGCATAGAGAAATGAGATTAATGTTGGACATTGATAGAAATGAAACCTTAGGGTTGTTTTGAGAATTATGGTAATTTACCCTAATTAGTTTAATTAATTAACGCATGTAATTAATTAAAGAAAACGAGGGATTGAATTGAGAATGTTGGAATTGGGAATGTATGGGACTAAAGGGTGTAGTTGAATCATTCATTGCTCACCTAGTTGAAATGTTGATATATTATCCATTTGTGCATTTATTTCCTGTTTAGAGATAATTGCTTTGGACTACCGGAGGAGGGTAGTATTGATTGTTGTAGACAATGCATGATGATTAGGCAAACTAAAACTAATCAATTGGATGTGTCATAGAGTATGACGGTTGGTGGAATACATTAACTTCATGTATTGATTGATTGTGCATATGACCTATGTGTTTATGTGCATTATGTGTAGACAGTGGATAGAATACATTAACCTTATGTATTGATTGATTGCGTATATGATTATGTGTTTATATGCATTGCTTGTGTATGGGAGGAGATGGGGGATGTACTCCACGGTTTAGGGGAAGATGGGGGATGTACCTCTAAACCGGTTAATGGTTATGGGAAGATGGGGGATGGACCCGGGGATGCAGCTCATATGCTCTCCCATTGTAGTTATGATACAGCTCATATGCTTATCGATTGAAGTGTTGATACAGCTCATATGCTTATCAATTGAAGTGTTGTTTGTTTGATTTGATATAGCACTAACATGTATATCATCATCGTTTTGTGAAGTATGGAAGTGTTTGGATTGATTTGATATAGCACTAAAATGTATATCGTTATCAATTGTGATGTATAGAAATGTTTCTATGATAAATTGATACAACACCAACATGTGTATCATAAGTAAAGTATGGAAGAGGTTTATATGTTAGGTTGATACAACACCAACATGTGTATCATAAGTGAAGTATGGAAAGTGTTTATGTGTTATTGATGCAACACCAAAATGTGTATCCATAATGAATTTCGAAAATGTTAGTGGGAGACTATAATCTCATCAAATGTTTTGGTCGGAGTACTGAGCCTTGTTTTCAAACTCAAAGTTGAATAAGAAACGGAAGGTGAATTGTAGCAGAGACTTGATTGTCATGGAATTGTAAAGTGATGTAAATGAATGTGTTAGTGTTGACCATCTATCAGTTGCTAATCTTTTAGTCATTGTTCATAGTTGGTTTAGTGTATTTCTACTGGGCTGTGGCTCACCCTATATGGGAACATCATTTTCAGGTACAGGTAGCAGGTTACCTCCAAGGACATAGCTTGGGAGGCTAGAGGCAGACAGACTGCTTTTGTTGTTTTACTTTCCTTGATGTATTATTTGTGGATTCAAGCCAAGGGCTTAATGTGTAATTGAGTTAGTACTCTCTTATTTGTAACCAAGTGTTAACTTGGAAAGCTGTAAGCCCGTAGGGCATTTGCTTCTGTTGTTAATATGTAATGCTTCATGTAAAGAATCACTCTGTTGAATAGAATGATGTCTGTATCTTACGTTAATGCATGTCTAAATCGATGGGTTTAATGTTAATATTTTGAGGGCGTTACATTTAATCTCTTATCTTTTCAAATATCTATCCAAAATTTCTTATCTGTTCAACAAGCCAGTCACAATCTTCAATCTATTTTTATCTGTTCAATTTTAATATCTGTTGAAATACACCAAGCCAGGATCTGTTGCAATCTTTCTCTCTCTCTTGTTCTTTCTCTCTATCTGTTGAAATTCTTTCTCAAATATAATCCAGTATATATATCTTTTCAATTTTTTTTATTTTTTTTATCTGTTTAATTGTTAATTTTTTTTTTGGTTCATTTACAACTAACTGTTGCAATTGGTTTCATCATACAACAACAACACAGATCGAACACTTAAAAAAAAAATAGATGAGGAATTTGATTTGTGTGCTTGAAAAAAAAAACTGTCCTTAAAGAGCTGGATCAGTGGAGTCTTCTCCTCCGATTGTCCTCTGCAAACATTGAGTAAAATATTTGGTGAGAAGTCCTTTGTTTGTTTTGAAAGACGTTTTATTTTAAATTTTGCTTCTTAATTTATCTGTTGAATTTTTTTTTCTATATGTCCAAATTTACATTTAAGTGTTTAATTATTATTTTTTTGTCTATATATTCAAAAATTTTGACTATCTGTTCAATTTTTTTCCCTATCTGTGCAAATTTTTGTCTAGATTTTATTATCAGTTCAATTTTAATCTCTTATCTGTTCAATTTTATTATCAGTTCAAAATTTCTTATCTGATCAACAAACCAGTCACAATCTTCAATCTATTTTTATCTGTTCAATTTTATTATCTGTTGAAATACACCAAGCAGGATCTGTTGCAATCTTTATTTCTCTCTCTCTTATTCTTTCTCTCTATCTGTTGAAATTCTTTGTCAAATATAATTCAGTATATATATCTGTTCAATTTTTTTTATTTGCTTAATTTTTATTGTTTTTTTGGTTCATTTACAACTATCTGTTGCAATTGGTTTCATCAAACAACAACAACACAGCTCGAACACTTAAAAAAAAAAAAAGAGATGAGGAATTGGATCTGTGTGTTTGAAAAAAAAAAAAACTGCCAATAAAGAGCTGGATCAATGGAGTCTTCTCCTCCGATTGTCCTCTGCAAGCATTGAGTAAAATAATTTGGTGAGAAGTCCGTTTGTTTGTTTTGAAAAACGTTCTATTTTCAATTTTACTCCTTAATTTATCTGTTGAATTTTTTTTTCTATATGTTCAAATTTACATTTAAGTGTTTAATTATTTTTTTTTGGTCTATATATTCTAAAATTTTGTGTATCTGTTCAATTTTTTCCCCTATCTGTGCAAATTTTTGTCTAGATTTTATTATCAGTTCAATTTTAATCTCTTATCTGTTCAAATATCTATCTAAAATTTCTTATCTGTTCAACAAACTAGTCACAATCTTCAATCTATTTTTATCGGTTCAATTTTATTATCCGTTGAAATACACCAAGCCAGGATCTGTTGCAATCTTTCTTCCTCTCTCTCTCTCTTGTTCTTTCTCTCTATCTGTTGAAATTCTTTCTCACATATAATCCAGTATATATATATCTGTTCAATTTTTTTTATTTTTTTTATCTGCTTAATTTTTATTTTTTTTTGATTCATTTACAACTATCAGTTGCAATTTGTTTCATCATACAACAACAACACAGATCGAACACTTAAAAAAAAAAAGAGATGAGGAATTGGATCTCTGTGCTTGAAAAAAAAACTGTCCATAAAGAGTTGGATCAATGGAGTCTTCTCCTCCGATTGTCCTCTGCAAGCATTGAGTAAAACAATTTGGTGAGAACTCCTTTTGTTTGTTTTGAAAGACGTTTTATTTTCATTTTCACTTCTTAATTTATCTGTTGAATTTTTTTTTTTCTCTATGTTCAAATTTACATTTAAGTATTTAAATATTTTTTTTTGTCTATATATTCAAAAATTTTGACTATCTGTTCAATTTTTTTCCCTATCTCTGCAAATTTTTGTCTAGATTTTATTATCAGTTCAATTTTAATCTCTTATCTGTTCAAATATCTATCCAAAATTTCTTATCTGTTCAACAAACCAGTCACAATCTTCAATCTATTTTTATTTATTCAATTTTATTACCTTTTGAAATACACCAAGCCAGGATCTGTTGCAATCTTTCTTTCTCTCTCTCTTGTTCTTTCTCTCTATCTGTTGAAAATTCTTTCTCAAATATAATCTAGTATATATATATCTGTTCAATTTTTTTTATTTTTTTTATCTGTTTAATTTTTAATTTTTTTTTGGTTCATTTACAACTATCTGTTGCAATTGGTTTCATCATACAACAACAACACAGATCGAACACTTAAAAAAAGAAAAAAATGAGATGAGGGATTGGATCTGTGTGCTTAAAAAAAAAAACTGTCCGTAAAGAGCTGGATCAATGGAGTCTTCTCCTCCGATTGTCCTCTGCAAGCATTGAGTAAAATAATTTGGTGAGAAGTCCTTTTGTTTGTTTTGAAAGACGTTTTATTTTAAATTTTACTTCTTAATTGATCTGTTGAATTTTTTTTTCTCTATGTTCAAATTTACATTTAAGTGTCTAATTTTTTTTTTGGTCTATATATTCAAAAATTTTGACTATCTGTTCAATTTTTTTCCTTATCTGGGCAAAATTTTGTCTAGATTTTATTATCAGTTCAATTTTAATATCTTATCTGTTCAAATATCTATCAAAAATTTCTTATCTGTTCAACAAACCAGTCACAATCTTCAATCTATTTTTATCTGTTCAATTTTATTATCTGTTGAAATACACCAAGCCAGGATCTGTTGCAATCTTTCTTTCTCTCTCTCTTGTTCTTTCTCTCTATCTATTGAAATTCTTTCTCAAATATAATCCAGTATATATATATCTGTTCATTTTTTTTTATTTTTTTTATCTGTTTAATTTTTAATTTTTTTTGGTTCATTTACAACTATCTATTGCAATTGGTTTCATCATACAACAATTACACAGATCGAACACTTAAAAAAAGGAAAAAAGAGCTGAGGAATTGGATCTGTGTGCTTAAAAAAAAAACTGTCCGTAAAGAGCTGGATCAATGGAGTCTTCTCCTCCGATTGTCCTCTACAAGCATTGAGTAAAATATTTGGTGGGAAGTCCTTTTGTTTGTTTTGAAAGATGTTTTATTTTCAATTTTACTTCTTAATTGATCTGTTGAATTTTTTTTTCTATATGTTCAAATTTACATTTAAGTGTTTAATTATTTTTTTTTTGTCTATATATTCAAAAATTTTGACTATCAGTTTAATTTTTTCCCCTATCTGTGCAAGTTTTTCTGTAGATTTTATTATCAGTTCAATTTTAATCTCTTATCTGTTCAAATATCTATCCAAAATTTCTTATCTGTTCAACAAACCAGTTACAATCTTCAATCTATTTTTATCTGTTCAATTTTATTATTTGTTGAAATACACCAAGGCAGGATCTGTTGCAATCTTTCTTTCTCTCTCTCTTGTTCTTTCTCTCTATCTGGGTTTACGCCCCTGCCGCGGACTCGAGCTCTCCTCGGCGCTCCTCCTCCAGCTCCTGCTCCGGCTGCTGGCGCCGCAGGTCTCTCTCTCTCAGCCCAGCGGCCGCCGCTCAGAGGCCGCATCAGGAAGGCCCGGACGTACTCCGAGTAATCGCCCTCGCCTCTGAAGTCCTCTGCCTCCCAGCTGATGGTGTAGTCCGCCGGCAGTGAAACGCTCGGTATCCCTCATATGCTCAGGAGGGTGCACCGGGACTATCTGCTCAGGTAAGCCCAGGGTCTGACGCAAGAAGCGCTCGCCCAAGTACCAAGCCCGACAGACCAGGCCCTCTAGCAGAATCCGGTAACGCGAGGACTCAACGACACCGGCAAATCGATCCCGCATCATCGCTGGCAGTGGAGCCCAAGGCTGCCAGGTGATCTGAAATTGAAATACAGTTTGTTACCTACTGATATTGCAAATATGCAGCGGAAAAGTGAAACTTAAATAAACTGCAAGTAACACATACCTCGGCAGGGGTGATGGTGTCGAAGTAGCGGCGGAAAAAGCTGAATGTCTCTCGTGGCCTCCGGGTGCATCTCCCGTCAAAGCGGCGCGAGAACAGGACGACCAAAGGGGTCTCCGCCTCCGGTACGGGGGCGAGCCTAGGGAAGTAGGCGTAAACCCACAACTGCAAGGTGAATACTAGTACATTTATCGGATGAAGCAGAATACAGAATAAAGTAGAAATAGCAGAGCCGTGTGTTGTGCAGTGTATTGTGCAGAATGTACAGTGTGAGCAGTATACAGTCAGTGTATTGTGCAGAGTGTACAGTGTGAGCAGTGTACAGTTAGTGTAAAGCAGAGTATGTGGATGCCGTGTGTACAGTATACATCAAGTGTAAAACAGACTACAGTATGTGCAGTGTGCAGAGTACAGAAAGTATAGAACAGAAATGAAAGGCAGGAAAAGAAATGTACCTCCTAAACACGCCAGTAGTCCCCGAGCAACTGTCCACTGCCGCGGGAGGCTGAGCTCATGTATCCATAAAGAGTGGCCAGAGCGGCGCCACCCCAGTCGAAACGTACGATGTCCCGGACATCCACCAGTGCGCTGAGTAGGCAGAGAGGCACTGTGTTCGCCCGGTCGGCGAAGATCGTCGTCCCAAACAGGAACATGAGGAAGCCGCGTGTATATCTCTCTGCGGCCTCCTAAGTCATCGGAGCTGCATCGACGAGGAGGGGCTGGACCCGGAACTGCACCTCGAACCAGGAGTACCGGACGAAGCCGGGACGCGCGAGAGGCGGTGCCGCGCCAAGTAAGTAGACCTGAGCTGCGGTCCACTCATCCATATCAATGTCAAAGGGGATCGGATCACCCCCTACCCCGATGCCTGTGAGCACCGAGAAATCATAAGGGGTCATCGTCATGTCCCCAGTCGCAGACAAATGAAATGAATCGGTGGTGTCCCACCACCTCTCCGCCAGAGCAGCGAGGAGAGGTCTGCATGTGGTGAGCCTGGAGAGTCCCCTGCAGAAGGCGCCAAAGCCGGCCCGGTCCACGATGTGGCGAACTGCGTCGGGTAGCTCGGCGTACCACGCGCGAGCGACAGTGTTCCCATACCCGCGGATGGTATGGGAGTCTCCCTGTTTTCAAACAAGCAGTTGCGAAGCAATATAAAACGTACAGTTTTGAAGAAACAGTGAAAATCAGTGCAAATGTAGCATACAGCATGTTTTCAGATTCAAATAGATACCGGGTGCCGGTGTGCTAGTAGGTGAACTACGGCCTGTGATGTGTCAGTGTGCCTGTGAGGATCAGCATACAGATATGGTGCATGTGTGCACATTTTTTAGATTCAAGTAGATATTGAGTTACAGTGTGCTAGTAGGTGAACTACAACGTATGATGTGTCAGCGTGTTTTGTGTGGTTCAGTGTAAATACAGCATACAACATGTTTTCAGATTCAAGCAAATACCGGGTGCTAGTGTGCATAACAGTGAAATACACTATGCGCCGTATATTCGGGTGATTCGGGGCTAGTGCAGTGTGTGTGCGCGTGTCAGTCTCAAACAGATATCACTTGTGAGTTTGTCTACAATCAACTACAGTGTACAGTATATCAGGATTAAGCAGTTAAAGAACAGATTCAGCTATGGCAGTTGACAGTTAAAAAAGTTCTACATTGCAGAAAATAAAGCAGAGAAAAGGTGTTACCTCGGAAGCGCCGAAGGATAGGTGAGAGGTAGGCTCGCGTAGCAGCAGCTCGGGGTCCAACGCCATGTCAAAGCTCCTGAACTGGCGCAGTCCGTCAGGAGGCAGAACATGAATCGCCGGCCGGTAGGTCGCCGGGTCGAACGGGCGCTCGCTCAACGGTAGGAGCTCAACCTCGGGATCCATCTCATGATCCGAGGGAGTCCCACCGTGTGGAATGTCGTCCGCCATGTCGAGAATGATGAGAAAATGGCCGGAGAAGTGAAAATCGGGTCGGAATACGAAGAGTCAACTGAAAAGTCAACTGAAAAGTCAACTCCCGGGAGGGTGAAAAATGGCCGGAAAGGTCGGGATGGGAAAAAGGTATGGAAATGAAGAGGAAATCGAGGGGAACAAGTCCCAAAAAGGCGGAAATGGCAAAGGGAGCGCCGAAATGAAATTTCAATCGGTCGAAAATGTTCGAAACGCGATGAACTTCGCGAATCGAACGACGGAAAAGGCGCGAGAACGCAAAGAAATGAGGAAATGAGGAGAGGAAAAGGCCCTAGAGAGAGAGGGTGTGGATTTTCGGCGGAGGAGAAGTGAAGAATAGGGTTTAGAAACCCTATTTTAAAACACCCAAAGCGAAAAGTCGAATCTGCCCCGACTCAGCAACTTTTTGCCGGTCGGCAGTATATTGTGCCGGCCGGCACAATATTGTGCCGATGGAATTTATTTTCAGCCGATGGACAGCCGGTGGCCTCCTATCCCAGCCGGTGTGTTCCCACAGCCTTGTTTAGGCCATATGAGTGGTTTCTGGTCTTCATAGCCCAAGAAAGTGCAAGAAAGTGTATCTCCGATGCTCAACCGGCCTCCGTTTTGACCTCGGATCGTGTCTTCCGTGCGCAGCATTCAAATCCTTGCAAAGGTGTATCCTTTTGTATCCTTTTAGCTTTTACAAGGTTCAAAAGTTGCCCCGTGTGCGTTGCATACATTCATCACCCTAATCGGTGCGTTGCATTGCGCCGTCATGCATTATCATGCATTTTATTACCAGCATTGTCATGCGTTTCAAATACATACATCACCTCGCGCATCGTTCGCGTTGTTGTGCATTCTCTTACCATGCATCATCATGCATTCCGAAACACGTGCGTTGCTGCGCATTTTAGTCCGTTTGCATTGTCTCATTCGCAGTGTCTTGCATTCCCTTTGTGACTCGCGTGGTCTCGCTCGTCACGTGTGCTGTCTCCCCCCCTCTCTCTCGCGTGTACTACGCTGAGAGGTTTCTTTTTGCTTTTGTCTCTCCTCTCTCGTGTGTACTATGCTGAGAGGCCTTTCCCCCCCCTCTCTCGCATGTACTACGCTGAGAGGTTTCTTTTTGCTTTTGTCTCTCCTCTCTCGCGTGTACTACGCTGAGAGGCTTTCTCTTTCCTCTCTCGTGTGTACTACGCTGAGAGGTTTCTTTTTGCTTTTGTCTTTCCTCTCTCGCGTGTACTACGCTGAGACGCTTCGCTTTTTCCTCTCCTGCGTGCGATACACTGAGAGATGTTGTGTTTGAGACTCCGGGTATTCTCGGTAGTCACTTTTAGCCTTCTCCGCGTGAGACGCCGTGAGAATTGCTTAATTTTCTTACATCCTTTCTGCATGAGATGTAGCTTGGTCCGTGTTTACTTGCTTGCATAGCATTCGCTTAAAAATGTTGTATAATTGTTGCATTCCGGTCTGGCGAGACCTTAAACACGCACGGTCTGGCGAGACCTTAAATACGCACGGTCTGGCGAGACCTTAAACACGCACGGTCCAGGAGACCTTAAATCCTCGGGAGGTGCAAGACCTTCGGTGCATTAAGCTGCACACCTCATTGCATTTGGCATGCATTCCATCGCGCGATCTTGCGCATTGCACTGTCTTGTGCACCGCATCTCAATTCATGCATCACTCTACACGGTCCGGCGAGACCTTAAACACGCACGGTCTAGGAGACCTTAAATCCTCGGGAGGTGCAAGACCTTCGGTGCATTAAGGTGCACATCTCATGGCATTTGGCATGCATTCCATCGCGCGATCTTAGCGCATCGCACTGTCTTGTGCACTCGCGTTGTCTAACGCATCGCGCTATTTCGCGCATCATGCCGTCCTTTGCTACGGTCTGGCGAGACCTTAAACACGCACGATCTGAGAGACCTTAAAGCCTTGGAAGGTGCAAGACCTTCGGTGCATCATTTGTAAATAATCTTGCATTTGTCATGCATTGCATTGTAAATACTGCATTATCATGCATCATTTGTAAATACTGCATATGTCATGCATTTCAAAAAAAAAACAAAAACCCATGCATATGTCATGCATTTCATTGTAATATAGTGCATATGTCATACATTTTCTGTAAACATCCATCTATATCGCATTATAGTTTGCATGCATTTACTGCATTATCCACCCGCATTGTCGTGCATTCTTCACTTGCGTTGACGTGCATGTTTCGCTTCTACCTGCATTGTTGTGCATTCTTCACGTGCGTCGACGCGCACGTTTCGCTTCCACCCGCATCGTCGTGCATTCTTCACTTGCGTCGATACGCATGTTTCGCCTTCACTTATCCATTGTGAATATCCATTCCATTGCATATTGCATATATTGCATTTTAGTTGCATGCATCCACTGCATCATCCTCCGTCTACGGCTTGCACCTTTCCTTGTTGAGCTTGGTCTGGTATGTGCTCATACTTTTCACGTCAAAACACAGTTCTGCATGTGTACGCGCCTATTCCACGTTGGTATGTTGGTTTGAGGGTTGCGGCACCTTTTCTGTGTTAGACATGGCTTGTACGTGTACATGCCTTTCCTAGGCAAAATTTGGTTTGGCCCGCGTGCCATACCCATTGTATCATTTGTCCATTTCTATTGCATTGTAGTGTAATTGTTGCATCCGGCATTAGGATCATTGTTCTTTCCTCAGCGGGTCGTCACCCCACTTATGTCATTCCACCCAATACTTGTTCTTGTGTCCGTCTGCATTACTCATAGTTCAGACATCGTTCTATGGTAGACGGACTTGTTACCTCCATCAATCTATTTGACATTTGTATGGTTTCGAACTGCTCATGATTGGATCATGATTCAATTTCTCTGCATTTAGTTTGCATAGTTTCAATTGCATTACATTATCATTTGCATTGTTTATACATTGTTTTGTATATATTGTATCTCATTTTGCATTCATTTTGCATGACATGCATATTGCTAACAATATTGTACCTGTTAAGTTTGCTTTCTTTGCAGGCACGATATTGTATGTACGGTTCATTTGAGGCCGGTGCAACCGGATGAGCCGCACAGGTATTGTATCTCCCGAGTGAGACTTATTGAGAATTCCATAATTCTCTTACATCCTTTCTGCATTGTAGTGTAGTTTGGTGTATGTCAGCTTAAAACTGTCGCATGTGTGCTTCGTTACAGCTTTCTTTGCATGATCATAAGTTATGCTTGGCTTCTTGCATTTGCGGTTGCATTTTGCCCCTGCCTTCGGGCGCATACCTTGCTTGTCTTGCATGTTTGTCCAAGTCTTCGGCTTTGTCAAAAATGGGTCGTCTCTGGGCTTTGACATTCACTCCCGTTATTGTTATGACTTCCGAGTTCTGTCAAAGAGGGGCAACTGTAGACACCCCATTTTTGACCGTCCTCGAGACTTGGACGTCACCGCTCGAACACTCGGTGATTATCCATGTTTGTGTTCGTTTGGAGTTCCCGGAGTTCTCGGCTACGCGCCTTGCCTCAGGATCTCCGAACTCGTTTGTTTTGTGTCTGGTTTTGCACCAAACACTTGTGTTTTGCCTTGGAGGGGCAGGGAGTGCCTTTTGAAGCATCCCCACACACCACCGGCACTAGCTAGAGGCCACCGGCTGGTTTTTACTGCCACCGGCAATGTACATTGCCGGTCGGCACTTTTTGTTGCCGGTCGGCACTAAATTTTGTCAAAATGACAATTTTGCCCTGCCGACTACTGTTCAGCTGCTTTTGGAGATATTTTCAGACAGCTGTATGGCTTTGGCTTCCCCTCCATACACGTGTATGGAGGGATGCACTTCTTGTTTGCTTAGTGACTAAGCTTACAAGATTGCCTCCTCTATAAGAGGAGGCCTTCCCCCTTGGCTTTAGGGTTAGACATTTTTAGAGAGAAAATAACTCAGAGAGAGCTCTGGTTTTAGGTCTAGGATTGATACATATCCTATCTCTATATTTCTCTTTTGTGTGTGTTTTGTCTCATTATTGCAAACAAACACATAGTAGTCCACCTTGCCTTGGTTTCTTGAAGGACCAGAGGTGATTCTTGAGATTCTTAGGTGATTTTGAGCTTGAAAAACCAGCTGGAGCTTCATCTTTGAGGAGGTCTACAAGGGTAACCACTTTACTCCCTTATATTCTCCATTTTTGCATCCTATTTCTACCTATCTTAGAGCTGTTTTTGTGTTTAGTGTATAATACAAAAAAGTTCTGTTTTTAAGCCCTCTTGATTGTTTGTTAAGAGTGTTTTGAGGTTTGGGTGTGTTTGACCACCCTTAGGCCTTGTAAGGCCCTTGTTTTTGTGCTATTTTGTTGAGTTTCGAGACTTTGGTGTTTGGGCCTCTTCACTACTGAAATCTTGAGGGATTTCAGTGGTGGAGATGGTGCCTTGAAGTCTCCAAAAGGGGAGGGCCACCCCCCTCTCCTTGTTGTCCTTGAAAGGACCCATTTTTGGCCTCTAGAGGAAGCCTATGTTCAAGTGTGTGTTGATCATGTCTAGGCTGCATTTCATGCTTATTATGCCATAATATAATCATGTTGTGTGTTGGTTTTGGTACTTCATACATGTTTAGTATAGGTGCCATGTAATGCCTCCTTGATCCCTTAACATGCCCCTAGGTTGTTAGCCTTTGTTTGAGCATGTTTTAGGCTTAGACTCATGAATGTTTTGTGCTTATTTTGCCATGTTCTAGCTCTATCCATAGTCATTTGGGTCAATCTTGGCATGCTTAATATAGCCCCTTTGCATTGTAGCTTGTATGCTTCAAGTAGGTGAATGTGTGGCATGCATTGCTTGCATTAATTTGGTGGTTTGGAACCACCCTACATGTCATTTCAGTCCCTTGGACATGCTTGAATGATTGCCTTGCATGCCCCTTTGATGCTCTAAAAGGTTGTGCCTTATGCCTCGTGTTTTAGCATTTGTGTATGCCTTCATACTTGGGCCACTTAGATGCCATCTAAGTAGTCTTTTGGCCTTGTCTTAACATGCTAAAACTCTGTTTTTAGTTGTTTAATGCATGCCATGTTTGTCTTGCTAAGTGTGGTCCAATACTCCTTTTAGCTTGCTTTGAATCTTGGATCCTCTATGCATGCCTTGCTCATCTTGTTGCTTGGTTTGGCACCATGTTTTGCATGATTTTCAGAGCTTTCTATGCATGCTAGTTGTCCATGTTTAGCTTCCTCTAAGTGTGCTTAAAGCTTGCTTACTTAATGCCTAGGTGTGTGCCTTGACACGTGCATGTGTGCATGTGTGTTTAATCTTTATTTTTGGGCTTTTTGACCACTGATTTTAGGCCTATTTGGAGTTGCCTAAGTCGTGTCTAAGTCCACCCCTTTGCTTAGTTTGCATGCTTGTCTTGTATACTTGTTTGCATACTAGCACTCTTACATTGCATTGTTCATGTTGCATGATAGATAACATGACTAGGTTGCATTGCATCAACATGCATTCCTTGTCCCTTGATTTGGTGATAGGGATTGGGACTTTGATTTGTTTGGTTTGCATGCATTTGAAATGGAAGTTGCACACTTGATTCCTTGGGCCATCATGCATGGAAATGCACGATTGGTGGTCCGAGAATCGAGGCATATGTCCCTTTGAGTCATAAACATGATAAGGGACTTGTTTGCTGCATACATGTGCTTGAATTACATTGCCATGCAAGTTTTGCCCTCTGCTGCTGTGAGTTGCAGGTTCTACAGGCACTCTTTGCCGATCGGCAGTATACATTGCCGACCGGCATTAAATCAACAGCCGATGTATGAATTTTGTGCCGATGGCCACATCTAGCAGCCGGTGATCATTCTACTCAACCGGTGGTGATCTCCAGTGTCCAGAGAGGCATCCTTTAGGCTTTGGCAGTCTTCAGAAGAGCAAAGCAGGGAAAACAGAGGCAGACTATGCATGGTAGTGCGATTCCGAGCGAGTCCCGAGCATGCGCTGCATTTGGCCCTCTTCCCGAGGCGGTTTACTGCTTTGATTAGATTAATTAATTTGTTTAATTAATTTAATGGGTTTGTAATATTTAATTAGCTTGCGTAGTTAATTAATTTGTATATTCTTTCGGCCTCTCCGAGTGAGAGCAAATTTGTAATAAGTGTGGGTGAGTGCGTGTATGTCTTCCAACCCCCACTTCTTTCTTCCCTTTTACTTACCTGCTTATGATGGTAGATTAGGGCACGTTTATTTTAGCATACCTTATGCTATGCATGCGTTCATGCATTTGTTTACATGCACCGGGCTCGGTACATCATACAAACTGCATTGTATTTTCAAGTTCCAAATTGAATATGTGATATTCGTAGCATTTCACATGCCATCTTAGGGTTAGCCGAGCCTATCCTAATCACATGCTGTATGTGTTGCATTAGTCACTTAACATGAGCTAGGCCATGCACGTTTGCTAAGTACTTTATTGTTTTGGCACGGAGTACGATGTAAGTATTTATGCTTTAGCATATCGCATGCGTGTGAATGTTAACATGATAGTATGCTTACCATGCGGCTAAGTGCTTACATGAGATAAACTGTTTGAATGCCTGTGGGTGAAGGTTGGATTGTTTGAGTTGGAAAAACTCATCGAAATCCGTGTTTTAGCCTACTTGCGAGTAGCAAATTCCGAAGCGCTTTTCGAAAAAAACGGATATGCGATGCTTATTTCCAAATTAGGCAATCTAGTCTATACTTGTTTGCTGTGCGCATAACATAGTAATTCTAGGCTAATAACCGGAATAAGAACATATAGCGTTTTCAAAATCGGATATCATGGTTAGTAGAGGCCGGTCTTTGGACCGGGCGAAAGGGGGTGCTCATAGCTGACCTTCCCCGATCGTACCCAAGCTCCCGAGCCAAGACCACTTTGGTGATGACGGACACGTGGCCTTCGGCACCGAGTCAGGGTTTCCTAAATTCTCCCATTAAAAAATATTTAGGTGGCGACTCTGTATCTGGCAAAGCAGTCCATGTTTGGCACTTCTTTTCAAAATCTGTTTTTCTTCAAAAACGATTTGCCAGAGTTGGACTCTTTGGTTCAGATTGAGAACCGCAACAAACAAAAAGGGAGTCTGAACTGTAGCGAGGTCCCACGCGGGCGCGTCTACAGTCCTCTGCAAGCATTGAGTAAAATAATTTTGTGAGAAGTCCTTTTGTTTGTTTTGAAAGACGTTTTATTTTCAATTTTACTCCTTAATTTATCTGTTGAATTTTTTTTTCTATATGTTCAAATTTACATTTAAGTGTTTAATTATTATTTTTTTTTCTCTATATATTCAAAAAATTTAACTATCTGTTCAATTTTTTTCCTTATCTGTGCAAATTCTTGTCTAGATTTTATTATGCGTTCAATTTTAATCTCTTATCTGTTCAAATATCTATCCAAAATTTCTTATATGTTCAACAAACCAGTCACAATCTTCAATCTATTTTTATCTGTTCAATTTTATTATCTGTTGAAATACACCAAGTCAGGATCTGTTGCAATCTTTCTTTCTCTCACTCTTGTTCATTCTCCCTATCTGTTGAAATTCTTTCTCAAATATAATCCAGTATATATATCTGTTCAATTTTTTTTTTGTTTTTTTTAGCTGCTTAATTTTTAATTTTTTTTGGTTCATTTACAACTATCTGTTGCAATTGGTTTCATCATACAACAACACAGATCGAACACTTAAAAAAAAAAAAAAAAGAGATAAGGATTTGGATCTATGTGCTTGAAAAAAAAAAACTGTCCATAAAGATCAATGGAGTCTTCTCCTTCGATTGTCCTCTGCAAGCATTGAGTAAAATAATTTGGTGAGAAGTCATTTTGTTTGTTTTGAAAGACGTTTTATTTTAAATTTTACTCCTTAATTTATCTGTTGAATTTTTTTTTCTATATGTTCAAATTTACATTTAAGTGTTTAATTATTATTTTATTTTGTCTATATATTCAAAAATTTTGACTATCTGTTCAAATTTTTTCCCTATCTGTGCAAATTTTTGTCTAGATTTTATTATCAGTTCAATTTTAATCTCTTATCTGTTCAATTATCTATCCAAAATTTCTTATCTGTTCAACAAACCAGTCACAATCTTCAATCTATTCTTATCTGTTCAATTTTATTATCTGTTGAAATACACCAAGCCAAGATCTGTTGCAATCTTTCTTTCTCTCTCTCTTGTTCTTTCTCTCTATCTGTTGAAATTCTTTCTCAAATATAATCCAGTATATATATCTGTTCAATTTTTTTTATTTTTTTATCTGCTAAATTTTTAATTTTTTTTGGTTCATTTACAACTATCTGTTGCAATTGGTTTCATCATACAACAACAACACAGATCGAACACTTAAAAAAAAAAAAACAGATGAGGAATTGGATCTGTGTGCTTGAAAAAAAAACTGTCCACAAAGAGCTGGATCAAAGGAGTCTTCTTCTCCGATTGTCCTCTGCAAGCATTGAGTAAAATAATTTGGTGAGAAGTCCTTTTGTTTGTTTTGAAAGACATTTTATTTTCAATTTTATTCCTTAATTTATCTGTTGAATTTTTTTTTTTCTATATGTTCAAATTTACATTTAAGTGTTTAATTATTATTATTTTTTGTCTATATATTCAAAAATTTTGTCTATCTGTTCAATTTTTTTCCCTATCTGTGCAAATTTTTGTCTAGATTTTATTATCAGTTAAATTTTAATCTCTTATCAGTTCAAATATCTATCCAAAATTTCTTATCTGTTCAACAAACCGGTCACAATCTTCAATCTATTTTTATTTGTTCAATTTTATTATTTGTTGAAATACACCAAGCTAGGATCTGTTGCAATCTTTCTTTCTCTCTCTCTTGTTCTTTCTCTCTATCTGTTGAAATTCTTTCTTAAATATAATCTAGTATATATATATATCTGTTCAAATTTATTTATTTTTTTTATCTGCTTAATTTTTAATTTTTTTTTTGGTTCATTTACAACTATCTGTTGCAATCGGTTTCATCATACAACAACAACACAGATCGAACACTTAAAAGAAAAAGGAAAAAAAGAGATGAGGAATTGGATCTGTGTGCTTGAAAAAAAAAACTGTCCATAAAGAGCTGGATCAAAGGAGTCTTCTCCTCCGATTGTCCTCTGCAAGCATTGAGTAAAATAATTTGGTGAGAAGTCCTTTTGTTTGTTTTGAAAGACGTTTTGTTTTCAATTTTACTCCTTAATTTATCTATTGAATTTTTTTTCTATATGTTCAAATTTACATTTAAGTGTTTTTTTTTTTTTTTGTCTATATATTCAGAAATTTTGACTACCTGTTCAATTTTTTTCTCTATCTGTGCAAATTTTGGTCTAGATTTTATTATCTGTTCAATTTTAATCTCTTATCTGTTCAAATAACAATACAAAATTTCTTATCTGTTCAACGAACCAGTCACAATCTTTAATCTATTTTTATCTGTTCAATTTTATTATCTGTTGAAATACACCAAGCTAGGATCTGTTGCAATCTTTCTTTCTCTCACTCTTGTTCATTCTCCCTATCTGTTGAAATTCTTTCTCAAATATAATCCAGTATATATATCTGTTCAATTTTTTTTTTGTTTTTTTTAGCTGCTTAATTTTTAATTTTTTTTGGTTCATTTACAACTATCTGTTGCAATTGGTTTCATCATACAACAACACAGATCGAACACTTAAAAAAAAAAAAAAAAGATAAGGATTTGGATCTATGTGCTTGAAAAAAAAAACTGTCCATAAAGATCAATGGAGTCTTCTCCTCCGATTGTCCTCTGCAAGCATTGAGTAAAATAATTTGGTGAGAAGTCCTTTTGTTTGTTTTGAAAGACGTTTTATTTTAAATTTTACTCCTTAATTTATCTGTTAATTTTTTTTTCTATATGTTCAAATTTACATTGAAGTGTTTAATTTTTTTTTTCGTCTATATATTAAAATTTTTTGACTATCTGTTCAATTTTTTTCCCTATCTGTGCAAATTTTTGTCTAGATTTTATTATCAGTTCAATTTTAATCTCTTATCTGTTCAAATATCTATCTAAAATTTCTTATCTGTTCAACAAACCAGTCACAATCTTCAATCTATTTTTATCTGTTCAATTTTATTATCTGTTGAAATACACCAAGCCAGGATCTGTTGCAATATTTCTTTCTCTCTCTCTTGTTCTTTCTCTCTATATAGCGATCCCGGTTCTTTCTCCTTTGGTTGTAGTATCCGGACTTAGTTCCGTGGATTCTGGTTGTTGTTTTGAACTTGTTTCTGTCTTTCAATCCTTTAAATTTGAGTTATAGAATGTTTTGGACTTGTTTGTTCCAGGTTGGTTGTGTTGAAAACCAAGAGTAGCTGTCCAGAATTTTGGACCCTCGCTCGAGCGAGGAGTTGGTCGCTCGAGCGAGCTTCTGTCTTTTGTTCTTCGCTCGAGCCAGGGTTTGGTCGCTCGAGCAAGAGTGGGGTTTTGTGTCTGGTGGCTCGAGCGAGGGTGGACTCGCTCGAGCGAGCGATTGCATCTGGGTTAGACCTGAATGTGATGTTTCTTGGCTCGAGCGAGCTTTTCTTCGCTCGAGCGAGCTGGTTAGTTCTTCGCTCGAGCGAGCTTTTTGTCGCTCGAGCGAGCTTCTGGGTTGTTGACCGAGTGAGAGTTTTCTGTGTCTGGTCGCTCGAGCGACCAGGTCTTCGCTCGAGCGAGCCTGTCGTATTTCAATAGGCAGCAGCGGGGAAAAAGATCATTTTTCTCCCTTTTTCATTCTTGAAACCCTAGCAGCCGAGAGTCTCTCTCTCTAAACTTCTTATCTCTCTAGATTTCATCTCCTTCTAGTATGAATCCATCCTAGGCCCTTTGTTAAAAAGATAGAGATTGGCGAGGGCTTCGATTTAATCGGAACAATTGTGGATTTGGAGCACTTTGGTTTCGGGTCATCTTCTCCATTTGAGTTCTCCTTTGAGGTAGGGATTCTCCTTGGTCTTTTTCAATACTCCGTCTATAGATAGACATGTGGTTATTTTGTATTGCATGAAAATGGTGTCATGTTGGGTTTTTGTATAAATTCATGAGGATGAACTTTGGGTAAGTGTTGGGTTTGGATCTATTATCATTAGATGTGCTTGGGGGCTAATTGGGTGTTAATTAGCTGGTTGTTGTTGAAAGGAGAGGAAACCCTAATGTTTATTTATTTAATAATTTAATAGAGGGGGTTTGATCCTTTGGGTAAATACTCGGGTATTTTGGGTTTTAAATTGAAGCTATTGTTGGTTGTTGTTGTTATAGATAATTGACCCTTTTGAATCAATATTGAGAAGTGGGAGGAAAACCCTAGTATAATGATTATGATTTAATTTGTATAATTAAATTGGGATGGCTTTGAAACGAATGTAGTAGATTAAAATGAGTTTTGGCTTTGTTGCCTTTGGATTTGATTTTGTGGAAACAAAAGGGGTGAAGTTGGTTTTGAAAAATGAGAACAAGGATAGTGGAGTTGGTTTTGTGATAACAAAAGGGAAATAGAATTGTTTTTGTGAAAAGAAAGAAAGTATTTTCGAAATAAGTTTGATAATTGGATTGTTGGATCTTGAGTGTTGAACTTACATGTAAGAGTTATATCTTTAACTACCATGTTAATGTTGTTGTTGGGTTTATGATTCATGATAATTGATTCTAGTGATAGATGTACGATATGCATGCATCTAGAGGTTTTGTCCTTGGTCATCGGTGGAGGATGACACGGTTGCGTTGAATTGTCGTGTATACATTACACCATTGTTGATTGAACATCATATGTGATGAAATGCTGAGTTACATTATATATGTATACTGGTTAGGGAGGAGAGAGGGGTTGTACTCCGGTGTGTGTGAGAAGATAGGGGATGGACTCCACACACATATGTGTTCATGTACTTTAACACGTTGCTATTGTCGTGGTAGTTTATGCATGTGCATTATACATGTTGGATATGCCTTGTGTGCATGATTGTGGATGGCGTTATATGCCGCGCTTATAATCAAAGGTACCGGTACCTTCCAGCCAGCGCCTGGAGAAATTGTATGCGCTGATAATAGAAGGCACCATACCCTTCCAGCTAGCGCCTGGTAAACTGGTAGTTTGACTTACTACGCTTATGGCTAGTAGAGTGAAGTTGGTTGTAGTTGTTTCAGTATATCTTTGGCTTACTAAGCACATAGCTAGTAGAGCAAAGTGGAATTGCTGTTTCGTTGTAACTGGAAATATCATCGACTTGATTGGTTACTGTTCGGAGGACTGAGTTACTCCATTGATTGATTGTATACATGTTGGTAGGTTGTAAATTTATATTTTACAAGGTTATGCATGTATAGTTATGATAGTAGTGGAAACGAACCAAAGTGTCTTTTGGTGTCTTTTGGAAAGTGAAAAAGAGAATGAATGTTTTAAAGATAAACATGTTTAAAAAGGGTACATCTGTGTACGTGTAGGAAGGAAAGAGAGTATCGGGCTTAGTGAGATTATTTCCTAAGTGATTGTTAATGTTATGGAAGATTGGGAACGGGGATTAATGGAAGGAAAACGGAAAGGTAAATCATTTGTAACGTTGAATGAAATGGTTGTTTTCGAGAAAAGTTCATACATATATATTCTTGTATAAACTGTCACATTACTATTCTAGTATGAGAATGAGTGTTCATGATCATAGCTATCTGTAAGTTGTTATTGTTAAGGATCATGTTGAGTTCCCTACTGGACTATATGTTCATCCCACGTTGTTGAATCTTTTTCAGGTGTTAAGCAGGTTGAGCTGCAAGATTTGGATTTTCTCATTTGTTGGCCACGGGGCCTCTTTGTTGCTGGCGGAATGCCATATGTGAAAAAGGGTTACACCCTTCATTTGATTTATAGTTGTAAGCCTAAGGGCAATTTATTTAGAATGTTCATGTAATATTTACTTTGCATACGAATGAGAGTATTGTTATTCACTTCTACGGATTGAATATATGAATTTATTTCCGCATGTTATCTCTGAAATTGAATTATGTTAATGAATTTGGTAATGACTTCGAGTAATAAAAAGTAGGGCGTGAAAGACGTTTTATTTTCAATTTTACTCCTTAATTTATCTGTTGAATTTTTTTTTCTATGTGCTCAAATTTACATTTAAGTGTTTAATTTTTTTTTTTGTCTATACATTTAAAATTTTTGACTATCTGTTCAATTTTTTTCCCTATCTTTGCAAATTTTTGTCTAGATTTTAATATCAGTTCAATTTTAATCTCTTATCTGTTCAAATATCTATCCAAAATTACTTATCTGTTCAACAAACCAGTCACAATCTTCAATCTATTTTTATATGTTCAATTTTATTATCTGTTGAAATACACCAAGCCAGGATCTGTGCAAATTTTTATATGTTCAATCTTCAATCTATTTTTATATGTTCAATTTTACTATCTGTGCAAATTTTTATCTAGATTATATTATCAGTTCAATTTTAATCTCTTATCTGTTCAAATATCTATCCAAAATTTCTTATCTGTTCGACAAACCAATCACAATTTTCAATCTATTTTATCTGTTCAATTTTATTATCTGTTGCAATCTTTCTTTCTCTCTCTCTTGTTCTTTCTCTCTATCTGTTGAAATTCTTTCTCAAATATAATCCAGTATATATATATCTGTTCAATTTTTTTTATTTTTTTATCTGCTTAACTTTTAATTTTTTTTGGTTCATTTAAAACTATATGTTGCAATTGGTTTCATCATACAACAACACAGATCGAACACTTAAAAAAAGAAAAAGAAAAAGAGATGAGGAATTGGATATATGTGCTTGAAAAAAAAAATTGCCCATAAAGAGCTGGATCAATGGAGTCTGCTCCTCCGATTGTCCTCTGTAAGCATTGAGTAAAATAATTTGGTGAGAAGTCCTTTTGTTTGTTTTGAAAGACATTTTATTTTCAATTTTACTCCTTAATTTATCTGTTGAATTTTTTTTTCTATATGTTCAAATTTACATTTAAGTGATTAATTTTTTTTTTTCTCTATATATTCAAAAAATTTGACTATCTGTTCAATTTTTTTCCCTATCTGTGCAAATTTTTGTCCAGATTTTATTATCCGTTCAATTTTAATCTCTTATCTGTTCAAATATCTATCCAAAATTTCTTATCAATTCAACAAACCAGTCACAATCTTCAATCCATTTTTATCTGTTCAATTTTATTATCTGTTGAATTACACCAAGCCAGGATCTGTTGCAATCTTTATTTCTCTCTCTCTCTCTTGTTCTTTCTCTCTATCTGTTGAAATTCTTTCTCAAATATAATCCAATATATATATCTGTTCAATTTTTTTTATCTGCTTAATTTTTAATTTTTTTTGGTTCATTTACAACTATCTGTCACAATTGGTATCATCATACAACAACAACACAGATCGAACACTTTAAAAAAAAAAAAAAAAAAAAAAGAGATGAGGATTTGGATCTGTGTGCTTGAAAAAAAAACTGTCCATAAAGAGCTGGATCAATGGAGTCTTCTCCTCCGATTGTCCTCTGCAAGCATTGAGTAAAATAATTGGGTGAGAAGTCCTTTTGTTTGTTTTGAAAGACGTTTTACTTTCAATTTTACTTCTCAATTTATCTGTTGAATTTTTTTTTCTATATATTTACAAATTTACATTTAAGTGTTTAAATTTTTTTTTTTTGTCTATATATTCAAAAATTTTGACTATCTGTTCAATTTTTTTCCTTATCTGTGCAAATTTTTGTCTAGATTTTATTATCAGTTCAATTTTAATCTCTTATCTGTTCAAATATCTATCCAAATTTCTTATCTGTTCAACAAACCAGTCACAATCTTCTATCTATTTTTATCTGTTCAATTTTATTATCTGTTGAAATACACCAAGCCAGGATCTGTTGCAATCTTTCTTTCTCTCTCTCTCTTGTTCTTTCTCTCTATCTGTTGAAATTCTTTCTCACATATAATACAGTATATATATATCTGTTCAATCTTTTTTTATTTTTTTTTTCTGCTTCATTTTTAATTTTTTTTGGTTCATTTACAACAATCTGTTGCAATTGATTTCATCATACAACAACAACACAGATTGAACACTTAAAAAAAAAAAGAGACGAGGAATTGCATCTGTGTGCTTAAAAAAAAAAACTGTTCATAAAGAGCTGGATCAATGGAGTCTTCTCCTCCGATTGTCCTCTGCAAGCATTGAGTAAAATAATTTGGTGAGAACTCCTTTTGTTTGTTTTGAAAGACGTTTTATTTTTAATTTTACTCCTTAATTTATCTGTTGAATTTTTTTTTCTATATGTTCAAATTTATGTTTAAGTGTTTAATTATTTTAATTTTTTGTTCATATATTAAAAAATTTTGACTATCTGTTCAATTTTTTTCCCTATCTGTGGAGGTTTTGGTCAAGATTTTATTATCAATTCAATTTTAATCTCTTATCTGTTCAAATATCTATCCAAAATTTCTTATCTGTTCAACAAACCAGTCACAATCTTCAATCTATTTTTATCTGTTCAATTTTATTATCTGTTGAAATACACCAAGCCAGGATCTGTTTTAATCTTTCTTTCTCTCTCTCTTGTTCTTTCTCTCTATCTGTTGAAATTCTTCCTCAAATATAATCCAGTATATATATATCTGTTCAATTTTTTTTTATCTGCTTGATTTTTATTTTATTTTTTTTTGGTTCATTTACAACTATCTGTTGCAATTGGTTTCATCATACAACAACAACACAGATTGAATACTTAAAAAAAAAAAGGAGACGAGGAATTGGATCTGTGTGTTTGAAAAAAAAAACTGTCCATAAAGAACTGGATCAATGGAGTCTTCTCCTCCGATTGTCCTCTACAAGCATTGAGTAAAATAATTTGATGAGAAGTCCTTTTGTTTGTTTTGAAAGAATTTTTATTTTCAATTTTACTCCATAATTTATCTGTTGAATTTTTTTTTTCTATATGTTCAAATTTATATTTAAGTGTTTAATAATTTTTTTTGTCTATATATAAAAAAAAATTGACTATCAGTTAAATTTTTTTCCCTATCTGTCCAAGTTTTTGTCTAGATTTTATTATCAGTTCAATTTTAATCTCTTATCTGTTCAAATATCTATCCAAAATTTCTTATCTGTTCAATAAACCAGTCACAATCTTCAATCTATTTTTATCTGTTCAATTTTATTATCTGTTGAAATACACCAAGCCAGGATCTGTTGCAATCTTTATTTCTCTCTCTCTTGTTCTTTCTCTCTATCTGTTGAAATTCTTTCTCAAATATAATCCAGTATATGTATCTGTTCAATTTTTTTAATTTTTTTATCTGCTTAATTTTGAATTTGTTTTTGGTTCATTTACATCCGTTGTAATTGGTTTCATCATACAAAAACGACACAGATCGAACACTTAAAAAAAAAAAAAAAGATGAGGAATTGGATCTATGTGCTTGAAAAAGAAAACTGTCCATAAAGAGTTGGATCAATGGAGTCTTCTCCTCCGATTGTCCTCTTCAAGCATTGAGTAAAATAATTTGGTGGGAAGTCTTTTTATTTGTTTTGAAAGACGTTTTATTTTCAATTTTACAACTTAATTTATGTGTTGAATTTTTTTTTCCTATATGCACAAATTTACATTTAAGTATTTAATTTTTTTTTGTCTATATATTCAAAAAATTTTACTATCTGGTAAATTTTTTTTCCTATCTGTGCAAATTTTTGTCTAAATTTTATTATCAGTTCAATTTTAATCTCTTATCTGTTCAAATATCTATCCAAAATTTCTTATCTGTTCAACAAACCAGTCACAATCTTCATTCTATTTTTATCTGTTAAATTTTATTATCTGTTGAAATACACAAAGCCAGGATCTGTTGCAATCTTTCTTTCTCTCTCTCTTGTTTTTTCTCTCTATCTGTTGAAATTCTTTGTCAAATATAATCCAGTATATATATATCTGTTCAATTTTTTTTATTTTTTTTATCTGCTTAATTTTTAATTTTTTTTAATTCATTTACAAATATCTGTTGCAATTGGTTTCATCATACAACAACATCACAGATCGAACACTTAAAAAAAAAAGAGATGAGGAACTGGATCTGTGTGCTTGAAAAAAAAAACTGTTCATAAAGAGCTGGATCAATGGAGTATTCTCCTCCGATTGTCCTCTGGAAGCATTGAGTAAAATAATTTGGTGAGAAGTCCTTTTGTTTGTTTTGAAAGTCGTTTTATTTTCAATTTTACTTCTTAATTTATCTGTTGAATTTTTTTTTCTATATGCTCAAATTTACATTTAAGTGTTTAATTATTATTTTTTTTTGTCTATACATTCAAAAAATTTGACTATCTGTTTAATTTTTTTACCTATCTGTGCAAGTTTTTGTCTAGATTTTATTATCAGTTCAATTTTAATCTCTTATCTGTTCAAATATCTATCGAAAATTTATTATCTGTTCAACAAACCAGTCACAATCTTTAATCTATTTTTATCTGTTCAATTTTATTATCTGTTGAAATACACCAAGGCAGGATCTGTTGCAATCTTTATTTCTCTCTCTCTTGTTCTTTCTCTCTATCTGTTGAAATTCTTTCTCAAATATAATCCAGTATATGTATCTGTTCAATTTTGTTAATTTTTTTATCTGCTTAATTTTGAATTTTTTTTGGTTCATTTACAACTATCTGTTGCAATTGGTTTCATCATACAACAACAACACAGATCGAACACTTAAAAAAAAAAAGAGATGAGGAATTGGATCTGTGTGCTAAAAAAAAATTGTCCATAAAGAGTCAATGGAGTCTTCTCCACCAATTGTCCTCTGCTAGCATTGAGTAAAATAATTTGGTGAGAAGTCCTTTTATTTGTTTTGAAAGACGTTTTACTTTCAATTTTACTTCTCAATTTATCTGTTGAATTTTTTTTTTCTATATATTTTCAAATTTACATTTAAGTGTTTAAATTTTTTTTTTGTCTATATATTCAAAAATTTTGACTATCTGTTCAATTTTTTTCCATATCTGTGCAAATTTTTGTCTAGATTTTATTATCAGTTCAATTTTAATCTCCTATCTGTTCAAATATCTATCCAAAATTTCTTATCTGCTCAACAAACCAGTCACAATCTTCAATCTATTTTTATCAGTTCAATTTTATTATCTGTTGAAATACACCGAGCAGGATCTGTTGCAATCTTTTTTTTTCTCTCTTGTTCTTTCTCTCTATTTATTGAAATTCTTTGTCAAATATAATCCAGTATATATATATCTGTTCAATTTTTTTATTTGCTTAATTTTTAATTTTTTTTTTTGGTTCATTTACAACTATCTGTTGCAATTGGTTTCATCATACAACAACAACACAGCTCGAACACTTAAAAAAAAAAAAGATGAGGAATTAGATTTGTGTGCTTGAAAAAAAAAACTACCAATAAAGAGCTGGATCAATGGAGTCTTCTCCTCCGATTGTCCTCTTCATGCATTGAGTAAAATAATTTGGTGAGAAGTCGTTTTGTTTGTTTTGAAAGACGTTTTTTTTCAATTTTACTCCTTAATTTATCTGTTGAATTTTTTTTCCATATCTTCAAATTTACATTTGAGTGTTTAATTATTTTTTTTGGTCTATATATTCTAAAATTTTGACTATGTGTTCAATGTTTTTCCCTATCTGTGCAAATTTTTGTGTAGATTTTATTATCAGTTCAATTTTAATCTCTTATCTGTTCAACAAACTAGTCACAATCTTCAATCTATTTTTATCTGTTCAATTTTATTATCTGTTGAAATACACCAAGCCAGGATCTATTGCAATCTTTCTTTCTCTCTCTCTTGTTCTTTCTCTCTATCTGTTGAAATTCTTTCTCAAATATAATCCAGTATATATATATCTGTTTAATTTTTTTTTACTTTTTTTACCTGCTTAATTTTTAATTTTTTTTTTGGTTCATTTACAACTATTAGTTCCAATTGGTTTCATCATACAACAACAACACAGATCGAGCACTTAAAAAAAAAAAAAGAGATGAGGAATTGAATCTCTGTGCTTGAAAAAAAAAAACTGACCATAAAGAGCTGGATCAATGGAGTCTTCTACTCCGATTGTCCTCTGCAAGCATTGAGTAAAATAATTTGGTGAGAACTCTTTTTGTTTGTTTTGAATGACGTTTTATTTTCATTTTCACTTCTTAATTTATCTGTAGAATGTTTTTTTCTATATGTTCAAATTTACATTTAAGTGTTTAATTTTTTTTTGTCTATATATTCAAAAATTTTGACTATCTGTTCAATTTTTTTCCCTTATCTGTTCAATTTTTTGTCTAGATTTTATTATCAGTTTAATTTTAATCTCTTATCTGTTCAAATATCTATCCAAAATTTCTTATCTGTTCAACAAACCAGTGACAATCTTCAATCTATTTTTATCTGTTCAATTTTATTATCTGTAGAAATACACCAAGCCAGGATCTGTTGCAATCTTTCTTTCTCTCTCTTGTTCTTTCTCTCTATCTGTCGAAATTGTTTCTCAAATATAATCCAGTATATATATATCTGTTCAATTTTTTTTATTTCCTTAATTTTTAATTTTTTTTGGTTCATTTACAACTATCTGTTGCAATTGGTTTCATCATACAACAACAACATAGCTCGAACACTTTAAAAAAAAAAAAAGAGATGAGGAATTGGATCTGTGTGCTTGAAAAAAAAACTGTCCGTAAAGAGCTGGATCAATGGAGTCTTCTCCTCCGATTGTCCTCTGCAAACATTAAGTAAAATATTTGGTGAGAAGTCCTTTTGTTTGTTTTGAAAGACGTTTTATTTTCAATTTTACTTCTCAATTTATCTGTTGATTTTTTTTTTCTATATGTTCAAATTTACATTTAAGCGTTTAATTATTTTTTTTTGTCTATATATTCAAAAATTTTGACTATCTGTTCAATTTTTTTCCCTATCTGTGCAAATTTTTGTGTATATTTTATTATCAGTTCAATTTTAATCTCTTATCTGTTCAAATATCTATCCGAAATTTCTTTTCTGTTCAACAAACCAGTCACAATCTTCAATCTATTTTTATCCGTTCAATTTTATTATCTGTTGCAATCTTTCTTTCTCTCTCTCTCTTATTCTTTCTCTCTATCTATTGAAATTCTTTCTCAAATATAATCCAGTATATATATATCTGTTCAATTTTTTTAATTTTTTTTTCTATTTAATTTTTAATTTTTTTTGGTTCATTTACAACTATCTGTTAGAATTGGTTTCATCATAGAACAACAACACAGATCGAACACTTTAAAAAAAAAAAAAAAAAAAGATGAGGAATTGGATCTCTGTGCTTGAAGAAAAAAAAACTGTCCGTAAAGAGCTGGATCAATGGAGTCTTCTCCTCCGATTGTCCTCTGCAAGCATTAAGTAAAATAATTTGGTGAGAACTCCTTTTGTTTGTTTTGAAACACGTTTTATTTTCATTTTCACTTTTTAATTTAACTGTAGAATTTTTTTTATATGTTCAAATTTACATTTAAGTGTTTAATTATTTTTTTTTTGTCTATATAGTCAAAAATTTTGACTATCTGTTCATTTTTTTCCCTATCTGTGCAAGTGTTTGTGTAGATTTTATTATCAGTTCAATTTTAATCTCTTATCTGTTCAAATAGATATCCAAAATTTCTTATCTGTTCAACAAACCAGTCACAATCTTCAATCTATTTTTATCTATTCAATTTTATTATCTGTTGAAATACACCAAGCCAGGATCTGTTGCAATCTTTCTTTCTCTCTCTCTTGTTCTTTCTCTCTATCTGATGAAATTCTTGCTCAAATATAATCCAGTATATATATATCGGTTCAATTTTTTTTTATTTTTTTTATCTGTTTAATTTTTAATTTTTTTTGGTTCATTTACAACTATCTGTTGCAATTGGTTTCATCATACAACAACAACACAGACCGAACAATTAAAAAAAGAAAAAAATAGATGAGGAATTGGATCTGTGTGCTTAAAAAAAAAACTGTCCGTAAAGAGCTGAATCAATGGAGTCTTCTCCTCCGATTGTCCTCTGCAAGCATTGAGTAAAATATTTAGTGAGAAGTCCTTTTGTTTGTTTTGAAAGAAGTTTTACTTTCAATTTTACTTCTTAATTGATCTGTTGAATTTTTTTTTCTCTACGTTCAAATTTAAATTTAAGTGTTTAATTATTATTTTTTTGTCTATATATTAAAAAATTTTGACTATTGTTCAATTTTTTTCCCTATCTGGGCAAATTTTTGTCTAGATTTTATTATCAGTTCAATTTTAATCTCTTATCTGTTCAAATATATATCCAAAATTGCTTATCTGTTCAACAAACCAGTCACAATCTTCAATCTATTTTTATCTGTTCAATTTTATTATCTGTTGAAATACACCAAGTAGGATCTGTTGCAATCTTTATTTCTCTCTCTCTTGTTCTTTCTCTCTATCTGTCGAAATTCTTTGTCAAATATAATCCAGTATATATATCTGTTCAATTTTTTTTATTTGCTTAATTTTTAATTTTTTTTTGGTTCATTTACAACTATCTGTTGCAATTGGTTTCATCATACAACAAAACCACAGCTCGAACACTTTAAAAAAAAAGAAGAGATGAGGAATTGGATCTGTGTGCTCGAAAAAAAAAACTGCCAATAAAGAGCTGGATCAATGGAGTCTTCTCCTCCGATTGTCCTCTGCAAGCATTGAGTAAAATAATTTGGTGAGAAGTCCTTTGGTTTGTTTTGAAAGACGTTTTATTTTCAATTTTACTCCTTAATTTATCTGTTGAATTTTTTTTCTATATGTTCAAATTTACATTTAAGTGTTTAATTATTTTTTTTTGTCTATAAATTCTAAAATTTTGACTGTGTGTTCAATTTTTTTCCCTATCTGTGCAAATGTTTGCGTAGATTTTATTATCAGCTCAATTTTAATCTCTTATCTGTTCAAATATCTATCCAAAATTTCTTATCTGTTCAACAAACTACTCACAATCTTCAATCTATTTTTATCTGTTCAATTTTATTATCTGTTGAAATACACCAAGCCAGGATCTGTTGCAATCTTTCTTTCTCTCTCTCTCTTGTTCTTTCTCTCTATCTGTTGAAATTCTTTCTCAAATATAATCCAGTATATATATCTGTTCAATTTTTTTTTACTTGTTTTACCTGCTTAATTTTTAATTTTTTTTTGGTTCATTTACAACTATCAGTTGCAATTGGTTTCATCATACAACAACGACACAGATCGAACACTTAAAAAAAAAAAGAGATGAGGAAATGGATCTCTGTGCTTGAAAAAAAAAACTGTCCATAAAGAGCTGGATCAATGGAGTCTTCTCCTCCGATTGTCCTCTGCAAGCATTGAATAAAATAATTTGGTGAGAACTCCTCTTGTTTGTTTTGAAACACGTTTTATTTTCATTTTCACTTTTTAATTTATCTGTAGAATTTTTTTTTATATGTTCAAATTTACATTTAAGTGTTTAATTATTTTTTTTTTGTCTATATAGTCAAAAATTTTGACTATCTGTTCAATTTTTTTCCCTATCTGTGCAAGTTTTTGTGTAGATTTTATTATCAGTTCAATTTTAATCTCTTATCTGTTCAAATAGCTATCCAAAATTTCTTATCTGTTCAACAAACCAGTCACAATCTTCAATCTATTTTTATCTATTCAATTTTATTATCTGTTGAAATACACCAAGCCAGGATCTGTTGCAATCTTTCTTTCTCTCTATCTGTTGAAATTCTTTCTCAAATATAATCCAGTATATATATATCGGTTCAATTTTTTTTATTTTCTTTATCTATTTAATTTTTAATTTTTTTTGGTTCATTTACAACTATCTGTTGCAATTGGTTTCATCATACAACAACAACACAGATCGAACACTTAAAAAAAAAAAGAGATGAGGAATTGGATCTCTGCGCTTGAAAAAAAAAACTGTCCATAAAGAGCTGGAACAATGGAGTCTTCTCCTCCGATTGTCCTCTGCAAGCATTGAGTAAAATAATTTGGTGAGAACTCCTTTTGTTTGTTTTGAAAGACGTTTTATTTTCATTTTCACTTCTTAATTTATCTGTAGAATTTTTTTTTATATGTTCAAATTTACATTTTAGTGTTTAATTATTTCTTTTGTCTATTTATTCAAAAATTTTGACTATCTGTTCAATTTTTTTCATATCTGTGCAAATTTTTGTCTAGATTTTATTATCAGTTCAATTTTCATCTCTTATCTGTTCAAATATCTATCCAAAATTTCTTATCTGTTCAACAAACCAGTCACAATTTTCAATCTATTTTTATCTGTTCAATTTTATTATCTGTTGAAATACACCAAGCAGGATCTGTTGCAATCTTTATTTCTCTCTCTCTTGTTCTTTCTCTCTATCTGTTGAAATTCTTTGTCAAATATACTCCAGTATATATATATCTGTTCAATTTTTTTTATTTGCTTAATTTTTAATTTTTTTTGGTTCATTTACAACTATCTGTTGCAATTGGTTTCATCATACAACAAAACCACAGCTCGAACACTTTAAAAAAAAAAAAAGAGAGGAGGAATTGGATCTGTGTGCTTGAAAAAAAAAATGCCAATAAAGAGCTGGATCAATGGAGTCTTCTCCTCCGATTGTCCTCTGCAAGCATTGAGTAAAATAATTTGGTGAGAAGTCCTTTTGTTTGTTTTGAAAGACGTATTTTCAATTTTACTCCTTAATTTATCTGTTGAATTTTTTTTCTATATGTTCAAATTTACATTTAAGTGTTTAATTATTTTTTTTGGTCTATATATTCTAAAATTTTGACTATGTGTTCAATTTTTTTCCCTATCTGTGCAAATGTTTGTGTAGATTTTATTATCAGTTCAATTTCAATCTCTTATCTGTTCAAATATCTATCCAAAATTTCTTATCTGTTCAACAAACTACTCACAATCTTCAATCTATTTTTATCTGTTCAATTTTATTATCTGTTGAAATACACTAAGCCAGGATCTGTTGCAATCTTTCTTTCTCTCTCTCTCTTGTTCTTTCTCTCTATCTGTTGAAATTCTTTCTCAAATATAATCCAGTATATATATATCTGTTAAATTTTTTTTTACTTTTTTTACCTGCTTAATTTTTAATTTTTTTTGGGGTCATTTACAACTTTCAGTTGCAATTGGTTTCATCATACAACAACAACACAGATCGAACACTTAAAAAAAAAAGAGATGGGGAATTGGATCTCTGCGCTTGAAAAAAAAAACTGTCCATAAAGAGCTAGAACAATGGAGTCTTCTCCTCCGATTGTCCTCTGCAAGCATTGAGTAAAATAATTTGGTGAGAACTTCTTTTGTTTGTTTTGAAAGACGTTTTATTTTCATTTTCACTTTTTAATTTATCTGTAGAATTTTTTTTTATATGCTCAAATTTACATTTTAGTGTTTAATTATTACTTTTGTCTATTTATTCAAAAATTTTGACTATCTGTTCAATTTTTTTCCCTATCTTTGCAAATTTTTGTCTAGATTTTATTATCAGTTCAATTTTAATCTCTTATCTGTTCAAATATCTATCCAAAATTTCTTATCTGTTCAACAAACCAGTCACAATCTTCAATCTATTTTTATCTGTTCAATTTTATTATCTGTTGAAATACACCAAGCAGGATCTGTTGCAATCTTTATTTCTCTCTCTCTTGTTCTTTCTCTCCATCTGTTGAAATTCTTTGTCAAATATAATCCAGTATATATATATCTTTCCAATTTTTTTTATTTGCTTAATTTTTAATTTTTTTTGGTTCATTTACAACTATCTGTTGCAATTGGTTTCATCATACAACAACAACACAGCTCGAACACTTTAAAAAAAAAAAAAAGATATGAGGAATTGGATCTTTATGCTTGAAAAAAAAAACTGCCAATAAAGAGCTGGATCAATGGAGTCTTCCCCTCCGATTGTCCTCTGCAAGCATTGAGTAAAATAATTTGGTGAGAAGTCCTTTTGTTTGTTTTGAAAGACGTTTTATTTTCAATTTTACTCGTTAATTTATCTGGTGAATTTTTTTTCTATATGTTCAAATTTACATTTAAGTGTTTAATTATTTTTTTTTTGGTCTATATATTCTAAAATTTTGACTATGTGTTCAATTTTTTTCCCTATCTGTGTAAATGTTTGCGTAGATTTTATTATCAGTTCAATTTTAATCTCTTATCTGTTCAAATATCTATCCAAAATTTCTTATCTGTTCAACAAACTACTCACAATCTTCAATCTATTTTTATCTGTTCAATTTTATTATCTGTTGAAATACACCAAGCCAGGATCTCTTGCAATCTTTATTTCTCTCTCTCTCTCTTGTTCTTTCTCTCTATCTGTTGAAATTCTTTCTCAAATATAATCCAGTATATATATATATCTGTTCAATTTTTTTTTATTTTTTTTATCTATTTAATTTTTAATTTTTTTTGGGTTCATTTACAACTATCTGCTGCAATTGGTTTCATCATAGAACAACAGCACAGATCGAACACTTAAAAAAAAAAAAGAGATGAGGAATTGGATTTGTGTGCTTAAAAAAAACTGTCCTTAAAGAGCTGGATCAATGGAGTTTTCTACTCCGATTGTCCTCTGCAAGCATTTAGTAAAATATTTGGTGAAAACTCCTTTTGTTTGTTTTGAAAGACGTTTTATTTTCAATTTTGCTTCTTAATTTATCTGTTGAATTTCTTTTTCTATATGTTCAAATTTATATTTAAGTGTTTAATTATTTTTTTTTGTCTATATATTCAAAAAATTTGACTGTCTGTTCAATTTTTTTCCCTATCTGTGCAAATTTTTCTGTAGATTTTATTAACAGTTCAATTTTAATCTCTTATCTGTTCGAATATCTATCCAAAATTTCTTATCTGTTCAACAAACCAGTCACAATCTTCAATTTATTTTTATCTGTTCAATTTTATCATCTGTTGAAATACACCAAGCAGGATCTGTTGCAATCTTTATTTCTCTCTATCTGTTGAAATTCTTTGTCAAATATAATCCAGTATATATATCTGTTCAATTTTTTTTATTTGCTTAATTTTTAATTTTTTTTGGTTCATTTACAACTATCTGTTGCAATTGGTTTCATCATACAACAACAACACAGCTCGAACACTTAAAAAAAAAAAAGAGATGAGGAATTGGATCTGTGTTCTTGAAAAAAAAAATTGCCAATAAAGAGCTGGATCAATGTAGTCTTCTCCTCCGATTGTCCTCTGCAAGCATTGAGTAAAATAATTTGGTGAGAAGTCCGTTTGTTTGTTTTGAAACACGTTCTATTTTCAATTTTACTCCTTAATTTATCTGTTGAATTTTTTTTTCTATATGTTCAAATTTACATTTAAGTGTTTAATTATTTTTTTTGGTCTATATATTCTTAAATTTTGTGTATCTGTTCAATTTTTTTCCTATCTGTGCAAATTTTTGTCTACATTTTATTATCAGTTCAATTTTAATCTCTTATCTGCTCAAATATCTATCCAAAATTTCTTACCTGCTCAACAAACTAGTCACAATCTTCAATCTATTTTTATCTGTTCAATTTTATTATCTGTTGAAATACACCAAGCCAGGATCTGTTGCAATCTTTCTTTCTTTCTCTCTCTCTCTTGTTCTTTCTCTCTATCTGTTGAAATTCTTTCTCAAATATAATCCAGTATATATATATATCTGTTCAATTTTTTTTCTTTTTTTATCTGCTTAATTTTGAATTTTTTTTTGGTTCATTTACAACTATCAGTTGCAATTTGTTTCATCATACAACAACAACACAGATCGAACACTTAAAAAAAAAGAGATGAGGAATTGGATCTCTGTGCTTGAAAAAAAACTGTCCATGAAGAGCTGGATCAATGGAGTCTTCTCCTCCGATTGTCCTCTGCAAGCATTGAGTAAAATAATTTTTTGAGAACTCCTTTTGTTTGTTTTGAAAGACGTTTTATTTTCATTTTCACTTCTTGATTTATCTGTAGAATTTTTTTTTATATGTTCAAATTTACATTTAAGTGTTTAAATATTTTTTGTTGTCTATATATTCAAAAAATTTGACTATCTGTTCAATTTTTTTCCCTATCTGTGCAAATTTTTGTCTAGATTTTATTATCTGTTGAATTTTAATCTCTTATCTGTTCAAATATCTATAGAAAATTTCTTATCTGTTCAACAAACCAGTCACAATCTTCAATCTATTTTTATCTATTCAATTTTATTATCTGTTGAAATACACCAAGCCAGGATCTGTTGCAATCTTTATTTCTCTCTCTCTCTCTCTCTCTTGTTCTTTCTCTCTATCTGTTGAAATTCTTTCTCAAATATAATCCAGTATATATATATCGGTTCAATTTTTTATTTTTTTTATCTGTTTAATTTTTAATTTTTTTTGGTTCATTTACAACTATCTGTTGCAATTGGTTTCATCATACAACAACTAAACAGATCGAACACTTGAAAAATGAAAAAAAGAGATGAGGGATTCGATCTGTGTGCTTTAAAAAAAAAACTGTCCGTAAAGAGCTGGATCAATTTAGTCTTCTCCTCCGATTGTCCTCTGCAAGCATTGAGTAAAATAATTGGTGAGAAGTCCTTTTGTTTGTTTTGAAACAAGTTTTATTTTCAATTTTACTTCTTAATTTATTTGTTGAATTTTTTTTTCTATATGTTCAAATTTACATTTAAGTGTTTAATTTTTTTTTTTGTCTATATATTCAAAAATTTTGACTATTTGTTCAATTTTTTTCCCTATCCGTGCAAGTTTTTGTGTAGATTTTATTATCAGTTCAATTTTAATCTCTTATCTGTTCCAATATCTATCCAAAATTTCTTATATGTTCAACAAACCAGTCACAATCTTCAATCTATTTTTATCTGTTCAATTTTATTATCTGTTGAAATACACCAAGCAAGGATCTGTTGCAATCTTTCTTTCTCTCTCTTGTTTTTTCTCTCTATCTGTTGAAATTCTTTCTCAAATATAATCCAGTATATATATATCTGTTCAATTTTTTTTATTTTTTTTATCTATTTAATTTTTAATTTTTTTTGGTTCATTTACAACTATCTGCTGGAATTCGTTTCATCATAGAACAACAGCACAGATCGAACACTTAAAAAAAAAAAAGAGATGAGGAATTGGATTTGTGTGCTTAAAAAAAAAACTGTCCTTAAAGAGCTGGATCAATGGAGTCTTCTCCTCCGATTGTCCTCTGCAAGCATTTAGTAAAATATTTGGTGAGAAGTCCTTTTGTTTGTTTTGAAAGACGTTTTATTTTCAATTTTGCTTCTTAATTTATCTGTTGAATTTTTTTTTCTATATTTTCAAATTTACATTTAAGTGTTTAATTAATTTTTTTTCTCTATATATTCAAAAATTTTGATTATCTGTTCAATTTTTTTCCCTATCTGTGCAAATTTTTCTCTAGATTTTATTAGCAGTTCAATTTTAATCCCTTATCTGTTCGAATATCTATCCAAAATTTCTTATCTGTTCAACAAACCAGTCACAATCTTCAATTTATTTTTATCTGTTCAATTTTATCATTTGTTGAAATACACCAAGCATGATCTGTTGCAATCTTTATTTCTCTCTATCTGTTGAAATTCTTGGTCAAATATAATCCAGTATATATATATCTGTTCAATTTTTTTTATTTGCTTAATTTTTAATTTTTTTTGGTTCATTTACAACTATCTGTTGCAATTGGTTTCATCATACAACAACAACACAGCTCGAACACTTAAAAAAAAAAAAAGAGATGAGGAATTGGATCTGTGTGCTTGAAAAAAAATTTGCCAATAAAGAACTGGATCAATGTAGTCTTCTCCTCCGATTGTCCTCTGCAAGCATTGAGTAAAATAGTTTGGTGAGAAGTCCGTTTGTTTGTTTTGAAAGACGTTCTATTTTCAATTTTACTCCTTAATTTATCTGTTGAATTTTTTTTTCTATATGTTCAAATTTACATTTAAGTGTTTAATTATTTTTTTTGGTCTATATATTCTTAAATTTTGTGTATCTGTTCAATTTTTTTCCTATCTGTGCAAATTTTTGTCTACATTTTATTATCAGTTCAATTTTAATCTCTTATCTGTTCAAATATCTATCCAAAATTTCTTATCTGTTCAACAAACTAGTCACAATCTTCAATCTATTTTTATCTGTTCAATTTTATTATCTGTTGAAATACACCAAGCCAGGATCTGTTGCAATCTTTCTTTCTTTCTCTCTCTCTCTTGTTCTTTCTCTCTATCTGTTGAAATTCTTTCTCAAACATAATCCAGTATATATATATATCTGTTCAATTTTTTTTCTTTTTTTTATCTGCTTAATTTTTAATTTTTTTTGGTTCATTTACAACTATCAGTTGCAATTTGTTTCACCATACAACAACAACACAGATCGAACACTTAAAAAAAAGAGATGGGGAATTGGATCTCTGTGCTTGAAAAAAAAACTGTCCATAAAGAGCTGGATCAATGGAGTCTTCTCCTCCGATTGTCCTCTGCAAGCATTGAGTAAAATAATTTGGTGAGAACTCCTTTTGTTTGTTTTGAAAGACGTTTTCTTTTCATTTTCATTTCTTCATTTATCTGTAGAATTTTTTTTATATGTTCAAATTTACATTTATGTGTTTGAATATTTTTTTTTCTCGATATAAACAAAAATTTTGACTATCTGTTCAATTTTTTTCCCTATCTGTGCAAATTTTTGTCTAGATTTTATTATCTGTTGAATTTTAATCTCTTATCTGTTCAAATATCTATAGAAAATTTCTTATCTGTTCATCAAACCAGTCACAATCTTCAATCTATTTTTATCTATTCAATTTTATTATCTGTTGAAATACACCAAGCCAAGATCTGTTGCAATCTTTTTTTCTCTCTCTCTCTTGTTCTTTCTCTCTATCTGTTGAAATTCTTTCTCAAATATAATCCAGTATATATATCGGTTCAATTTTTTTATTTTTTTTATCTGTTTAATTTTTAATTTTTTTTGGTTCATTTACAACTATCTGTTGCAATTGGTTTCATCATACAACAACAAAACAGATCGAACACTTGAAAAAAGAAAAAAAGAGATGAGGGATTGGATCTGTGTGCTTAAAAAAAAAATGTCTGCAAAGAGCTAGATCAATGGAGTCTTCTCATCCGATTGTCCTCTGCAAGCATTGAGTAAAATATTTGGTGAGAAGTCCTTTTGTTTGTTTTGAAAGACGTTTTATTTTCAATTTTACTTCTTAATTTATCTATAGAATTTTTTTTTTCTCTATGTTCAAATTTACATTTAAGTGTTTAATTATTATTTTTTTGTCTATAAATTCAAAAATGTTGACTATCTGTTCAATTTTTTTCCGTATCTGTGCAAATTTTTGTGTAGATTTTATTATCAGTTCAATTTTAATATCTTTTCTGTTCAAATATCTATCCAAAATTTCTTATCTGTTCAACAAACCAGTCACAAACTTCAATCTATTTTTATCTATTCAATTTTATTATCTGTTGAAATACACCAAGCCAGGATCTGTTGCAATCTTTCTTTCTCTCTCTCTTGTTCTTTCTCTCTATCTGTTGAAATTCTTTCTCAAATATAATCCAGTATATATATCGGTTCAATTTTATTATTTTTTTTATCTGTTTAATTTTTAATTTTTTTTGGTTCATTTACAACTATCTGTTGCAATTGGCTTCATCATACAACAACAAAATAGATCGAACACTTAAAAAAAGAAAAAAAGAGATGAGGGATTGGATCTGTGTGCTTAAAAAAAAACTATCCGTAAAGAGCTGGATCAATGGAGTTTTCTCCTCCGATTGTCCTCTGCAAGCATTGAGTAAAATAATTTAGTAAGAAGTCCTTTTGTTTGTTTTGAAAGACGTTTTATTTTCAATTTTACTCCTTAATTTATCTGTTGAATTTTTATTTTCTATATGTTCAAATTTATATTTAACTGTTTAATTATTATTTTTTTTGGGTATATATTTATAAATTTTGACTATCTGTTCAATTTTTTTTCCATGTCTGTGCAAAATTTTGTCTAGATTGTATTATCAGTTCAATTTTAATCTCTTATTTGTTCAAATATCTATCCAAAATTTCTTATCTGTTCAACAAACCAGTCACAATTTTCAATCTATTTTTATCTGTTCAATTTTATTATCTGTTGAAATACACCAAGCTAGGATCTGTTGCAATCTTTCTTTCTCTCTCTCTTGTTCTTTCTCTCTATCTGTTGAAATTTTTTCTCAAATATAATCTAGTATATATATATGTCAATTTTTTTAATTTTTTTTATTCGTTTAATTTTTAATTTTTTTTGGTACATTTACAACTATCTGTTGTAATTGGTTTGATCATACAACAACAACACAGATCGAACACTTAAAAAATAAAAAGAGATGAGGAATTGGATCTGTGTGCTTGAAAAAAAAAACTGTCCATGAAGAGCTGGATCAATGGAGTCTTCTCCTCCGATTGTCCTCTGCAAGCATTGAGTAAAATAATTTGGTGAGAAGTCCTTTTGTTCGTTTTGAATGACGTTTTATTTTCCATTTTACTTCTTAATTTATCTGTTGAATTTTTTTTTCTATATGTTCAAATTTACATTTAAGTGTTTCATTTTTTTTTGTCTATATGTTAAAAAAATCTGACTATCTGTTTAATTTTTTTCCTTATCTGTACAAATTTTTGTCTAGATTTTATTATCAGTTCAATTTTAATCTCTTATCTGGTCAACAAACCAGTCACAATCTTCAATCTATTTTTATCTGTTCAATTTTATTATCTGTTGAAATACACTATGCCAGGATCTGTTGCAACCTTTCTTTCTCTCTCTCTCTCTTGTTCTTTCTCTCTATCTGTTGAAATTCTTTCTCAAATACAATCCAGTATATATATATCTGTTCGATTTTTTTTATCTGCTTAATTTTTAATTTTTTTTGGTTCATTTACAACTATCTGTTGCAATTGGTTTCATCATACAACAAAAACACAGATCGAACACTTAAAAAAAAAAAAAAGAGATGAGGAATTGGATCTGTGTGCTTGAAAAAAACAGCTGTCCATAAAGAGCTGGATCAATGGAGTCTTCTCCTCCGATTGTCCTCTGCATGCATTGAGTAAAATAATTTGGTGAGAAGTCCTTTTGTTTGTTTTGAAAGACGTTTTATTTTCAATTTTACTCCTTAATTTATCTGTTGAATTTTTTTTTTCTATATGTTCAAATTTACATTTAAGTGTTTAATTTTTTTTTTTTGTCTATATATTCAAAAATTTTGACTATCTGTTCAATTTTTTTCCCTATCTGTGCAACTTTTTGTCTAGATTTTATTATCAGTTCAATTTTAATCTCTTATCTGTTCAAATATCTATCCAAAATTTCTTATCTGTTCAACAAACCAGTCACAATTTTCAATCTATTTTTATCTGTTCAATTTTATTATCTGTTGAATTACACCAACCCAGGATCTGTTGCAATCTTTCTTTCTCTCTCTCTTGTTCTTTCTCTCTATCTGTTGAAATTTTTTCTCAAATATAATCCAGTATATATATCTGTTGAATTTTATTTTTTTTTATCTGCTTAATTTTTAATTTTTTTTTTGGTTCATTTACAACTATCTGTTGCAATTGGTTTCATCATACCACTACAACACAGATCGAACACTTAAAAAAAAAAGAAGAGATGAGCAATTGGATCTGTGTGCTTAAAAAAAAAACTGTCCATAAAGAGCTGGATCAATGGAGTCTTCTCCTCCGATTGTCCTCTACAAGCTTTGAGTAAAATAATTTGGTGAGAAGTTCTTTTGTTTGTTTTGAAAGACGTTTTATTTTCAAATTTACTCCTTAATTTATCTGTTATATTTTTTTTCTATATGTTCAAATTCACATTTAAGTGTTTAATTATTATTATTTTTGTCTATATATTCAAAAAATTTGGCTATCAGTTCAATTTTTTTCCCTATTTGTGCAAATTTTTGTCTAGATTTTATTATCAGTTCGATTTTAATCTCTTATCTGTTCAAATATCTATCCAAAATTTCTTATCTGTACAACAAACCAGTCACAATTTTTAATCTATTTTTATCTGTTGAAATACACCAAGCCAGGATCTGTTGCAATCTTTCTTTCTCTCTCTCTTGTTCTTTATCTCTATCTGTTGAAATTCTTTCTCAAATATAATCCAGTATATATATATATCTGTTCCATTTTTTTATTTTTTTATCTGCTTAATTTTTAATTTTTTTGGTTCATTTACAACTGTCTGTTGCAATTGGTTTCATCATACAACAACAACACAGATCGAACACTTAAAAAAAAAAAAAAAAGAGATGAGGAATTGGATATGTGCTTGAAAAAAAAAACTGTCCATAAAGAGCTGGATCAATGGAGTCTTCTCCTCCGATTGCCCTCTACAAGCATTGAGTAAAATAATTTGGTGAGAAGTCCTTTTGTTTGTTTTGAAAGACGTTTTATTTTTAATTTTACTTCTTAATTTGTCTGTTGAATTTTTTTTTCAATATGTTCAAATTTACACTTAAGTGTTTAATTAATTTTTTTTGTCTATATATTCTAAAATTTTGACTATCTGTTCAATTTTTTTCCCTATCTGTGCAAATTTTTGTCTAGATTTTATTATCAGTTCAATTTTAATCTCTTATCTGTTCAAATAGCTATCCAAAATTTCTTATCTGTTCAACAAACCAGTCACAATCTTCAATCTATTTTTATCTATTCAATTTTATTATCTGTTGAAATACACCAAGCCAGGATCTGTTGCAATCTTTCTTTCTCTCTATCTTGTTCTTTCTCTCTATCTGTTGAAATTCTTTCTCAAATATAATCCAGTATATATATATCGGTTCAATTTTTTTTATTTTCTTTATCTGTTTAATTTTTAATTTTTTTTGGTTCATTTACAACTATCTGTTGCAATTGGTTTAATCATACAACAACAACACAGATCGAACACTTAAAAAAAAAAAGAGATGAGGAATTGGATCTCTGCGCTTGAAAAAAAAAACTGTCCATAAAGAGCTGGAACAATGGAGTCTTCTCCTCCGATTGTCCTCTGCAAGCATTGAGTAAAATAATTTGGTGAGAACTCCTTTTGTTTGTTTTGAAAGACGTTTTATTTTCATTTTCACTTCTTAATTTATCTGTAGAATTTTTTTTTATACGTTCAAATTTACATTTTAGTGTTTAATTATTTCTTTTGTCTATTTATTCAAAAATTTTGACTATCTGTTCAATTTTTTTCATATCTGTGCAAATTTTTGTCTAGATTTTATTATCAGTTCAATTTTCATCTCTTATCTGTTCAAATATCTATCCAAAATTTCTTATCTGTTCAACAAACCAGTCACAATTTTCAATCTATTTTTATCTGTTCAATTTTATTATCTGTTGAAATACACCAAGCAGGATCTGTTGCAATCTTTATTTCTCTCTCTCTTGTTCTTTCTCTCTATCTGTTGAAATTCTTTGTCAAATATACTCCAGTATATATATATCTGTTCAATTTTTTTTATTTGCTTAATTTTTAATTTTTTTTGGTTCATTTACAACTATCTGTTGCAATTGGTTTCATCATACAACAAAACCACAGCTCGAACACTTTAAAAAAAAAAAAAGAGATGAGGAATTGGATCTGTGTGCTTGAAAAAAAAAACTGCCAATAAAGAGCTGGATCAATGGAGTCTTCTCCTCCGATTGTCCTCTGCAAGCATTGAGTAAAATAATTTGGTGAGAAGTCCTTTTGTTTGTTGTGAAAGACGTTTTATTTTCAATTTTACTCCTTAATTTATCTGTTGAATTTTTTTTTCTATATGTTCAAATTTACATTTAAGTGTTTAATTATTTTTTTTGGTCTATATATTCTAAAATTTTGACTATGTGTTCAATTTTTTTCCCTATCTGTGCAAATGTTTGTGTAGATTTTATTATCAGTTCAATTTCAATCTCTTATCTGTTCAAATATCTATCCAAAATTTCTTATCTGTTCAACAAACTACTCACAATCTTCAATCTATTTTTATCTGTTCAATTTTATTATCTGTTGAAATACACCAAGCCAGGATCTGTTGCAATCTTTCTTTCTCTCTCTCTCTTGTTCTTTCTCTCTATCTGTTGAAATTCTTTCTCAAATATAATCCAGTATATATATATATCTGTTAAATTTTTTTTTATTTTTTTTATCTATTTAATTTTTAATTTTTTTTGGGTTCATTTACAACTTTCAGTTGCAATTGGTTTCATCATACAACAACAACACAGATCGAACACTTAAAAAAAAAAGAGATGAGGAATTGGATCTCTGCGCTTGAAAAAAAAAACTGTCCATAAAGAGCTGGAACAATGGAGTCTTCTCCTCCGATTGTCCTCTGCAAGCATTGAGTAAAATAATTTGGTGAGAACTTCTTTTGTTTGTTTTGAAAGACGTTTTATTTTCATTTTCACTTTTTAATTTATCTGTAGAATTTTTTTTATATGCTCAAATTTACATTTTAGTGTTTAATTATTACTTTTGTCTATTTATTCAAAAATTTTGACTATCTGTTCAATTTTTTTCCCTATCTTTGCAAATTTTTGTCTAGATTTTATTATCAGTTCAATTTTAATCTCTTATCTGTTCAAATATCTATCCAAAATTTCTTATCTGTTCAACAAACCAGTCACAATCTTCAATCTATTTTTATCTGTTCAATTTTATTATCTGTTGAAATACACCAAGCAGGATCTGTTGCAATCTTTATTTCTCTCTCTCTTGTTCTTTCTCTCTATCTGTTGAAATTCTTTGTCAAATATAATCCAGTATATATATATCTTTCCAATTTTTTTTATTTGCTTAATTTTTAATTTTTTTTGGTTCATTTACAACTATCTGTTGCAATTGGTTTCATCATACAACAACAACACAGCTCGAACACTTTAAAAAAAAAAAAAAAGATATGAGGAATTGGATCTTTATGCTTGAAAAAAAAAACTGCCAATAAAGAGCTGGATCAATGGAGTCTTCCCCTCCGATTGTCCTCTGCAAGCATTGAGTAAAATAATTTGGTGAGAAGTCCTTTTGTTTGTTTTGAAAGACGTTTTATTTTCAATTTTACTCGTTAATTTATCTGGTGAATTTTTTTTCTATATGTTCAAATTTACATTTAAGTGTTTAATTATTTTTTTTTTTGGTCTATATATTCTAAAATTTTGACTATGTGTTCAATTTTTTTCCCTATCTGTGTAAATGTTTGCGTAGATTTTATTATCAGTTCCATTTTAATCTCTTATCTGTTCAAATATCTATCCAAAATTTCTTATCTGTTCAACAAACTACTCACAATCTTCAATCTATTTTTATCTGTTCAATTTTATTATCTGTTGAAATACACCAAGCCAAGATCTGTTGCAATCTTTATTTCTCTCTCTCTCTTGTTCTTTCTCTCTATCTGTTGAAATTCTTTCTCAAATATAATCCAGTATATATATATATCTGTTCAATTTTTTTTTATTTTTTTTATCTATTTAATTTTTAATTTTTTTTGGGTTCATTTACAACTATCTGCTGCAATTGGTTTCATCATAGAACAACAGCACAGATCGAACACTTAAAAAAAAAAAAAGATGAGGAATTGGATTTGTGTGCTTAAAAAAAACTGTCCTTAAAGAGCTGGATCAATGGAGTTTTCTACTCCGATTGTCCTCTGCAAGCATTTAGTAAAATATTTGGTGAAAACTCCTTTTGTTTGTTTTGAAAGACGTTTTATTTTCAATTTTGCTTCTTAATTTATCTGTTGAATTTCTTTTTCTATATGTTCAAATTTATATTTAAGTGTTTAATTATTTTTTTTTGTCTATATATTCAAAAAATTTGACTGTCTGTTCAATTTTTTTCCCTATCTGTGCAAATTTTTCTGTAGATTTTATTAGCTGTTCAATTTTAATCTCTTATCTGTTCGAATATCTATCCAAAATTTCTTATCTGTTCAACAAACCAGTCACAATCTTCAATTTATTTTTATCTGTTCAATTTTATCATCTGTTGAAATACACCAAGCAGGATCTGTTGCAATCTTTATTTCTCTCTATCTGTTGAAATTCTTTGTCAAATATAATCCAGTATATATATCTGTTCAATTTTTTTTATTTGCTTAATTTTTAATTTTTTTTGGTTCATTTACAACTATCTGTTGCAATTGGTTTCATCATACAACAACAACACAGCTCGAACACTTAAAAAAAAAAAGAGATGAGGAATTGGATCTGTGTGCTTGAAAAAAAAAATTGCCAATAAAGAGCTGGATCAATGTAGTCTTCTCCTCCGATTGTCCTCTGCAAGCATTGAGTAAAATAATTTGGTGAGAAGTCCGTTTGTTTGTTTTGAAACACGTTCTATTTTCAATTTTACTCCTTAATTTATCTGTTGAATTTTTTTTTCTATATGTTCAAATTTACATTTAAGTGTTTAATTATTTTTTTTGGTCTATATATTCTTAAATTTTGTGTATCTGTTCAATTTTTTTCCTATCTGTGCAAATTTTTGTCTACATTTTATTATCAGTTCAATTTTAATCTCTTATCTGCTCAAATATCTATCCAAAATTTCTTACCTGCTCAACAAACTAGTCACAATCTTCAATCTATTTTTATCTGTTCAATTTTATTATCTGTTGAAATACACCAAGCCAGGATCTGTTGCAATCTTTCTTTCTTTCTCTCTCTCTCTTGTTCTTTCTCTCTATCTGTTGAAATTCTTTCTCAAATATAATCCAGTATATATATATATCTGTTCAATTTTTTTTCTTTTTTTTATCTGCTTAATTTTGAATTTTTTTTTGGTTCATTTACAACTATCAGTTGCAATTTGTTTCATCATACAACAACAACACAGATCGAACACTTAAAAAAAAGAGATGAGGAATTGGATCTCTGTGCTTGAAAAAAAACTGTCCATGAAGAGCTGGATCAATGGAGTCTTCTCCTCCGATTGTCCTCTGCAAGCATTGAGTAAAATAATTTTTTGAGAACTCCTTTTGTTTGTTTTGAAAGACGTTTTATTTTCATTTTCACTTCTTGATTTATCTGTAGAATTTTTTTTTATATGTTCAAATTTACATTTAAGTGTTTAAATATTTTTAGTTGTCTATATATTCAAAAAATTTGACTATCTGTTCAATTTTTTTCCCTATCTGTGCAAATTTTTGTCTAGATTTTATTATCTGTTGAATTTTAATCTCTTATCTGTTCAAATATCTATAGAAAATTTCTTATCTGTTCAACAAACCAGTCACAATCTTCAATCTATTTTTATCTATTCAATTTTATTATCTGTTGAAATACACCAAGCCAGGATCTGTTGCAATCTTTATTTCTCTCTCTCTCTCTCTTGTTCTTTCTCTCTATCTGTTGAAATTCTTTCTCAAATATAATCCAGTATATATATATCGGTTCAATTTTTTATTTTTTTTATCTGTTTAATTTTTAATTTTTTTTGGTTCATTTACAACTATCTGTTGCAATTGGTTTCATCATACAACAACTAAACAGATCGAACACTTGAAAAAAGAAAAAAAGAGATGAGGGATTGGATCTGTGTGCTTTAAAAAAAAAACTGTCCGTAAAGAGCTGGATCAATTTAGTCTTCTCCTCCGATTGTCCTCTGCAAGCATTGAGTAAAATAATTGGTGAGAAGTCCTTTTGTTTGTTTTGAAACAAGTTTTATTTTCAATTTTACTTCTTAATTTATTTGTTGAATTTTTTTTTCTATATGTTCAAATTTACATTTAAGTGTTTAATTTTTTTTTTGTCTATATATTCAAAAATTTTGACTATTTGTTCAATTTTTTTCCCTATCCGTGCAAGTTTTTGTGTAGATTTTATTATCAGTTCAATTTTAATCTCTTATCTGTTCCAATATCTATCCAAAATTTCTTATATGTTCAACAAACCAGTCACAATCTTCAATCTATTTTTATCTGTTCAATTTTATTATCTGTTGAAATACACCAAGCAAGGATCTGTTGCAATCTTTCTTTCTCTCTCTTGTTTTTTCTCTCTATCTGTTGAAATTCTTTCTCAAATATAATCCAGTATATATATATCTGTTCAATTTTTTTTATTTTTTTTATCTATTTAATTTTTAATTTTTTTTGGTTCATTTACAACTATCTGCTGGAATTCGTTTCATCATAGAACAACAGCACAGATCGAACACTTAAAAAAAAAAAAGAGATGAGGAATTGGATTTGTGTGCTTAAAAAAAAAACTGTCCTTAAAGAGCTGGATCAATGGAGTCTTCTCCTCCGATTGTCCTCTGCAAGCATTTAGTAAAATATTTGGTGAGAAGTCCTTTTGTTTGTTTTGAAAGACGTTTTATTTTCAATTTTGCTTCTTAATTTATCTGTTGAATTTTTTTTTCTATATTTTCAAATTTACATTTAAGTGTTTAATTAATTTTTTTTCTCTATATATTCAAAAATTTTGATTATCTGTTCAATTTTTTTCCCTATCTGTGCAAATTTTTCTCTAGATTTTATTAGCAGTTCAATTTTAATCTCTTATCTGTTCGAATATCTATCCAAAATTTCTTATCTGTTCAACAAACCAGTCACAATCTTCAATTTATTTTTATCTGTTCAATTTTATCATTTGTTGAAATACACCAAGCATGATCTGTTGCAATCTTTATTTCTCTCTATCTGTTGAAATTCTTTGTCAAATATAATCCAGTATATATATATCTGTTCAATTTTTTTTATTTGCTTAATTTTTAATTTTTTTTGGTTCATTTACAACTATCTGTTGCAATTGGTTTCATCATACAACAACAACACAGCTCGAACACTTAAAAAAAAAAAGAGATGAGGAATTGGATCTGTGTGCTTGAAAAAAAATTTGCCAATAAAGAGCTGGATCAATGTAGTCTTCTCCTCCGATTGTCCTCTGCAAGCATTGAGTAAAATAGTTTGGTGAGAAGTCCGTTTGTTTGTTTTGAAAGACGTTCTATTTTCAATTTTACTCCTTAATTTATCTGTTGAATTTTTTTTTCTATATGTTCAAATTTACATTTAAGTGTTTAATTATTTTTTTTGGTCTATATATTCTTAAATTTTGTGTATCTGTTCAATTTTTTTCCTATCTGTGCAAATTTTTGTCTACATTTTATTATCAGTTCAATTTTAATCTCTTATCTGTTCAAATATCTATCCAAAATTTCTTATCTGTTCAACAAACTAGTCACAATCTTCAATCTATTTTTATCAGTTCAATTTTATTATCTGTTGAAATACACCAAGCCAGGATCTGTTGCAATCTTTCTTTCTTTCTCTCTCTCTCTTGTTCTTTCTCTCTATCTGTTGAAATTCTTTCTCAAACATAATCCAGTATATATATATATCTGTTCAATTTTTTTTCTTTTTTTTATCTGCTTAATTTTTAATTTTTTTTGGTTCATTTACAACTATCAGTTGCAATTTGTTTCATCATACAACAACAACACAGATCGAACACTTAAAAAAAAGAGATGGGGAATTGGATCTCTGTGCTTGAAAAAAAACTGTCCATAAAGAGCTGGATCAATGGAGTCTTCTCCTCCGATTGTCCTCTGCAAGCATTGAGTAAAATAATTTGGTGAGAACTCCTTTTGTTTGTTTTGAAAGACGTTTTCTTTTCATTTTCACTTCTTCATTTATCTGTAGAATTTTTTTTATATGTTCAAATTTACATTTATGTGTTTGAATATTTTTTTTTCTCGATATAAACAAAAATTTTGACTATCTGTTCAATTTTTTTCCCTATCTGTGCAAATTTTTGTCTAGATTTTATTATCTGTTGAATTTTAATCTCTTATCTGTTCAAATATCTATAGAAAATTTCTTATCTGTTCATCAAACCAGTCACAATCTTCAATCTATTTTTATCTATTCAATTTTATTATCTGTTGAAATACACCAAGCCAAGATCTGTTGCAATCTTTTTTTTTCTCTCTCTCTCTTGTTCTTTCTCTCTATCTGTTGAAATTCTTTCTCAAATATAATCCAGTATATATATCGGTTCAATTTTTTTATTTTTTTTATCTGTTTAATTTTTAATTTTTTTTTGGTTCATTTACAACTATCTGTTGCAATTGGTTTCATCATACAACAACAAAACAGATCGAACACTTGAAAAAAGAAAAAAAGAGATGAGGGATTGGATCTGTGTGCTTAAAAAAAAAAATGTCCGCAAAGAGCTAGATCAATGGAGTCTTCTCATCCGATTGTCCTCTGCAAGCATTGAGTAAAATATTTGGTGAGAAGTCTTTTTGTTTGTTTTGAAAGACGTTTTATTTTCAATTTTACTTCTTAATTTATCTATAGAATTTTTTTTTTCTCTATGTTCAAATTTACATTTAAGTGTTTAATTATTATTTTTTTGTCTATAAATTCAAAAATTTTGACTATCTGTTCAATTTTTTTCCGTATCTGTGCAAATTTTTGTGTAGATTTTATTATCAGTTCAATTTTAATCTCTTTTCTGTTCAAATATCTATCCAAAATTTCTTATCTGTTCAACAAACCAGTCACAAACTTCAATCTATTTTTATCTATTCAATTTTATTATCTGTTGAAATACACCAAGCCAGGATCTGTTGCAATCTTTCTTTCTCTCTCTCTTGTTCTTTCTCTCTATCTGTTGAAATTCTTTCTCAAATATAATCCAGTATATATATATCGGTTCAATTTTTTTATTTTTTTTATCTGTTTAATTTTTAATTTTTTTTGGTTCATTTACAACTATCTGTTGCAATTGGTTTCATCATACAACAACAAAATAGATCGAACACTTAAAAAAAGAAAAAAAGAGATGAGGGATTGGATCTGTGTGCTTAAAAAAAAACTATCCGTAAAGAGCTGGATCAATGGAGTTTTCTCCTCCGATTGTCCTCTGCAAGCATTGAGTAAAATAATTTAGTAAGAAGTCCTTTTGTTTGTTTTGAAAGACGTTTTATTTTCAATTTTACTCCTTAATTTATCTGTTGAATTTTTATTTTCTATATGTTCAAATTTATATTTAAGTGTTTAATTATTATTTTTTTTGGGTATATATTTATAAATTTTGACTATCTGTTCAATTTTTTTTCCATGTCTGTGCAAAATTTTGTCTAGATTGTATTATCAGTTCAATTTTAATCTCTTATTTGTTCAAATATCTATCCAAAATTTCTTATCTGTTCAACAAACCAGTCACAATTTTCAATCTATTTTTATCTGTTCAATTTTATTATCTGTTGAAATACACCAAGCTAGGATCTGTTGCAATCTTTCTTTCTCTCTCTCTTGTTCTTTCTCTCTATCTGTTGAAATTTTTTCTCAAATATAATCCAGTATATATATATGTCAATTTTTTTAATTTTTTTTATTCGTTTAATTTTTAATTTTTTTTGGTACATTTACAACTATCTGTTGTAATTGGTTTGATCATACAACAACAACACAGATCGAACACTTAAAAAATAAAAAGAGATGAGGAATTGGATCTGTGTGCTTGAAAAAAAAAACTGTCCATAAAGAGCTGGATCAATGGAGTCTTCTCCTCCGATTGTCCTCTGCAAGCATTGAGTAAAATAATTTGGTGAGAAGTCCTTTTGTTCGTTTTGAATGACGTTTTATTTTCCATTTTACTTCTTAATTTATCTGTTGAATTTTTTTTTCTATATGTTCAAATTTACATTTAAGTGTTTCATTTTTTTTTGTCTATATGTTAAAAAAATCTGACTATCTGTTTAATTTTTTTCCTTATCTGTACAAATTTTTGTCTAGATTTTATTATCAGTTCAATTTTAATCTCTTATCTGGTCAACAAAGCAGTCACAATCTTCAATCTATTTTTATCTGTTCAATTTTATTATCTGTTGAAATACACTATGCCAGGATCTGTTGCAACCTTTCTTTCTCTCTCTCTCTCTTGTTCTTTCTCTCTATCTGTTGAAATTCTTTCTCAAATATAATCCAGTATATATATATCTGTTCGATTTTTTTTATCTGCTTAATTTTTAATTTTTTTTGGTTCATTTACAACTATCTGTTGCAATTGGTTTCATCATACAACAAAAACACAGATCGAACACTTAAAAAAAAAAAAAAGAGATGAGGAATTGGATCTGTGTGCTTGAAAAAAACAACTGTCCATAAAGAGCTGGATCAATGGAGTCTTCTCCTCCGATTGTCCTCTGCATGCATTGAGTAAAATAATTTGGTGAGAAGTCCTTTTGTTTGTTTTGAAAGACGTTTTATTTTCAATTTTACTCCTTAATTTATCTGTTGAATTTTTTTTTTCTATATGTTCAAATTTACATTTAAGTGTTTAATTTTTTTTTTTGTCTATATATTCAAAAATTTTGACTATCTGTTCAATTTTTTTCCCTATCTGTGCAACTTTTTGTCTAGATTTTATTATCAGTTCAATTTTAATCTCTTATCTGTTCAAATATCTATCCAAAATTTCTTATCTGTTCAACAAACCAGTCACAATTTTCAATCTATTTTTATCTGTTCAATTTTATTATCTGTTGAATTACACCAACCCAGGATCTGTTGCAATCTTTCTTTCTCTCTCTCTTGTTCTTTCTCTCTATCTGTTGAAATTTTTTCTCAAATATAATCCAGTATATATATCTGTTCAATTTTATTTTTTATTTTTTTTTTATCTGCTTAATTTTTAATTTTTTTTTGGTTCATTTACAACTATCTGTTGCAATTGGTTTCATCATACCACTACAACACAGATCGAACACTTAAAAAAAAAAGAAGAGATGAGCAATTGGATCTGTGTGTTTAAAAAAAAAACTGTCCATAAAGAGCTGGATCAATGGAGTCTTCTCCTCCGATTGTCCTCTACAAGCTTTGAGTAAAATAATTTGGTGAGAAGTCCTTTTGTTTGTTTTGAAAGACGTTTTATTTTCAAATTTACTCCTTAATTTATCTGTTATATTTTTTTTCTATATGTTCAAATTCACATTTAAGTGTTTAATTATTATTATTTTTGTCTATATATTCAAAAAATTTGGCTATCAGTTCAATTTTTTTCCCTATTTGTGCAAATTTTTGTCTAGATTTTATTATCAGTTCGATTTTAATCTCTTATCTGTTCAAATATCTATCCAAAATTTCTTATCTGTACAACAAACCAGTCACAATTTTTAATCTATTTTTATCTGTTCAATTTTATTATCTGTTGAAATACACCAAGCCAGGATCTGTTGCAATCTTTCTTTCTCTCTCTCTTGTTCTTTATCTCTATCTGTTGAAATTCTTTCTCAAATATAATCCAGTATATATATATCTGTTCCATTTTTTTATTTTTTTATCTGCTTAATTTTTAATTTTTTTGGTTCATTTACAACTGTCTGTTGCAATTGGTTTCATCATACAACAACAACACAGATCGAACACTTAAAAAAAAAAAAAAAAGATGAGGAATTGGATATGTGCTTGAAAAAAAAAACTGTCCATAAAGAGCTGGATCAATGGAGTCTTCTCCTCCGATTGCCCTCTACAAGCATTGAGTAAAATAATTTGGTGAGAAGTCCTTTTGTTTGTTTTGAAAGACGTTTTATTTTTAATTTTACTTCTTAATTTGTCTGTTGAATTTTTTTTTCAATATGTTCAAATTTACACTTAAGTGTTTAATTAATTTTTTTTGTCTATATATTCTAAAATTTTGACTATCTGTTCAATTTTTTTCCCTATCTGTGCAAATTTTTGTCTAGATTTTATTATCAGTTCAATTTTAATCTCTTATCTGTTCAAATATCTATCCAAAATTTCTTATCTGTTCAACAAACCAGTCACAATCTTCAATCTATTTTTATCTGTTCAATTTCATTATCTGTTGAAATACACTAAGCCAGGATCTATTGCAATCTTTCTTTCTCTCTCTCTTGTTCTTTCTCTCTATCTGTTGAAATTGTTTCTCAAATATAATCCAGTATATATATATATCTGTTCTATTTTTTTATTTTTTTATCTGCTTAATTTTTATTTTTTTTGGTTCATTTACAACTATCTGTTGCAATTGGTTTCATCATACAACAACAACACAGATCGAACACTTAAAAAAAAAAAGTGATGAAGAATTGGATCTGTGTGCTTAAAAAAAACTGTCTATAAAGAGCTGGATCAATAGAGTCTTCTCCTCCGATTGTCCTCTGCAAGCATTGTGTAAAATAATTTGGTGAGAAGTCCTTTTTTTTTGTTTTGGAAGACGTTTTATTTTCAATTTTACTCCTTAATTTATCTGTTGAATTTTTTTTTCTATATGTTCAAATTTACATTTAAGTGTTTCATTTTTTTTTTGTCTATATATTAAAAAAATTTGACTATCTGTTCAATTTTTTTCCTATCTGTGCAAATTTTGGTCTAGATTTTATTATCAGTTCAATTTTAATCTCTTATCTGTTCAAATATCTATCCAAAATTTCTTTTCTGTTCAACAAACCAGTCATAATCTTCAATCCATTTTTTTCTTTTCAATTTTATTATCTGTTGAAATACACCAAGCCAGGATCTGTTGCAATCTTTCTTTCTCTCTCTCTTGTTCTTTCTCTCTATCTGTTGAAATTCTTTCTCAAATATAATCCAGTATATATATATCTGTTCAATTTTTTTTATTTTTTTAATCTGCTTAATTTTTAATTGTTTTTGGTTCATTTACAACTATCTGTTGCAATTGGTTTCATCATACAACAACAACACAGATAGAACACTTAAAAAAAAAAAAGATGACGAATTGGGTCTGTGTGCTTGAAAAAAAAACTGTCCATAAAGAGCTGGATCAATGGAGTTGTCACGACCCCAACCCGCCCCTAGTAGGATGGTGCCGTGATGGCCAGTAATCCGAGATTACCGAAGGCCAACTTTAAAAATTCACACACAATCAGAGTAATATATATGGGGCTTACAAATGCGGAAGCAATAAATCAAAATACAAGTGGTCCATAAGAGCTGTGCATAAGTCAAATGAAATGGCATACATCATTACATAGCTTTACAACTTGAATACAAGCAAAATAATATACATATTACATCTTGACAAAAGGCTTCACCAGCCGACATAATTAAAATACAAGGCCAAACATAATCATCATAGCTGCCGACATCTTCAATGCCGACCTGACATGCATACAAAACATCGGCACAAAACATACCTCGGCGAAGCCGACTTCTAGCTTGAAACCTACATATATATAGAGAGGGTGAGTCTGGAAACTCAGTGAATGGTACAAGTGATAAAGGTTTTAATGAATGAATCCCGAGGTTCTTGTCAAAACAATACATATAACATAGCTTGTTCAAAACATGTGCTTGGCAAAACTTGTGTCAAAACGTATACTTGGCAATACTTGTACAAAACATTCTTGGCATAACTCAAATCAAAACATATACTTGAGCTTTCAAAACTTGCTTACTTACTTATCAAAACATTAGGCTGAACTATACACATCAATCTTGACCTTTCAAAACATATGTGCTACTAAAGTTTAAAGTCCCCTAGCACGCACGGACTTGTGCCACTTATGCTTAAAGTCCCCTGGCACGTACGGACTTGTGCCACTTATGCTTAAAGTCCCCTGGCACGTACGGACTTGTGCCACTTATGCTTAAAGTCCCCTGGCACGTACGGACTTGTGCCACTTATGCTTAAAGTCCCCTGGCACGTATGGACTTGTCTAACACATCATCAAAACAAAGCTTATACTTGATACATAACTCTTAAACTTGATATACCAAAATAGGGATAATCATTCATGCTTAACAAATACTTTTCAGACGAAGCAAAGCAGAGTTTATCAAAACATTATAACATAGCTTTATTAAAAGTACCACTCACCTAGTTCCTGGAACGTCGGGGTCACAACAAAGGTCCAAGTCCTACAAACACATGGCAAAGTCTACTGAACATACTTCTCAAAACAAGTCTCACATACATGCAAATGATCTCGGAAAACATGCTGGAAGTCAAAACACTGCTGTACATGTCAATGAGACATGCTGGGCACCAACCAGGTCTATGCCGAGGTCCCATACCTCCTGGCCGAGGTATGGTCTCCTAGGCTTCGGCGTGCGGCTGCATGCCGAGGTTCATACAAGACAAACCAAAGGTGCAAGTGGTCATGCAAGGTAGGCCAAGGTGAGATACGATGCTTGGCCCAAGTGTAAAGTCTAAGCAAGAATGATCTCGGCGACTACACTTCGGGAAGTGAAGCCTGGAGATCTGGGTTTCCACCCGTAAAGAACATGAAGAACATGAACATGAAGAACATGAATGCCAAAATCATAACTCCTTATACAAAATCTAGGTTTTCATGCTATGAGTTCGAAAACATGGACCTGGGCACCCATACTTGAAGATCATGGGAAAACAAACATGAAAACATGCATCTTAGCATGAGCTTTCGGATCAAAACATGACTTTTCTTGAAGAACACTTGAACACCATTTTCTCTTTCTAAAAACCGAACTTCAAAACGATGCATGGCTTTCAAAACATATTCAATCATGCAATGCAATAACATAAGCATAACGAACAACATGAGCAGATCAAGAATCTAACCTTGGAACACGGATCTAACGGTTCGATCTCTAGGGATCAAGCTTGGAAATCTAATCTCTCTCTAGAACTCCTCTTCCTCTCTTCTAGAGCTTCTCTCTCTTCTTCAAAACAAAGATATAACAAATGATAGGTTTCTCTCTCTGCCGGCTGATTTAACACTCAGCTCGGACACGTGGCATTACCGGGTTGGTTCTCTTCAAAAAGGTGATAGATTGACAAGACAGGTGTAAGGCAAAGCGTATTCAACAAGCTTTGTGGCAAGGGCACCTCAGCAAGTGATGACATCGGCAAAAGACAAGACATCGGCAAACAATGGACAATGACTTCGGCTAAGGACAAAACTTCGGCAAGTCAAGGAACAATGATCTCGGCTAGGAAGAACAACACTTGGCCTAGCTGTGCCACACCTTGGCCTAGATGTGCCACACCTCGGTCTAGGTCATACCACTCCAGGACAAGATCACTTGGGTTCAAGATAACATCTCGGCCTAGATAATACACACCTCGGCCCAGATGATAATCATCTCGGCCAATATGCCAGGACAAAGGTGGAGGTCAACAAAGTGCTACCAAGATGATTCTGGACTGAAGATGACCTCGGCTTGGAAATGATCTAGGCTTAACACAACCTAGGCTTAACAAAACAAGGGAGGAACAAAGCATACATATACACTTAGGCAAGTCACATAAGCACAAAACAAGGCAAGAATTCATGAAGGCAAATCTTAACATGGCAAATCATATACGTACAAAGCAGGGCAAGATTCATGAATGTCATCTTAACAGGGCAAAGGTATGTGAATGCACATGAACATGACAAAGCCATATATGTGGGTTGTTACAGGAGTCTTCTCCTCGGATTGTCCTCTGCCAGCATTGAGTAAAATAATTTGGTGAGAAGTCCTTTTGCCTGTTTTGAAAGACGTTTTATTTTCAATTTTACTTCCTAATTTATTTGTTGAATTTTTTTTCTATATGTTCAAATTTACATTTAAGTGTTTAATTATTATTTTTTGTGTCTATATATTCAAAAATTTTGACTATCTGTTTAATTTTTTCCCTATCTGTGTAAATTTTTGTCTAGATTTTATGATCAGTTCAATTTTAATCTCTTATCTGTTCAAATATCTATCCAAAATTTCTTATATGTTCAACAAACCAGTCACAATCTTCAATCTATTTTTATCTGTTCAATTTTATTATCTGTTGAAATATACCAAGCCAGGATCTATTGCAGTCTTTCTTTCTTTCTCTCTTATTCTTTCTCTCTATCTGTTGAAATTCTTTCTCAAATATAGTCCAGTATATATATCTGTTCCATTTTTTTATTTTTTTTATCTGCTTAATTTTTAATTTTTTTGGTTCATTTACAACTATCTGTTGTAATTGGTTTCATCATACAACAACAACATACATCGAACACTTAAAAAAAAGAAAAAAAGATAAGGAATTGGATATGTGTGCTTGAAAAATAAAACTGTCCATAAAGAGCTGGATCAATGGAGTCTTCTCCTCCGATTGTCCTCTACAAGCATTGAGTAAAATAATTTGGTGAGAAGTCCTTTTGTTTGTTTCGAAAGACGTTTTATTTTTAATTTTACTCCTTAATTTATCTGTCGAATTTTCTTTTCTATATGTTCAAATTTACATTTAATTTATCTGTTGAATTTGCTTTTACATTTAAGTGTTTAATTATTATTTTTTTTGTCTATATATTCAAAAATTTTGACTATCTGTTCAATTTTTTTCCCTATCTGTGGAGTTTTTGTTAAGATTTTATTATCAGTTCAATTTTAATCTCTTATCTGTTCAAATATCTATCCAAAATTTCTTATCTGTTCAACAAACCAGTCACAATCTTCAATCTATTTTTATCTGTTCAATTTTATTATCTGTTGAAATATACCAAGCCAGGATCTGTTGCAATCTTTCTTTCTCTCTCTCTTGTTTTTTCTCTCTATCTGTTGAAATTATTTCTCAAATATAATCCAGTATATATATATCTGTTCGACATTTTTATCTGCTTAATTTTTAATTTTTTTTTTGTTCATTTACAACTATCTGTTGCAATTGGTTTCATCATACAACAACACAGATCGAACGCTTAAAAAAAAAAGAGATGAGGAATTGGATCTGTGTGCTTGAAAAAAAAAACTGTCCATAAAGAGCTGGATCAATAGAGTCTTCTCCTCCGATTGTCTTCTGCAAACATTGAGTAAAATAATTTGGTGAGAAGTCCTTTTGTTTGTTTTGAAAGACGTTTTATTTTTAATTTTACTCCTTAATTTATCTGTTGAATTTTTTTTTCTATATGTTCAAATTTACATTTAAGTGTTTAATTATTTTTTTTTTGTCTATATATTCAAAAATTTTGACTATCTGCTCAATTTTTTCCCTATCTGTGCAAATTTTTGTCTAGATTTTATTATTAGTTCAATTTTCATCTCTTATCTTTTCAAATACCTATCCAAAATTTCTTATCTGTTCAACAAACCAGTCACAATTTTCAATCTATTTTTATCTGTTCAATTTTATTATCTGTTGAAATACACCAAGCGAGGATCTGTTGCAATCTTTCTTTCTTTCTCTCTATCTGTTGAAATTTTTTCTCAAATATAATCCAGTATAGATATATCTGTTCAATTTTTTTATTTTTTTTTGGGTTCATTTACAACTATCTGTTGCAATTGGTTTCATCACACAACAACAACACAGATCGAACACTTAAAAAAAAAAAAAAAAAAGAGATGAGGAATTGGATCTGTGTGCTTGAAAAAAAAAACTGTCCATAGAGAGCTGGATCAATGGAGTCTTCTGCTCCGATTGTCCTCTGCAAGCATTGAGAAAAATAAATTGGTGAGAAGTCTCATTGTTTGTTTTGAAAGACGTTTTATTTTCAATTTTACTCCTTAATTTCTCTGTTGAATTTTTTTTCTATATGTTCAAATTTATATTTAAGTATTTAATTATTTTTTTTTTGTGTATATATTCAAAAATTTTGACTATCTGTCCAATTTTTTTTCCTATCTGTACAAATTTTTGCATAGATTTTATTATCAGTTCAATTTTAATCTCTTATCTGTTCAAATATCTATCCAAAATTTCTTTCCTATTCAACAAACCGGTCACAATCTTCAATCTATTTTTATCAGTTCAATTTTATTATCTGTTGAAATACACTAAGTTAGGATCTGTTGCAATCTTTCTTTCTCTCTCTCTCTTGTTCTTTCTCTCTATCCGTTGAAATTCTTTCTCAAATATAATCCAGTATATATATATATCAGTTGAATTTTTTTATTTTTTTTATCTGTTTAATTTTTAATTTTTTTTGGTTCATTTACAACTATCTGTTGCAATTGGTTTCATCATACAACAACAACACAGATCGAAGACTTTAAAAAAAAAATGAGGAATTGGATCTGTGTGCTTGAAAAAAAAACTGTCCATAAAGAGCTGGATCAATGGAGTCTTCTCCTCCGATTGTCCTCTGCAAGCATTGAGTAAAATAATTTGGTGAGAAGTCATTTTGTTTATCTTGAAAGACGTTTTATTTTCAATTTTACTCCTTAATTTATCTGTTGAATTTTTTTTTCTATATGTCCAAATTTAAATTTAAGTATTAATTATTTTTTTTTCTATATATTCAAAAAATTTGACCATCTGTTCAATTTTTTTCCCTATCTGTGCAAATTTTTGTCTAGATTTTATTATAAGTTCAATTTTAATCTCTTATCTGTTCAAATATCTATCCAAAATTTCTTATCTGTTCAGCAAACCAGTCACAATTTTCAATCTATTTTTATCTGTTCAATTTTATTATCTGTTGAAATACACCAAGCCAGGATCTGTTGCAATCTTTCTTTCTCTCTCTCTTGTTCTTTCTCTCTATCTGTTGAAATTTTTTCTCAAATATAGTCCAGTATATATATATCTGTTCAATTTTTTTTATTTTTTTTATCTGCTTAATTTTTAATTTTTTTTGGGTTCATTTACAACTATCTGTTGCAATTGGTTTCATCATACAACAACAACACAGATCGAACACTTAAAAAAAAAAAGAGATGGGGAATTGGAATTGTGTGCTTGAAAAAAAAAAACTGTCCATAAAGAGCTGGATCAATGGAGTCTTCTCCCCCGATTGTCCTCTACAAGCATTGAGTAAAATAATTTGGTGAGAAGTCCTTTTGTTTGTTTTGAAAGACGTTTGATTTTCAATTTTACTCCTTAATTTATCTGTTATGTTTTTTTTCTACATGTTCAAATTTACATTTAAGTGTTTAATTATTATTTTTTTCTCTATATATTCAAAAAATTTGACTATCTGTTCAATTTTTTTCCCTATCTGTGCAAATTTTTGTCTAGATTTTATTATCAGTTCAATTTTAATCTCTTATCTGTTCAAATATCCATCCAAAATTTCTTATCTGTTCAACAAACCAGTCACAATTTTCAATCTATTTTTATCTGTTCAATTTTATTATCTGTTGAAATACACCAAGCAAGGATCTGTTGCAATCTTTCTTTCTCTCTCTCTTGTTCTTTCTCTCTATCTGTTGAAATTCTTTCTCAAATATAATCCAGTCTATAAATATCTGTTCCATTTTTTTTTTGTCTGCTTAATTTTTAATTTTTTTTGGTTCATTTACAACTATCTGTTGCAATTGGTTTCATCATACAACAACAACATAGATCGAACACTTAAAAAAAAAAAAAAAATAGATGAGGAATTGGATATGTGTGCTTGAAAAAAAAAACTATCCATAAAGAGCTGGATCAATGGAGTCTTCTCCTCCGATTGTCCTCTACAACCATTGAGTAAAATAATTTGGTGAGAAGTCCTTTTGTTTGTTTCGAAAGACGTTTTATTTTTAATTTTACTCCTTAATTTATCTGTCGAATTTTCTTTTCTATATGTTCAAATTTACATTTAATTTACCTGTTGAATTTGCTTTTACATTTAAGTGTTTAATTATTATTTTTTTTGTCTATATATTCAAAAATTTTGAGTATCTGTTCAATTTTTTTCCCTATCTGTGAAAATTTTTGTCTAGATTTTATTATCAGTTCAATTTTAATCTCTTATCTGTTCAAATATCTATCCAAAATTTCTTATCTGTTCAACAAACCAGTCACAATCTTCAATCTATTTGTATCTGTACAATTTTATTATCTGTTGAAATACACCAAACTAGGATCTGTTGCAATCTTTCTTTCTCTCTCTCTTGTTCTTTCTCTCTATCTGTTGAAATTTTTTCTCAAATATAATCCAATATATATATCTGTTCCATTTTTTTTATTTTTTTTATCTGTTTAATTTTTAATTTTGTTTGGTTCATTTACAACTATCTGTTGCAATTGGTTTCATCATACAACAACAACACAGATCGAATACTTAAAAAAAAAAAGAGATGAGGAATTGGATCTGTGTGCTTGAAAAAAAATATTGTCCATAAAGAGCTGGATCAATGGAGTCTTCTCCTCCGATTGTCCTCTGCAAGCATTGAGTAAAATAATTTGGTGAGAAGTCCTTTTGTTTGTTTTGAAAGACGTTTTATTTTCAATTTTACTCATTAATTTATTTGTTGAATTTTTTTCTTTCTATACGTTCAAATTTATATTTAAGTGTTTAATTATTTTTTTTGTCTATATATTCAAAAATTTTGTCTATCTGTTCAATTTTTTTCCCTATTTGTATAAATTTTTGTCTGGATTTTATTATCAGTTCAATTTTAATCTCTTATCTGTTCAAATATCTATCCAAAATTTCTTATCTATTCAACAAACTAGTCACAATTTTCAATCTATTTTTATCTGTTGAATTTTATTACCTGCTGAAATACACCAAGCCAGGATCTGTTGCAATCTTTCTTTCTCTCTCTCTTGTTCTTTCTCTCTATCTGTTGAAATTCTTTCTCAAATATAATCCAATATATATATATCTGTTCAATTTATTTTATTTTATTTATCTGCTTAATTTTTAATTTTTTTTTTTGGTTAATTTACAACTACCTGTTACAATTGGTTTCACCATACAACAACAACACAGATCGAATACTTAAAAAAAAAAGAAAAGAGAGATGTGGAATTGGATCTGTGTGCTTGAAAAAAAAAACTGTCCATAAAGAGCTGGATCAATGGAATCTTCCCCTCCGATTGTCTTCTGCAAACATTGAGTAAAATAATTTGGTGAGAAGTCCTTTTGTTTGTTTTGAAAGACGTTTTATTTTTAATTTTACTCCTTAATTTATCTGTTCAATTTTTTTTCTATATGTTCAAATTTACATTTAAGTGTTTAATTATTTTTTTTGTCTATATATTTAAAAATTTTGACTATCTGTTCAATTTTTTCCTTATCTGTGCAAATTTTTATTTAGATTTTGTTATCAGTTCAATTTTCATCTCTTATCCGTTCAAATACCTATCCAAAATTTCTTATTTGTTCAACAAACCAGTCACAATCTTCAATCTATTTTTATCTGTTCAATTTTATAATCTGTTGAAATACACCAAGCGAGGATCTGTTGCAATCTTTCTTTCTTTCTCTCTACCTGTTGAAATTTTTTCTCAAATATAATCCAGTATATATATATCAGTTCAATTTTTTTATTTTTTTTATCTGTTTAATTTTTAATTTTTTTTTGGTTCATTTACAACTATCTGTTGCAATTGGTTTCATCATACAACAACAACACAGATCGAACACTTAAAAAAAAAAAAAAAAAAAGGATGAGGAATTGGATCTGTTTGCTTGAAAAAAAAAACTGTCCATAAAGAGCTGGATCAATGGAGTCTTCTCCACCGATTGTCCTCTGCAAGCATTGAGAAAAATAAATTGGTAAGAAGTCCCATTGTTTGTTTTGAAAGACGTTTTATTTTCAATTTTACTCCTTTATTTCTCTGTTGAATTTTGTTTACTCTATATGTTCCAATTTATATTTAAGTGTTTAATTTTTTTTTTTTGTCTATATATTCAAAAATTTGGACTATCGGTCCAATTTTTTTCCCTATCTGTGCAAATTTTTGTCTAGATTTTATTATCAGTTCAATTTTAATCTCTTATCTGTTCAAATATCTATCCAAAATTTCTTATCTGTTCAACAAACCAATCACAATCTTCAATCTATTTTTATCTGTACAATTTTATTATCTGTTGAAATACACCAAACTAGGATCTGTAGCAATCTTTCTTTCTCTCTCTCTTGTTCTTTCTCTCTATCTGTTGAAATTTTTTCCCAAATATAATCCAATATATATATCTGTTCCATTTTTTTTATTTTTTTTATCTGTTTAATTTTTAATTTTGTTTGGTTCATTTACAACTATCTGTTGCAATTGGTTTCATCATACAACAACAACACAGATCGAACACTTGAAAAAAAAAAAGAGATGAGGAATTGGATCTGTGTGCTTGAAAAAAAATACTGTCCATAAAGAACTGGATCAATGGAGTCTTTTTCTCCGATTGTCCTCTGCAAGCATTGAGTAAAATAATTTGGTGAGAAGTCCTTTTGTTTGTTTTGAAAGACGTTTTATTTTCAATTTTACTCATTAATTTATTTGTTGAATTTTTTTCTTTCTATACGTTCAAATTTATATTTAAGTGTTTAATTATTTTTTTTGTCTATATATTCAAAAATTTTGACTATCTGTTCAATTTTTTTCCCTATTTGTATAAATTTTTATCTGGATTTTATTATCAGTTCAATTTTAATCTCTTATCTGTTCAAATATCTATCCAAAATTTCTTATCTGTTCAACAAACCAGTCACAATCTTCAATCAATTTTTATCTGTTCAATTTTATTATATGTTGAAATACACTAAGCCAGGATCTGTTGCAATCTTTCTTTCTCTCTCTCTCTTCTTTCTTTCTCTCTATCCGTTGAAATTCTTTCTCAAATATAATCCAGTATATATATATCGGTTCAATTTTTTTTATTTTTTTTATCTGCTTAATTTTTAATTTTTTTGGTTCATTTACAACTATCTGTTGCAATTGGTTTCATCATACAACAACAACACAGATCGAAGACTTAAAGAAAAAAAAAAAAAGAGATGAGGAATCGGATCTGTGTGCTTGAAAAAAAAACTGTCCATAAAAAGCTGGATCAATGAAGTCTTCTCCTCCGACTGTCCTCTGCAAGCATTGAGTAAAATAATTTGGTGAGAAGTCCTTTTGTTTGTTTTGAACGACGTTTTATTTTCAATTTTACTTCTTAATTTATCTGTTGAATTTTTTTTTCTATATGTTCAAATTTACATTCAAGTGTTTAATTATTATTTTTTGTCTATATATTCAAAAAATTTGACTATCTGTTCAATTTTTTTCCCCATCTGTGCAAATTTTTATCTAGATTTTATTATCAGTTCAATTTTAATCTCTTATCTGTTCAAATATCTATCCAAAATTTCTTATCTGTTCAACAAACCGGTCACAATCTTCAATCAATTTTTATCTGTTCAATTTTATTATATGTTGAAATACACTAAGCCAGGATCTGTTGCAATCTTTCTTTCTCTCTCTCTTCTTTCTTTCTCACTATCCGTTGAAATTCTTTCTCAAATATAATCCAGTATATATATATCGGTTCAATTTTTTTCATTTTTTTTATCTGCTTAATTTTTAATTTTTTTTGGTTCATTTACAACTATCTGTTGCAATTGGTTTCATCATACAACAACAACACAGATCGAAGACTTAAAAAAAAAAAGAGATGAGGAATTGGATCTGTGTCCTTGAAAAAAAAAACTGTCCATAAAGAGCTGGATCAATGGAGTCTTCTCCTCCGACTGTCCTCTGCAAGCATTGAGTAAAATAATTTGGTGAGAAGTCCTTTTGTTTGTTTTGAAAGACGTTTTATTTTCAATTTTACTTCTTAATTTATCTGTTGAATTTTTTTTTCAATATGTTCAAATTTACATTTAAGTGTTTCATTATTATTTTTTGTCCATATATTCAAAAATTTTGACTATTTGTTCAATTTTTTTTCCCCATTTGTGCAAATTTTTATCTAGATTTTCTTATCAGTTCAATTTTAATCTCTTATCTGTTCAAATATCTATACAAAATTTCTTATCTGTTCAACAAATCGGTCACAATCTTCAATCAATTTTTATCTGTTCAATTTTATTATATTTTGAAATACACTAAGCCAGGATCTGTTGCAATCTTTCTTTCTCTCTCTCTCTTGTTCTTTCTCTCTATCCGTTGAAATTCTTTCTCAAATATAATCCAGTATATATATATATCGGTTCAATTTTTTTTATTTGTTTTATTTGCTTAATTTTTAATTTTTTTTGGTTCATTTACAACTATCTGTTGCAATTGGTTTCATCCTACAACAACAACACAGATCGAAGACTTAAAAAAAAAAGAAAAGAGATGAGGAATTGGATCAGTGTGCTTGAAAAAAAAAACTGTCCATAAAGAGCTGGATCAATGGAGTCTTCTCCTCCGACTGTCCGCTGCAAGCATTGAGTAAAATAATTTGGTGAGAAGTCCTTTTGTTTGTTTTGAAAGACGTTTTATTTTCAATTTTACTTCTTAATTTATCTGTTGAATTTTTTTTCTATATGTTCAAATTTACATTTAAGTGTTTAATTATTATTTTTTGTCTATATATTCAAAAATTTTGACTATCTGTTCAATTTTTTTCCCCATCTGTGCAAATTTTTGTCTAGATTTTATTATAAGTTCAATTTTAATCTCTTATCTGTTCAAATATCTATCCAAATTTTCTTATCTGTTCAACAAACCGGTCACAATCTTCAATCAATTTTTATCTGTTCAATTTTATTATATGTTGAAATACACTAAGCCAGGATCTGTTGCAATCTTTCTTTCTCTCTCTCTCTTGTTCTTTCTCTCTATCCGTTGAAATTCTTTATCAAATATAATCCAGTATATATATCAGTTCAATTTTTTTTATTTTTTATATCTGCTTAATTTTTAATTTTTTTGGGTTCGTTTACAACTATCTGTTGCAATTGGTTTCATCATACAACAACAACACAGATCGAAGTCTTAAAAAAAAAAAAAAAAAAGAGATGAGGAATTGGATCTGTGTGCTTGAAAAAAAAACTGTCCATAAAGAGCTAGATCAATGGAGTCTTCTCCTCCGACTGTCCTCTGCAAGCATTGAGTAAAATAATTTGGTGAGAAGTCCTTTTGTTTGTTTTGAAAGACGTTTTATTTTCAATTTTACTTCTTAATTTATCTGTTGAATTTTTTTTCTATATGTTCAAATTTGCAATGAAGTGTTTAATTATTATTTTTTGTCTATATATTCAAAAATTTTGACTATCTGTTCAATTTTTTTCCCCATCTGTTCAAATTTTTATCTAGATTTTATTATCAGTTCAATTTTAATCTCTTATCTGTTCAAATATCAATCCAAAATTTCTTATCTGTTCAACAAACCGGTCACAATCTTCAATCAATTTTTATCTGTTCAATTTTATTATATGTTGAAATACACTAAGCCAGGATTTGTTGCAATCTTTCTTTCTCTCTCTCTCTTCTTTTTTCTCTCTATCCGTTGAAATTCTTTCTCAAATATAATCCAGTATATATATCGGTTCAATTTTTTTTATTTTTTTTATCTGCTTAATTTTTAATTTTTTTGGTTCATTTACAACTATCTGTTGCAATTGGTTTCATCATACAACAACAACACAGATCGAAGACTTAAAAAAAAATAAAAAAAAAAGAGATGAGGAATTGGATCTGTGTGTTTGAAAAAAAAACTGCCCATAAAGAGCTGGATCAATGGAGTCTTCTCCTCCGACTGTCCTCTGCAAGCATTGAGTAAAATAGTTTGGTGAGAAGTCCTTTTGTTTGTTTTGAAAGACGTTTTATTTTCAATTTTACTCCTTAATTTATCTGTTGAATTTTTTTTTTCTATATGTTCTAATTTACATTTAAGTGTTTAATTATTTTTTTTTTGTCTATATATTCAAAAATTTGACTATCTGTTCAATTTTTTTCCCCATGTGTGCAAATTTTTATCTAGATTTTATTATCAGTTCAATTTTAATCTCTTATCTGTTCAAATATCAATCCAAAATTTCTTATCTGTTCAACAAACCGGTCACAATCTTCAATCAATTTTTATCTGTTCAATTTTATTATATGTTGAAATACACTAAGCCAGGATCTGTTGCAATCTTTCTTTCTCTCTCTCTCTTCTTTCTTTCTCTCTATCCGTTGAAATTCTTTCTCAAATATAATCCAGTATATATATATCGGTTCAATTTTTTATATTTTTTTTATCTGCTTAATTTTTAATTTTTTTTCGTTCATTTACAACTATCTGTTGCAATTGGTTTCATCATACAACAACAACACAGATAGAACACTTAAAAAAAAAATGAGATGACGAATTGGATCTGTGTGCTTGAAAAAAAAAATGTCCATAAAGAGTTGGATCAATGGAGTCTTCTCCTCCGATTGTCCTCTGCAAGCATTGAGTAAAATAATTTGGGGAGATGTCCTTTTGTTTGTTTTGAAAGACGTTTTATTTTCAATTTTAATCCTTAATTTATCTGTTGAATTTTTTTTCTTCTATATGTTCAATTATATAAATTTAAGTGTTTAATTATTATTTTTTTTTGTCGATATATTCAAAAATTTTGACTATCTGTTCAATTTTTTTCCCTATCTGTGCAAGGTTTTGTCTAGATTTTATTATCAGTTCAATTTTAATCTCTTATCTGTTCAAATATCTATCCAAAATTTCTTATCTGTTCAACAAACCAGTCACAATCTTCAATCTATTTTTATCTATTCAATTTTATTATCTGTTGAAATACACCAAGCCAGGATCTGTTGCAATCTTTCTTTCTCTCTCTCTTCTTCTTTCTCTCTATTTGTTGAAATTATTTATCAAATATAATCCAGTATATATATATCTGTTCACTTTTTTTTTCTATCTGCTTAATTTTTTTATTTTTTTTGGTCCATTTACAACTATCTGTTGCAATTGGTTTCATCATACAACAACAACACAGATCGAACACTTCAAAAAAAAAAAGAGATGAGGAATTGGATCTGTGTGCTTGAAAAAAAAAACTGTCCATAAAGAGCTGGATCAATGGAGTCTTCTCTTCCGATTGTCCTCTGTAAGCATTAGTAAAATAATTTGGTGAGAAGTCCTTTTGTTTGTTTTGGAAGACGTTTTATTTTCAATTTTACTCCTTAATTTTTCTGTTGAATTTTTTTTCTATATGTTCAAATTTATATTTAAGTGTTTCGTTATTATTTTTTTTGTCTATATATTAAAAATTTTTGACTATCTGTGCAAATTTTTGTCTAGATTTTCTTATCAATTCAATTTTAATCTCTTATCTGTTCAAATATCTATCCAAAATTTCTTATCTGTTCAACAAACCAGTCACAATCTTCAATTTATTTTTATCTGTTCAATTTTATTATCTGTTGAAATACACCAAACCATAATCTGTTGCAATCTTTCTTTCTCTCCCTTGTTCTTTCTCTCTATCTATTGAAATTCTTTCCGAAATATAATCTAGTATATATATCTGTTCAATTTTTAATTTTTTTTATCTGCTTAATTTTTAATTTTTTTTGGTTCATTTACAACTATCTGTTGCAATTGGTTTCATCCTACAACAACAACACAGATCGAAGACTTTAAAAAAAAAAAAAAGAGATGAAGAATTGGATCTGTGTGCTTGAAAAAAAAAACTGTCCATAAAGAGCTGGATCAATGGAGTCTTCTCCTCCGATTGTCCTCTGCAAGCTTTGAGAAAAATAAATTGGTAAGAAGTCCCATTGTTTGTTTTGAAAGACGTTTTATTTTCAATTTTACTCCTTTATTTATCTGTTGAATTTTGTTTTCTCTATATGTTCCAATTTATATTTAAGTGTTTAATTTTTTTTTTTTTGTCTATATATTCAAAAATTTGGACTATCGGTCCAATTTTTTTCCCTATCTGTGCAAATTTTTGTCTAGATTTTATTATCAGTTCAATTTTAATCTCTTATCTGTTCAAATATCTATCCAAAATTTCTTATCTGTTCAACAAACCAGTCACAATCTTCAATCTATTTTTATCTGTACAATTTTATTATCGGTTGAAATACACCAAACTAGGATCTGTTGCAATCTTTCTTTCTCTCTCTCTTGTTATTTCTCTCTATCTGTTGAAATTTTTTCTCAAATATAATCCAATATATATATCTGTTCCATTTTTTTTTATTTTTTTTATCTGTTTAATTTTTAATTTTGTTTGGTTCATTTACAACTATCTGTTGCAATTGGTTTCATCATACAACAACAACACAGATCGAACACTTAAAAAAAAAAAGAGATGAGGAATTGGATCTGTGTGCTTGAAAAAAAATACTGTCCATAAAGAGCTGGATCAATGGAGTCTTCTCCTCCGATTGTCTTCTGCAAGCATTGAGTAAAATAATTTGGTGAGAAGTCCTTTTGTTTGTTTTGAAAGACGTTTTATTTTCAATTTTACTCATTAATTTATTTGTTGAATTTTTTTCTTTCTATACGTTCAAATTTATATTTAAGTGTTTAATTATTTTTTTTTGTCTATATATTCAAAAATTTTGACTATCTGTTCAATTTTTTTCCCTATTTGTATAAATTTTTGTCTGGATTTTATTATCAGTTCAATTTTAATCTCTTATCTGTTCAAATATCTATCCAAAATTTCTTATCTGTTCAACAAACCAGTCACAATCTTCAATCAATTTTTATCTGTTCAATTTTATTATATGTTGAAATACACTAAGCCAGGATCTGTTGCAATATTTCTTTCTCTCTCTCTCTTCTTTCTTTCTCTCTATCCGTTGAAATTCTTTCTCAAATATAATCCAGTATATATATATCGGTTCAATTTTTTTTATTTTTTGATCTGCTTAATTTTTAATTTTTTTGGGTTCATTTACAACTATCTGTTGCAATTGGTTTCATCATACAACAACAACACAGATCGAAGACTTAAAAAAAAAAAAAAGAGATGAGGAATTGGATCTGTGTGCTTGAAAAAAAAACTGTCCATAAAGAGCTAGATCAATGGAGTCTTCTCCTCCGACTGTCCTCTGCAAGCATTGAGTAAAATAATTTGGTGAGAAGTCCTTTTGTTTGTTTTGAAAGACGTTTTATTTTCAATTTTACTTCTTAATTTATCTGTTGAATTTTTTTTCTATATGTTCAAATTTACATTTAAGTGTTTAATTATTATTTTTTGTCTATATATTCAAAAATTTTGACTATCTGTTCAATTTTTTTCCCCATCTGTTCAAATTTTTATCTAGATTTTATTATCAGTTCAATTTTAATCTCTTATCTGTTCAAATATCAATCCAAAATTTCTTATCTGTTCAACAAACCGGTCACAATCTTCAATCAATTTTTATCTGTTCAATTTTATTATATGTTGAAATACACTAAGCCAGGATATGTTGCAATCTTTCTTTCTCTCTCTCTCTTCTTTTTTCTCTCTATCCGTTGAAATTCTTTCTCAAATATAATCCAGTATATATATCGGTTCAATTTTTTTTATTTTTTTTATCTGCTTAATTTTTAATTTTTTTGGTTCATTTACAACTATCTGTTGCAATTGGTTTCATCATACAACAACAACACAGATCGAAGACTTAAAAAAAAAATTAAAAAAAAAAAGAGATGAGGAATTGGATCTGTGTGCTTGAAAAAAAAACTGCCCATAAAGAGCTGGATCAATGGAGTCTTCTCCTCCGACTGTCCTCTGCAAGCATTGAGTAAAATAGTTTGGTGAGAAGTCCTTTTGTTTGTTTTGAAAGACGTTTTATTTTCAATTTTACTCCTTAATTTATCTGTTGAATTTTTTTTTTCTATATGTTCTAATTTACATTTAAGTGTTTAATTATTTTTTTTTTGTCTATATATTCAAAAATTTGACTATCTGTTCAATTTTTTTCCCCATGTGTGCAAATTTTTATCTAGATTTTATTATCAGTTCAATTTTAATCTCTTATCTGTTCAAATATCAATCCAAAATTTCTTATCTGTTCAACAAACCGGTCACAATCTTCAATCAATTTTTATCTGTTCAATTTTATTATATGTTGAAATACACTAGGCCAGGATCTGTTGCAATCTTTCTTTCTCTCTCTCTCTTCTTTGTTTCTCTCTATCCGTTGAAATTCTTTCTCAAATATAATCCAGTATATATATATCGGTTCAATTTTTTTTATTTTTTTTATCTGCTTAATTTTTAATTTTTTTTGGTTCATTTACAACTATCTGTTGCAATTGGTTTCATCATACAACAACAACACAGATAGAACACTTAAAAAAAAAAGAGATGACGAATTGGATCTGTGTGCTTGAAAAAAAAAACTGTCCATAAAGAGTTGGATCAATGGAGTCTTCTCCTCCGATTGTCCTCTGCAAGCATTGAGTAAAATAATTTGGGGAGATGTCCTTTTTGTTTGTTTTGAAAGACGTTTTATTTTCAATTTTAATCCTTAATTTATCTGTTGAATTTTTTTTCTTCTCTATGTTCAAATATATAAATTTAAGTGTTTAATTATTATTTTTTTTTTGTCGATATATTCAAAAATTTTCACTATCTGTTCAATTTTTTTCCCTATCTGTGCAAGGTTTTGTCTAGATTTTATTATCAGTTCAATTTTAATCTCTTATCTGTTCAAATATCTATCCAAAATTTCTTATTTGTTCAACAAACCAGTCACAATCTTCAATCTATTTTTATCTATTCAATTTTATTATCTGTTGAAATACACCAAGCCAGGATCTGTTGCAATCTTTCTTTCTCTCTCTCTTCTTCTTTCTCTCTATTTGTTGAAATTCTTTATCAAATATAATCCAGTATATATATATCTGTTCAATTTTTTTTTCTATCTGCTTAATTTTTTTATTTTTTTTGGTCCATTTACAACTATCTGTTGCAATTGGTTTCATCATACAACAACAACACAGATCGAACACTTCAAAAAAAAAAAGAGATGAGGAATTGGATCTGTGTGCTTGAAAAAAAAAACTGTCCATAAAGAGCTGGATCAATGGAGTCTTCTCTTCCGATTGTCCTCTGTAAGCATTAGTAAAATAATTTGGTGAGAAGTCCTTTTGTTTGTTTTGGAAGACGTTTTATTTTCAATTTTACTCCTTAATTTTTCTGTTGAATTTTTTTTCTATATGTTCAAATTTATATTTAAGTGTTTAATTATTATTTTTTTTTCTATATATTAAAAATTTTTGACTATCTGTGCAAATTTTTGTCTAGATTTTCTTATCAATTCAATTTTAATCTCTTATCTGTTCAAATATCTATCCAAAATTTCTTATCTGTTCAACAAACCAGTCACAATCTTCAATTTATTTTTATCTGTTCAATTTTATTATCTGTTGAAATACACCAAGCCATAATCTGTTACAATCTTTCTTTCTCTCCCTTGTTCTTTCTCTCTATCTATTGAAATTCTTTCCGAAATATAATCCAGTATATATATCTGTTCAATTTTTTATTTTTTTTATCCGCTTAATTTTTAATTTTTTTTGGTTCATTTACAACTATCTGTTGCAATTGGTTTCATCATACAACAACAACACAGATCGAAGACTTAAAAAAAAAAAAAAAGAGATGAAGAATTGGATCTGTGTGCTTGAAAAAAAAAACTGTCCATAAAGAGCTGGATCAATGGAGTCTTCTCCTCCGACTGTCCTCTGCAAGCATTGAGCAAAATAATTTGGTGAGAAGTCCTTTTGTTTGTTTTGAAAGACGTTTTATTTTCAATTTTACTTCTTAATTTATCGGTTGAATTTTTTTTTCTATATGTTCAAATTTACATTTGCAGTGTTTAATTATTATTTTTTGTCCATATATTAAAAATTTTTGACTATCGGTTCAATTTTTTTCCCCATCTGTGCAAATTTTTATCTAGATTTTATTATCAGTTCAATTTTAATCTCTTATCTGTTCAAATATCAATCCAAAATTTCTTATCTGTTCAACAAACCGGTCACAATCTTCAATCAATTTTTATCTGTTCAATTTTATTATATGTTGAAATACACTAAGCCAGGATCTGTTGCAATCTTTCTTTCTCTCTCTCTCTTGTTCTTTCTCTCTATCCGTTGAAATTCTTTCTCAAATATAATCCAGTATATATATATAGATTCAATTTTTTTTATTTTTTTTATCTGCTTAATTTTTAATTTTTTTTGGTTCATTTACAACTATCTGTTGCAATTGGTTTCATCATACAACAACAACACAGGTCGAAGACTTTAAAAAAAAAAAAAAAAGATGAGGAATTGGATCTGTGTGCTTGAAAAAAAAAACTGTCCATAAAGAGCTGGATCAATGGAGTCTTCTCCTCCGACTGTCCTCTGCAAGCATTGAGTAAAATAATTTGGTGAGAAGTCCTTTTGTTTGTTTTGAAAGACGTTTTATTTTCAATTTTACTTCTTAATTTATCTGTTGAATTTTTTTTTCTATATGTTCAAATTTACATTTAGGTGTTTAATTATTATTTTTTTCTCTATATATTCAAAAATTTTAACAATCTGTTCAATTTTTTTCCCCATGTGTGCAAATTTTTGTCTAGATTTTATTGTCAGTTCAATTTTAATCTCTTATCTATTCAAATATCAATCCAAAATTTCTTATCTGTTCAACAAACCATTTACAATCTTCAATCTATTTTTATCTGTTCAATTTTATTATCTGTTGAAATACACCAAGCCAGGATCTGCTGCAATCTTTCTGTCTCTCTCTCTTGTTCTTTCTCTCTATCTGTTGAAATTCTTTCTCAAACATAATCCAGTATATATATATCTGTTCAATTTTTTTTATCTGCTCAATTTTTATTTTTTTCGTTCATTTACAACTATCTGTTGCAATTGGTTTCATCATACAACAACAACACAGATTGAACACTTAAAAAAAAAAAGATGAGGAATTGGATCTATGTGGTTGAAAAAAAAATGTCCATAAAGAGCTGGATCAATGGAGTCTTCTCCTCCGATTGTCCTCTGCAAGCATTGAGTAAAATAATTTGGTCAGAAGTCCTTTCGTTTTGTTTTGAAAGACGTTTTATTTTCAATTTTACTTCTTAATTTATCTGTTGAATTTTTTTTTCTATATGTTCAAATTTACATTTAACTGTTTAATTTTTTTTTTGTCAATATATTCAAAAATTTTGACTATCTGTTCAATTTTTTTCCCTATCTGTGCAAATTTTTGTCTAGATTTTATTATCAGTTCAATTTTAATCTCTTATCTGTTGAATTATCTATCCAAAATTTCTTATTTGTTCAACAAACCAGTCACAATCTTCAATCTATTTTTATCTTCTCAATTTTATTATCTGTTGACATACATCAAGCCAAGATCTGTTGCCATCTTTCTGTAACAACCCTCATTCTTGACTTAGCTACACTTGCATACACCTATGTATGATCTTGTCTTGATGTGTTATGAATCTCATTGATCTTGTTTCGACTTGCCATGTTTAAGTATTGCTTGCTTGATTTTGATCCTTGCTCGGTTGTGGCCGAGATCACCTTGAGCATTAGTTCACTTTTGAGCTTTTGTACTTAGAATCGCTTTGGAACCTTGGTTGACCACCACCTTGACCTCGGCATGTTCGCCGAGATGTCACTCTTTGGGCCGACGAGCTTAGAGCAGAGGCCGAGATGTTTTGCATTAGTAACCCCCTGTCCCTGGGGCAGGCATGACCTAGGCCGAGATGTGGCACACCCAGGCCAAGGTGTGGTACAGCTTAGTCAAGTGTCGTCCTCCCTAGCCGACGTCTTTGTTATCCAGTTTGCCGAGGACTTGACCTTGGCCGATGTCCTTGATTGCCGACACGCTTCGCCTCAGCGTGTTGAGTACGCTTTGTCAGAGACTTGTCTTGTCAATCAGTCACCTTTTGGGCTGAGCCAACCCGGTGACGACACGTGTCCGAGCTGAAGCTTTTAGCAGCCGACAGCCTTAGAGACAAATCATTTTGTCTCAATCTTTGTTTTGTTTTAGAGAGAGAAGCTCTCAAGTTTGAAGGAAGAACTCTAGAGAGAGAAGTGGAGTTCGAGCTCGATCTTGGAAGATCCAGCCGTTAGATTTGAATTCGGAGGTTAGATTCTTGCTCTACTTTGGTTACTCTTGTTGGTTATCTAGCTGCATTGCATGATTGAGTTTGTTTTGCATGCCATGCATCGACTTGAAGTTGGTTTTGAATGAAAAAGATGATATTCATGTGTTTTTGAATAAAGTCTTGTTTTGATCCGAAAGTTTGGAACAAGAGCTATGTTTTTGTGTTTGTTCTTGCATGTTCTTCTTGGTTGGGTACCCAAGTCCACGTTTTTAAACTCTTGGCATGAAACCTCAGATTTCGTATAAGTAAGTTAAGATTTCGGCATGCATGATCCTGATGATCTTGTTCTTTATGTTCTTTGAAAGAAAACCCAGGCTCTTCCTAACTTTGTTTTGATCGTGGCCATCGAGTCCGCACCTCGGCGGGGAGGTGTAGGACCTCGGCTATACCTGGATGGTACCCAGTGTGTTCCCCTGAGTTGGGAAATAATGTTTTGACTCTTAGCATGTTTGTTTTGTTATTGACTTGGATCCGGTGGGAGTGCCGAGATCATTGCATGTATGTAAAGCTCGTTTTGAGAGTATGATTTGCCATGTGATTGTAGGACTTTGATCTTTGCCTTGAGCCTACACCTGAAGACCGAGGTGAGTGGTGCTTCTAATAAAGCTATGTTATAAAGCTTTTGATAAATCTTGTTTGTTTCGCTTGATAAAAGTATTTGCTACGCATGAATGACTAGCCTATTTTGATGTGATGAATATGAGCTTGTTGATGGTATTCTTGAAAGTCCCTTGTGCTGGAGGACGTTAAACTTTCGCAGCACTAAGAGTTAAAAAGGGTAAGTATGAGCTTGTCTTGATGATGTCCTTGTAATGAGTTTGAGCCTTGTTTTGATATCCTTAGAAAGTCCCTTGTACTGGAGGACTCTAAACTTTCGCAGTACCATCTTGTTAAAAAGGATACGGTCCTTTCTTGAAAAGATAAGTGTTAAAGCGGGCTACGGGCCTAAGTAACACCAGTCCCTTGTGCTAGAGGACTTTAAACTTTCGCAGCACCGCTTGGTGAAAAAGGGCTGCGGGCCTGAGTCACATAAGATGGTCAAAAGGGGCTACGGGCCTAAGTGACATGAGATAGTGAAAAAGGGCTACGGGCCTAAGTCACATAAGCAACAGGTTTGGTAAGATTGTGCTTGATGAATATGGTTCACCCCCTTGACTTGATACAGCTTGTTATGAATTGCCTGGAGGAGGACCTCGGCTACTACTTGTATGATCTCGGAAATGCTTTGACTTGTAAGACTTGCTAGATGAATACGGTTCATCTCTTGATTTGATATAACTTGCTATGTTTTGCTTCGGATGGAACCTCGGCTAACACTTGAATGGTTTGGTATGCTTTGTTTTGAAAGACTTCGGCTATTATTCATGCAAACCTTTATTTCTAGTACCATTCACTGAGTTCCCAAGCTCACCCCTCTCTATATATATGTAGGTGATGAGCAGGGCGGCGACGACGCCTAGAAGTACTTGTAAAGCTTGTTTTGGGATTTTTGCATATATCGGCCTTGTTTTGTGATTACCTCGGCATTGTGTATTTACGTCGGCAGATCTTGAAAATTATGCTTCTTTGCTTGTAATCGTTGTATTTTGTATATGTCGGCTGAGAAGCCTTTTGATCAGGATGTAACTTGACTTTTGTTTTGTTAGCTGCCGAAGTGCAGTCATGTTCTGTATGTCATCACATTTGATCTATGCACTGCTCTTATGGACTATTTATATTTGATTTATTGCTTCCGCACTTGTAAGCCCCATATGTTATACTCTGTTGTGTGTGAACTTTTGTAAGAGGCCTTTGGTGAATCTCGGATTTACTGGCCATCTCGGCACCAAACTACTAGGGGCGGTTTGGGGTCGTGACACTTTCTCCCTCTCTCTCTTGTTCTTTCTCTCTATCTGTTGAAATTCTTTCTCAAATATAATCCAATATATATATTTGTTCAATTTTTTTTATTTTTTATCTGCTTAATTTTTATTTATTTTTTTGTTTATTTACAACTATCTGTTGCAATTGGTTTCATCATACAACAATAACACGGATCGAACACTTAAAAAAAAAAAAAGTGATGAGGAATTGGATATTTGTGCTTAAAAAAAAAACTGTCCATAAAGAGCTGTATCAATGGAGTCTTCTCCGCCGATTGTCCTCTGCAAGCATTGAGTAAAATAATTTGGTGAGAAGTCATTTTGTTTGTTTTGAAAGACGTTTTATTTTCATATTTACTCCTTAATTTGTCTGTTGAATTTCTTTTCTATATGTTCAAATTTACATTTAAGTGTTTAATTATTATTTTTTTCTCTATATATTCAAAAATTTTGACTATCTGTTCAATTTTTTTCCCTATCTGTGCAAATTTTTCTCTATATTTTATTATTAGTTCAATTTTAATCTCTTATCGGTTCAAATACATATCCAAAATTTCTTATCTGTTCAACAAACCAGTCACAATCTTCAATCTATTTTTATCGGTTCAATTTTATTATCTGTTGAAATACACCACGCCAGAATCTGTTGCAATCTGTCTTTCTCTCTCTTGTTTTTTCTCTCTATCTGTTGAAATTCTTTCTCAAATATAATCCAGTATATATATCTGTTCAATTTTATTTATTTTTTTTATCTGCTTTATTTTTAATTTTTTTTGTACATTTACAACTATCTGTTGCAATTGGTTTCATCATACAACAACAACACAGATCGAATACTTAAAAAAAAAAAAGAGATGAGGAAGTGGATCTGTGTGCTTGAAAAAAAAACTGTTCATAAACAGCTGGATCAATGGAGTCTTCTCGTCCGATTGTCCTCTGCAAGCATTGAGTAAAATAATTTGGTGAGAAGTCCTTTTGTTTGTTTTGAAAGATGTTTTATTTTCAATTTTACTCCTTAATTTATCTGTTGAATTTTTTTTTCTATATGTTCAAATTTATATTTAAGTGTTTAATTATTTTTTTTCTATATATTCAAAAATTTTGACTATCTGTTCAATTTTTTTTCCTATCTGTGCAAATTTTTGTCTAGATTTTATTATCAGTTCAATTTTAATCTCTTATCTGTTCAAATTTCTATCCGAAATTTCTTATCTGTTCAACAAACCAGTTACAATCTTCAATCTATTTTTATCTGTTCAATTTTATTATCTGTTGAAATACACCAAGCCAGGATCTGTTGCAATCTTTCTTTCTCTCTCTAGTTCTTTCTCTCTATCTGTTGAAATTCTTTCTCAAATATAATCCAGTATATATATATCTGTTCGATTTTTTTTTATTTTTTTATCTGCTTAATTTTTAATTTTTTTTGTTCGTTTACAACTATCTGTTGCAATTGGTTTCATCATACAACAACAACACCGATCGAACACTTAAAAAAAAAAAGAGCTGAGGAATTAGATCTATGTGTTTGAAAAAAAAAACTGTCTATAAAGAGCTGGATCAATGGAGTCTTCTCCTCCGATTGTCCTCTGCAAGCATTGAGTAAAATAATTTGGTGAGAAGTCCTTTTATTTGTTTTGAAAGACGTTTTATTTTCAATTTTACTTCTTAATTTATCTGTTGAATTTTTATTTCTATATGTTCAAATTTACATTTCAGTGTTTAATTATTTTTTTTTTTTGCCTATATATATTCAAAAAATTTGACTATCTGTGCAATTTTTTTCCCTATCTGTGCAAATTTTTGTCTAGATTTTATCACCAGTTCAATTTTAATATCTTATCTGTTCAAATATCTATCCAAAATTTCTTATCTGTTCAACAAACCAGTCACAATTTTCAATCGATTTTTCTCTGTTCAATTTTATTATCTATTGAAATACAACAAGCTAGGATCTGTTGCAATCTTTCTTTCTCTCTCTTGTTCTTTCTCTTTATCTATTGAAATTTTTTCACAAATGTAGTCCAGTATATATATATCTGTTCAATTTTTTTTTATTTTTTTTCTCTGTTTAATTTTTAATTTTTTTTGTTCATTTACAACTATCTGTTGCAATTGGTTTCATCATACAACAACAACACAGATCGAACACTTAAAAAAAAAAAAAAAAAAGAGATGAGGAATTGGATCTGCGTGTTTGAAAAAAAAAATTGTCCATAAAGAGCTGGATCAATGGAGTCTTCTTCTCTGATTGTCCCTTGCAACCATTGAGTAAAATAATTTGGTGAGAAGTCCTTTTGTTTGTTTTGAAAATCGTTTTATTTTCAATTTCACTCCTTAATTTATCTGTTGAATTTTTTTCTATATGTTCAAATTTACATTTAAGTATTTAATTTTTTTTTGTCTATATATTCAAAAATTTTGACTATCTTTTCATTTTTTTCCCTATCTATGCAAATTTTTGTCTAGATTTTATTATCAGTTCAATTTTAATCTCTTATCTGTTCAAATATCTGTCCAAAATTTCTTATCTGTTCAACAAACCAGTCACAATCTTCAATCTATTTTTATCTGTTCAATTTTATTATCTGTTGAAATACAATAAGCCAGGATCTATTGCAATCTTTCTTTTTCTCTCTCTTGTTCTTTCTCTCTATCTGTTAAAATTCTTTCTCAAATATAATCAAGTATATATATCTGTTCAATTTTATTTATTTTTTTTATCTGCTTAATTTTTAATTTTTTTTTGGTTCATTTACAACTATCTGTTGCAATTGGTTTCATCATACAACAACAACACAGATCAAACACTTAAAAAAAAATGAGGAATTCGATCTGTGTGCTTGAAAAAAAAAACATTCCATAAAGAGCTGGATCAATGGAGTCTTCTCTTCCGATTGTCCTCTGCAAGCATTGAATAAAATAATTTGATGAGAAGTCCTTTTGTATGTTTTGGAAGATGTTTTATTTTCAATTTTACTCCTTAATTTATCTGTTGAATTTTTTTTTCTATATGATCAAATTTACATTTATGTGATTAATTATTATTTTTTTTGTCAATATATTCAAAAGTTTTGACTATCTGTGCAAATTTTTGTCTAGATTTTATTATCAGTTCAATTTTAATCTCTTATCTGTTCAAATATCTGTCCAAAATTTCTTATCTGTTCAACAAACCAGTCACAGTCTTCAATTTATTTTTATCTGCTCAATTTTATTATCTGTTGAAATACACCAAGCCAGGATCTGTTGCAATCTTTTTTTCTCTCTCTTGTTCTTTCTCTCTATCTGTTGAAATTCTTTCTGAAATATAATCCAGTATATATATCTTTTCAATTTTTTTATTTTTTTTATCTGCTTAATTTTTAATTTTTTTTTGGTTCATTTACAACTATCTGTTGCAATTGGTATCATCATACGACAACAACAAGGATCGAACACTTAAAAAAAAGAAAAAGAGATGAGGAATTGGATCTGTGTGCTTGAAAAAAAAAATTGTCCATAAAGAGCTTGATCAATGGAGTCTTCTCCTCCGATTGTCCTCTGCAAGCATTGAGTAAAATAATTTGGTGAGAAGTCCTTTTGTTTGTTTTGAAAGATGTTTTATTTTCAATTTTACTCCTTAATTTATCTGTTGAATTTTTTTTTCTATATGTTCAAATTTATATTTAAGTGTTTAATTATTTTTTTTCTATATATTCAAAAATTTTGACTATCTGTTCAATTTTTTTTCCTATCTGTGCAAATTTTTGTCTAGATTTTATTATCAGTTCAATTTTAATCTCTTACCTGTTCAAATTTCTATCCGAAATTTCTTATCTGTTCAACGAACCAGTCACAATCTTCAATCTATTTTTATCTGTTCAATTTTATTATCTGTTGAAATACACCAAGCCAGGATCTGTTGCAATCTTTCTTTCTCTCTCTCTAGTTCTTTCTCTCTATCTGTTGAAATTCTTTCTCAAATATAATCCAGTATATATATATCTGTTCGATTTTTTTATATTTTTTTATCTGCTTAATTTTTAATTTTTTTTGTTCGTTTACAACTATCTGTTGCAATTGGTTTCATCACACAACAACACCACCGATCGAACACTTAAAAAAAAAAAAGAGCTGAGGAATTGGATCTGTGTGTTTGAAAAAAAAAACTGTCTATAAAGAGCCGGATCAATGGAGTCTTCTCCTCCGATTGTCCTCTGCAAGCATTGAGTAAAATAATTTGGTGAGTAGTCCTTTTGTTTGTTTTGAAAGATGTTTTATTTTCAATTTTACTTCTTAATTTATCTGTTGAATTTTTTTTTCTATATGTTCAAATTTACATTTAAGAGTTTAATTTTTTTTTTGTCTATATATTCAAAAATTTTGACTATCTGTTCAATTTTTTTCCCTATCTGTGCAAATTTTTGCCTAGATTTTATTATCATTTCAATTTTAATCTCTTACCTGTTCAAATATCTATCCAAAATTTCTTATCTGTTTAACAAACCAGTCACAATCTTCAATCTATTTTTATCTGTTCAATTTTATTATCTGTTGAAATACACCAAGGCAGGATCTGTTGCAATCTTTCTTTCTCTCTCTCTTGTTCTTTCTCTCTATCTGTTGAAATTCTTTCTCAAATGTAATCCAGTATATATATATCTGTTCAATTTTTTTAATTTTTTTTTACCTGCTTAATTTTAAATTTTTTTTGGATCATTTAAAACTATCTGTTGCAATTGGTTTCATCATACAACAACAACACAGATCGAACAATTAAAAAAAAAAAAGAGATGAGGAATTGGATATGTGTGCTTCAAAAAAATAACTGTCCATGAAGAGCCGGATCAATGGAGTCTTCTCCTCCGATTGTCCTCTGCAAGCATTGAGTAAAATAATTTGGTGAGAAGTCATTTTGTTTGTTTTGAAAGACGTTTTATTTTCAATTTTACTCCTTAATTTTTCTATTGAATTTTTTTTCTATATGTTCAAATTTACATTTAACTGTTTAATTATTTTTTTTTGTCTATATATTCAAAAATTTTGACTATCTGTTCAATTTTTTTCCCTATCTGTGCAAATTTTTGTCTAGATTTTATTATCAGTTCAATTTTAATCTCTTATCTGTTCAATGATCTATCCAAAATTTCTTATCTGTTCAACAAACCAGTCACAATCTTCAATCTATTCTTATCTGTTCAATTTTATTATCTGTTGAAATACACCAAGCCAGGATCTGTTGCAATCTTTCTTTCACTCTCTCTTGTTCTTTCTCTCTATCTGTTGAAATTCTTTCTCAAATATAATCCAGAATATATATCTGTTCAATTTCTTTATTTTTTTATTTGCTTAATTTTTATTTTTTTTTGATTCATTTACAACTATCTGTTGAGATTGGTTTCATCATACAACAACAACACAGATTGAACACTTGAAAAAAAAAAAAAGATGAGGAATTGGATCTGTGTGCTTGGAAAAAAAAACTGTCCATAAAGAGCTAGATCAATGGAGTCTTCTCCTCCGATTGTCCTCTGCAAGCATTGAGTAAAATAATTTGGGGAGAAGTCCTTTTGTTTGTTTTGAAAGACGTTTTATTTTCAATTTTACTTCTTAATTTATCTGTTGAATTTTTTTTTCTATATGTTCAAATTTACATTTAAGTGTTTAATTATTATTTTTTTTTGTCGATATATTAAAAAAATTTGACTATCTTTTCAATTTTTTTCCACATCCGTGCAAATTTTTGTCTAGATTTTATTATCAGTTCAATTTTAATCTCTTATCTGTTCAAATATCTATCCAAAATTTCATATCTGTTCAACAAACCAGTCACAATCTTCAATCTATTTTTATCTGTTCAATTTTATTATCTATTAAAATTATAATAAAATTTTATTATCTATTGAAATACACCAAGACAGGATCTAATCCAATCTTTCTTGCTCTCTCTTGTTCTTTCTCTCTATCTGTTGAAATTCTTTCTCAAATATAATCCATTATATATATATCTGTTCGATTTTTTTCTTAATCTGCTTAATGATTATTTTTTTTTGGTTCACTTACAACTATCTGTTGTAATTGGTTTCATCATACAACAACAACACGGATCGAACACTTAAAAAAAAGAGATGAGGAATTGGATCTGTGTGCTTGAAAAAAAAAACTGTCCATAAAGAGCTGGATCAATGGAGTCTTCTTCTCTGATTTTCCTCTGCAAGCATTGAGTAAAATAATTTGGTGAGAAGTCCTTTTGTTTGTTTTGAAAGGCGTTTTATTTTCATATTTACTCCTTAATTTATCTGTTGAATTTTTTTTTTCTATATGTTCAAATTTACATTTAAGTGTTTAATTATTTTTTTTGTCTATATATTCAAAAGTTTTGACTATCTGTTCAATTTTTTTCCCCATCTGTGCAAATTTTTGTCTAGATTTTATTATCAGTTCAATTTCAATCTCTTATCTGTTCAAATATCTATCCAAAGTTTCTTATCTGTTCAACAAACTAGTCACAATCTTCAATCTATTTTTATCTGTTCAATTTTATTATCTGTTGAATACACCATGCCAGGATCTGTTGCAATCTTTCATTCTCTCTCTCTCTTGTTCTTTCTCTCTATCTATTGAAATTCTTTCTCAAAGATAATCCAGTATATATATATCTGTTCAATTTTTTTATTTTTTTATCTGCTTAATTTTTAATTTTTTTTGGTTCATTTACAACTACCTGTTGCAATTGGTTTCATCATACAACAACAACACCGATCGAACACTTAAAAAAAAAAAAAGAGATGAGGAATTGCATCTGTGTGTTTGAAAAAAAAAACTGTCCATAAAGAGCTGGATCAATGGAGTCTTCTCCTCCGATTGTCCTCTGCAAACATTGAGTAAAATAATTTGGCGAGAAGTCGTTTTGTTTGTTTTGAAAGACGTTTTATTTTCAATTTTAATCCTTAATTTATCTGTTGAATTTTTTTTTTCTATATGTTCAAATTTACATTTATGTGTTTAATTTTTTTTTTGTCTATATATTCAAAAATTTTGACTATCTGTTCAATTTTTTTCCCTATCTGTGCAAATTTTTGTCTAGATTTTATTATCAGTTCAATTTTAATCTCTTATCTGTTCAAATATCTATCCAAAATTTCTTATCTGTTCAACAAACCAGTCACAATCTTCAATCTATTTTTATCTGTTCAATTTTGAAATACACCAAGCCCAAATCTGTTGCAATCTTTCTTTCTCTCTCTCTTGTTCTTTCTCTCTATCTGTTGAAATTCTTTCTCAAATATAATCCAGTATATATATATCTGTTCAATTTTTTTATTTTTTCTATCTGCTTAATTTTTAATTTTTTTTTGGTTCATTTACAACTATCTGTTGCAATTGGTTTCATCATACAACAACAACACAGATCGAACACTTAAAAAAAAAAAAAAAAAGAGATGAGGAATTGGATCTGTGTGCTTGAAAAAAAAAACTGTCCATAAAAAGCTGGATCAATGGAGTCTTCTCCTCCGATTGTCCTCTGCACGCATTGAGTAAAATAATTTGGTGAGAAGTCCTTTTGTTTGTTTTGAAAGACGTTTTATTTTCAATTTTACTCCTTAATTTATCTGTTGAATTTTTTATTTCTATATGTTCAAATTTCATTTAAGTGTTTAATTAATTTTTTTTTGTTTATGTATTCAAAAATTTTGACAATCTGTTCAATTTTTTTCCCTATCTATGCAAATTTTTGTCTAGATTTTATTATCAATTCAATTTTAATCTCTTATCTATTCAAATATCTATCCAAAATTTCTTATCTCTTCAACAAACCAGTCACAATCTTCAATCTATTTTTGTCTGTTCAATTTTATTATCTGTTGAAATACACCAAGCCAGGATCTGTTGCAATCTTTCTTTCTCTCTCTCTCTTGTTCTTTCTCTCTATCTGTTGAAATTCTTTCTCAAATATAATCCAGCATATATATATATATATCTTTTCAATTTTTTTTATTTTATTTATCCGCTTAATTTTTAATTTTTTTTGGTTCATTTTCAACTATCTGTTGCAATTGGTTTCATCATACAACAACAACACAGATCGAACACTTAAAAAAAAAAAAGAGATGAGGAATTGGATCTGTGTGTTTGAAAAAAAAAAACTGTCTATAAAGAGCCGGATCAATGGAGTCTTCTCCTCCGATTGTCCTCTGCAAGCATTGGGTAAAATAATTTGGTGAGAAGTTCTTTTGTTTGTTTTGAAAGATGTTTTATTTTCAATGTTACTCCTTAATTTATCTGTTCAATTTTTTTTCTATATGTCCAAATTTAGATTTAAGTGTTTAACTTTTTTTTTTCTCTATATATTCAAAAAGTTTGACTATCGGTTCAATTTTTTTCCCTATCTGTGCAAATTTTTGTCTAGATTTTATTATCAGTTCAACTTTAATCTCTTATCTGTTCAAATATCTATCCAAAATTTCTTATCTGTTCAACGAACCAGTCACAATCTTCAATCTATTTTTATCTGTTCAATTTTATTACCTGTTGAAATACACCCAGGTAGGATCTGTTGCAATCTTCCTTTTTTCTCTCTTGTTCTATCTCTCTATCTGTTGAAATTCTTTCCCAAATATAATCCAGTATATATATATCTGTTCAAATTTTTTTATTTTTTTTATATGCTTAATTTTTAATTTTTTTTTTATTCATTTACAACTATCTGTTGCAATTGGTTTCATCATACAATAACAACACAGATCGAACGCTTAAAAAAAAAAGATGAAGAATTGGATCTGTGTGCTTGAAAAAAAAAACTGTCCATAAAGAGCTGGTTCAATTGAGTCTTCTCCTCCGATTGTCCTCTGCAAGCATTGAGTAAAATAATTTGGTGAGAAGTCCTTTTTTTGTTTTGAAAAACGCTTTATTTTCAATTTTACTCCTTAATTTATCTGTTGAATTTTTTTTTTCTATATGTTCAAATTTACATTTAAGTGTCTAATTATTTTTTTTGTTTGTCTAGATATTCAAAAATTTTGACTATCTGTTCAATTTTTTTTCCTATCTGTGTAAGTTTTTTTCTAGATTTTATTATATGTTCAATTTTAATCTCTTATCTGTTCAAATATCTATCCAAAATTTCATATCTGTTCAACAAACCAGTAACAATCTTCAATCTATTTTTATCTGTTCAATTTTGTTATCTGTTGAAATACACCAAGCCAGGATCTGTTGCAATCTTTCTTTCTCTCTCTTGTTCTTTCTCTCTATCTGTTGAAATTTTTTCTCAAATATAATCCAGTATATACATATCTGTTCAATTTTTTTTATTTTTTTTATCTGCTTAATTTTTAATTTTTTTTGGTTCATTTACAACTATCTGTTGCAATTGGTTTCATCATACAACGACAACACAGATTAAACACTTAAAAAAAAAAAAAAAAGATGAGGAATTGGATCTGTGTGCTTGAAAAAAAAATTGTCCATAAAGAGCTGGATCAATGGAGTCTTCTCCTCCGATTGTCCTCTGCAAGCATTGATTAAAATAATTTGGTGAGAAGTTCTTTTGTTTGTTTTGAAAGATGTTTTATTTTCAATATTACTCCTTAATTTATTTGTTGAATTTTTTTTTATATGTCCAAATTTACATTTAAGTGTTTAACTTTTTTTTTGTCCATATATTCAAAAATTTTGACTATCTGTTCAATTTTTTTCCCTATCTGTGCAACTTTTTGTCGAGATTTTATTATCTGTTCAATTTTAATCTCTTATCTGTTAAAATATCTATCCAAATTTTCTTATGTGCTCAACAAACCAGTCACAATCTTCAATCTATTTTTATCTGTTCAATATTATTATTTGTTGAAATACACGAAGCCAGGATCTGTTGCAATCTCATGTTCTTTCTCTCTATCTGTTGAAATTTTTTCTCAAATATAATCCAGTATATATATATCTATTCAATTTTATTTATTTTTTTTATCTTCTTAATTTTTAATTTTTTTTTGGTTCATTTACAACTATCTGTTGCAATTGGTTTCATCACACAACAACAACACAGATCGAACACTTAAAAAAAAAAAGAGATAAGGAATTGCATCTGTGTGCTTGAAAAAAAAAACTGTCCATAAAGAGCTGGATCAATGGAGTTTCCTCCTCCGATTGTCCTCTGCAAACATTGAGAAAAATAATTTGGTAAGAACTCATTTTGTTTGTTTCGAAAGACGTTTTATTTTCAATTTTACTCCTTAATTTATCTGTTGAATTTTTTTTTCTATATGTTCAAATTTACATTTAAATGTTTATTTTTTTTTGACTATATATTCAAAAATTTTGACTATCTGTTCAATTTTTTTTCCTATCTGTGCAAATTTTTGTCTAGATTTTATTATCAGTTCAATTTTAATCTCTTATCTGTTCAAATATCTATCGAAAATTTCTTATCTATTCAACAAACCAGTCATAATCTTCAATCTATTTTCATCTGTTCAATTTTATTATCTGTTGAAATACACCTAGCCAGGATCTGTTGCAATCTTTCTTTCTCTCTCTCTCTTGTTCTTTCTCTCTATCTGTTGAAATTCTTTCTCAAATATAATCCAGTTATATATCTGTTCAATTTTTTTTATTTTTTTCATCTGCTTAATTTTTAATTTTTTTTGGTTCATTTACAACTATCTGTTGTAATTGGTTTCATCATACAACAACAACACAAATCGAATACTTAAAAAAAAAAAAAAAAGAGAGATGAGGAATTGGATCTGTGTGCTTGAAAAAAAAACTGTCCATAAAGAGGTGGATCAATGGAGTCTTCTCCTCCGATTGTCCTCTGCAAGCATTGAGTAAAATAATTTGGTGAGAAGTCCTTTTGTTTGTTTTGAAAGACGTTTTATTTTTAATTTTACTCCTTAATTTATCTTTTGAATTTTTTTTTTCTATATGTTCAAATTTACATTTAAGTGTTTAATTAATTTTTTTTTGTCTATATATTCAAAAATTTTGACTATCTGTTTAATTTTTTTTCCCTATCTGTGCAAATTTTTGTCTAGATTTCATTATGAGTTCAATTTTAATCTCTTATCTGTTCAAATATCTATCCAAAATTTCTTATCTATTCAACAAACCAGTCACAATCTTCAATCTATTTTTATCTGTTCAATTTTACTATCTATTGAAATATACGAAGCCAGGATATGTTGCAATCTTTCTTTCTCTCTCTCTTGTTCTTTCTCCCTATCTATTGAAATTCTTTCTCAAATATAATCCAGTATATATATATCTGTTCAATTTTTTTTAATTTTTTTTATCTGCTTAATTTTTAATTTTTTTTGGTTCATTTACAACTATCTGTTGCAATTGGTTTCATCATACAACAACAACACAGATCGAACACCTAAAAAAAAAAAAAAAAAAGATGAGGAATTGGATCTGTGTGCTTGAAAAAAGATACTGTCCATAAAGAGCTGGATCAATGGAGTTTTCTCCTCCGATTATCCTCTGCAAACATTGAGTAAAATAATTTGGTGAGAAGTTCTTTTGTTTGTTTTGAAAGACGTTTTATTTTCAATTTTACTCCTTAATTTATCTGTTGAATTTTTTTTTTCTCTATCTTCAAATTTACATTTAAGTGTTTAATTTTTTTTTTGTCTATATATTCAAAAATTTTGACTATCTGTTCAATTTTTTTTCCCTATATGTGCAAATTTTTGTCCAGATTTTATTATCAGTTCAATTTTAATCCCTTATCTTTTCAAATATCTATCCAAAATTTCTTATCTGTTCAACAAACCAGTCACAATCTTCAATCTATTTTTATCTGTTCAATTTTATTATCTGTTGAAATACACGAAGCCAGGATCTGTTACAATCTTTCTCTCTCTCTCTCTTGTTCTTTCTCTCTATCTGTTGAAATTCTTTCTCAAATATAATCCAGTATATATATCTGTTCAATTTTTTTAATTTTTTTGATCTGCTTAATTTTTAATTTTTTTTGGGCTCATTTGCAACTATCTGTTGCAATTGGTTTCATCATACAACAACAACACAGATCGAACACTTAAAAAAAAAAAAGAGATGAGGAATTGGATCTGTGTGCTTGAAAAAAAAAACTGTCCATAAAAAGCTGTGTCAATGGAGTTTTCTCCTCCGATTGTCCTCTGCAAACATTGACAAAAAATAATTTGGTGAGAAGTCCTTTTGTTTGTTTTGAAAGACGTTTTTTTTTTAATTTTACTCCATAATTTATCTGTTGAAATTTTTTTTTTCTATATGTTCAAATTTACATTTAAGTGTTTATTTTTTTTTTGTCTATATATTGAAAAATTTTGACTATCTGTTTAATTTTTTTCCCTATCTGTGCAAATTTTTGTCTAGATTTTATTATCAGTTCAATTTTAATCTCTTATCTGTTCAAATATCTATCCAAAATTTCTTATCTGTTCAACAAACCAGTCACAATCTTCAATCTATTTTTCTATGTTCAATTTTACTATCTGTTGAAATACACCAAGCCAAGATCTGTTGCAATCTTTCTTTCTCTCTCTTGTTCCTTTTCTCTATCTGTTGAAATTCTTTCTCAAATATAATCCAGTATATACATATATGTTCAAATTTTTTATTTTTTTTATCTGCTTAATTTTGAATTTTTTTTGGTTCATTTACAACAATCTGTTGCAATTGGTTTCATCATACAACAACAACACAGATCGAACACTTTAAAAAAAAAAAAAGAGATGAGGAATTGGATCTGTGCGTTTGAAAAAAAAACTGTCCATAAAGAGCTGGATCAATGGAGTCTTCTCCTTCGGTTGTCATCTGAAAGCATTGAGTAAAATAATTTGGTGAGAAGTCTTTTTGTTTGTTTTGAAAGACGTTTTATTTTCAATTTTACTCCTTAATTTATCGGTTGAATTTTTTTTTCTATAAATTCAAATTTACATTTAAGTGTTTAATTATTTTATTTTTTTGTCGATATATTCAAAATTTTTGACTATCTGTTCAATTTTTTTTCACTATCGGTGCAAATTTTTGTCTAGATTTTACTATCAGTTCAATTTTAATATCTTATCTGTTCAAATATCTATCCAAAATTTCTTATCTGTTCAACAAACCAGTCACAATCTTCAATCTATTTTTACCTGTTCAATTTTATTATCTGTTGAAATACACCAAGGCAGGATCTGTTGCAATATTTCTTTCTCTCTCTCTTGTTCTTTCTCTCCGTCTGTTGAAATTCTTTTTCAAATATAATCCGTTATATATATATATCTGTTCAATTTTTTTTATCTGCTTAATTTTTAATTTTTTTGGTTCATTTACAACTATCTGTTGCAATTGGTTTCATCATACAACAACAACACAGATCGAACACTTAAAAAATAAAAAACAAAAGATGAGGAATTGGATCTGTGTGCTTGAAAAAAAAAACTGTCCATGAAGAGCTGGATCAATGGAGTTTTCTCCTCCGGTTGTCATCTGCAAACATTAAGTAAAATAATTTGGTGAGAAGTCCTTTTGTTTGTTTTGAAAGATGTTTTATTTTCAAATTTACTCCTTAATTTATCTGTTGAATTTTTTTTTCTATATGTTCAAATTTTCATTTAAGTGTTGAATTATTTTTTTTGTCTATATATTCAAAAATTTTGACTATCGGTTGAATTTTTTTCCCTATCTTTGCAAATTTTTGTCTAAATTTGTAAGGACCCACATTTCATGCCTTAGTCATGCTTGCATGCATTTATATGATTTGCCATGATAAGATTTACTGTCATGAATTGTGCCTTGTTTTGTATGTATATGATTTTGCCTAAGTGAATATGTATGCTTTGTTCCTTCCCTTGTTAAGCCTAGATCAGTTCCAAGCCGAGGTCATCCTAAGCCTGTAGCTATTCTGGAATCCCTTTGTTTGACCTCCACCTTTGTCCTGGCATATTGGCCGAGATGATTATCATCTGGGCCGAGGTGTGTATCGCCAAGGCCGAGATGTGTATTATCTAGGCCGAGATGTTATCTTTGTTCCGAAGTGATCTTGTCCGGGAGTGGTATGACCTAGACCGAGGTGTGGCACATCTAGGCCGAGGTGTGGCACAGCTTAGTCAAGTGTTGTCCTACCTAGCCGAGATCATTGTTACCTTAGTGCCGAAGTCTTGTCCTTAGCCGAAGTCATTGCTCTTTGCTCGCCGATGTCTTTTGTTTGCCGATGTCATTCCTTGCCGAAGTGTTTGCTGTGTAGCTTGTTAGATACGCTTTGTCAGAACCTTGTCTTGTCAATCAGTCACCTTTTGAGGAGAACCAATCCGGTAGTGCCACGTGGCCGAGCTGACTGTTATATCAGCCGATAGAGAGAGAAAGCTATCATTTGATATGTTCTTGGTTTTGGGATAGGAGAGAGAAGCTCTAGAAAAGGGAGAAGTGTTCTTGAGAGAGAGTAGATCTTCCAAGCTCGATTCCTAGAGATCCAACCGTTAGATTCGTGATCTAAGGTTAGATTCTTGATCTACTCTTGATGTTCCTTATGTTTATGTTATTGCATTGCATGATCGAATATGTTTTGAAAGCCATGCATTGTTTTGAAGTTCGGTTTTGAAGGGAGGAAAATGATATTCAAGTGTTCTTCAAGAAAAGCCATGTTTTGATTCGAAAGCTCATGCCAAGATTCATGTTTTCATGTTTGTTTTCATGTGGTCTTTAAGTATGGGTGCCCAGGTCCTTGTCTTCGAACTCATAGCATGAAAACCCAGGTTTTGAATAAAGGAAATGATGATTTTGGCATTCATGTTCTTCGTCTTCATGTTCATGTTCTTCATGTTCTTCACGGGTGGAAACCCAGATCTCCAGACTTCACTTCCCGAGGTGTAGTCGCCGAGATCATTCTTGCTTAGACTCACACTTAGGCCAAGCATCGTATCTCACCTTGGCCTACTCTGCATGACCACTTGCACCTTAGTTTGTCTTGCATGAACCTCGGCATGCAGTTGCACGCCGAAGCCTTGGTAACCACACCTCGGCCAGGAGGTGTGGGACCTCGGCATAGACCTGGTTGGTACCCAGCATGTCATCCTGACATGTAAAACAGTGTTTTGACTTTCAGCATGTTTTCCCGAGATCATTTGCATGTATGTGAGACTTGATGTTCAGTAGACCTTGCCATGTGTTTGTAGGACTTGGACCTTTGCCTTGATTCCGACGTCCCAAGAACTAAGTGAGTGGTACTTTCAATAAAGCTATGTTATATGTTTTGAATAAGCCTTGCTTTGCTTTGTTTTGACAAGTATTTGTTAAGCATGAATGATTACCCTTAATTTATGCATCAAGTATAAGTTTTGCATACCAAGTATATGCTTTGTTTTGGAAGTCCTTCCATGCTAGGGGACTCTAAGCCTAAGTAGCATTGTCCTTTCGTGCTAGGGGACGTTAAGCCCATGTAGCACCCATGTTTGAATGTATTTGCTACCGACGGTCTGTGAACGGGTAGATATGTTTGATGTGCTACTGACGGACTGTGAACGGGTAGGTATGTTTGAAGTCCTACTGACGGTCTGTGAACGGGTAGATATGTTTGATGTGCTACCGACGGACTGTGAACGGGTAGGTATGTTTGAAGTCCTACTGACGGTCTGTGAACGGGTAGATATGTTTGATGTGCTACCGACGGACTGTGAACGGGTAGGTATGTTTGAAGTCCTACTGACGGTCTTTGAACGGGTAGATTTGCTATCGACGGTCTATGAACGAGTGGATAAGTATGTTTTGCCATCGACGGTCTGGGAACGGATGGATATGTTCTGTTTGGAATGTGATGACCCCAAGTACATGTTTTGATATAAGTTATGCCAAGTGTGTGTTTGTATAAGTTTTGCCGAAGTACATGTTTTGAACAAACTATGATATATGTATTGTTTTGACAGGACCTCGGGAATCATTCATTAAACCCTTTATTGCTTGTACCATTCACTGAGTATCCAATACTCACCCTCTCTATATATATGTAGGTTCCAAGCTAGATGTCGGCTTCGCCGAGGTGTTTCTTTCTGTGCCGAGGTTTTGTATGCATGTTAGGTCGGCGTTGAGGTTGTCGGCCACTGTGAAGATTATGCTTTTGACTGTAATTCATGTATCGTGTTTATGTCGGCTTGAGAAGCCTTTTGCTAAGATGTAAAGTATGTATTTTGTTCATGTTGTAATCAAGTTGTAAGACTTCAATTATGATGTATGCCATTTCATTTGACTTATGCACAGCTCTTATGGACTATTTAGATTTTGACATATTGCTTCCGCACATGTTAGCCCCATATGTATACTCTGATTTGTGTGTGAATTCTTGTAAGAGGCCTTTGGTAATCTGGGATTACTGGCCATCTCGGCGCCGACCTTCTAGGGGCGGGTTGGGGTCGTGACAAAATTTTATTATCAGCTCAATTTTAATCTCTTATCTGTTCAAATATCTATCCAAAATTTCTTATCTGTTCAACAAACCAGTCACAATCTTCAATCTATTTTTATCTGTTCAATTTTATTTATCTGTTGAAATACACCATGCCAGGATCTGTTGCAATCTTTCTTTCTCTCTCTCTTGTTCTTTTTCTCTATCTGTTGAAATTCTTTCTCAAATATAATCCAGTATATATATATCTATTCATATTTTTTTATTTTTTCTATCTGCATAATTTTTAATTTTTTTTGGTTCTTTTTCAACTATCTGCTGCAATTGGTTTCATCATACAACAACAAAACAGATCGAACACTTAAAAAAAAAAAAAGAGATGAGGAATTGGATTTGTGCGCTTGAAAAAAAAACTGTCCATAAAGAGCTGGATCAATGGAGTCTTCTCCTCCGGTTGTCATCTGCAAGCATTGAGTAAAATAATTTGGTGAGAAGTCCTTTTGTTTGTTTTGAAAGACGTTTTACTTTCAATTTTACTCCTTAATTTATCTGTTGAATTTTTTTTTTCTATATGTTCAAATTTACATTTAAATGTTTAATTATTTTTTTTTGTCTATATATTCAAAAATTTTGACTATCTGTTCAATTTTTTTCCCTATCTATGCAAATTTTTGTCCAGATTTTATTATCAGTTCAATTTTAATCTCTTATCTGTTCAAATATCTATCCAAAATTTGTTCTCTGTTCAACAAACCAGTCACAATCTTCAATCTATTTTTTTTTGTTCAATTTTTCTATCTTTTGAAATACACCAAGCCAGGATCTGTTGCAATCTTTCTTTCTCTCTCTCTCTCTTGTTCTTTCACTCTATCTGTTGAAATTCTTTCTCAAATATAATCCAGTGTCTATATATCTGTTCAATTTTTTTATTTTTTTTATCTGCTTAATTTTTAATTTTTTTTTGGTTCATTTACAACGATCTGTTGCAATTGGTTTTATTATACAACAACAACACAAATCGAACACTTAAAAAAAAAAAAGGAGGTGAGGAATTGGATCCGTGTGCTTAAAAAAAAAAACTGTCCATAAAGAGCTGGATCAATGGAGTATTCTCCTCCGGTTGTCATCTGCAAGCATTGAGTAAAATAATTTGGTGAGAACTCCTTTTGTTTGTTTTGAAAGACGTTTTGTTTTCAATTTTACTCCTTAATTTATCTATTGAATTTTTTTTTCTTTAAGTTCAAATTTACATTTAAGTGTTTAATTATTTTATTTTTTTGTCTATATGTTCAAAATTTTTGATTATCTGTTCAATTTTTTTCCCTATCTGTGCAAGTTTTTGTCTAGATTTTATTATCAGTTCAATTTTAATCTCTTATCTGTTCAAATATCTATCAAAAATTTCTTATCTGTTCAACAAACCAGTCACAATCTTCAATCTATTTCTATCTGTTCAATTTTATTATCTGTTGAAATACACCAAGCCAGGATCTGTTGCAATCTTTCTTAATCTCTCTCCTGTTCTTTCTCTCTATTTGTTGAAATTCTTTCTCAAATATACTCCAGTATATATATATCGGTTCAATTTTTTTTATCTACTTAATTTTTAATTTTTTTTGGTTCATTTACAACCATCTGTTGCAATTGGTTTCATCATACAACAACAACACAGATCGAACACTTAAAAAAAAAAAAGAGATGAGGAATTGGATTTGTGTGCTTGAAAAAAAAAACTGTCCATAAAGAGCTGGATCAATGGAGTCTTCTCCTCCGGTTGTCATCGGTAAACATCGAGTAAAATAATTTGGTGAGAAGTACTTTTGTTTGTTTTGAAAAACGTTTTATTTTCAATTTTACTCCTTAATTTATCTGTTGAATTTTTTTTTCTATATGTTCAAATTTACATTTAACTGTTTAATTTTTTTTTGTCTATATATTCAAAAATTTTGACTATCCGTTGAATTTTTTTCCCTATCTGTGCAAATTTTTGTCTAAATTTTATTATCAGTTCAATTTTAATCTCTTATCTGTTCAAATATCTATCCAAAATTTCTTATCTGTTCAACAAACCAGTCACAATCTTCAATCTATTTTTATCTGTTCAATTTTATTATCTGTTGAAATACATCAAGCCAGGATCTGTTGCAATCTTTCTTTCTCTCTCTCTCTTGTTCTTTCTCTCAACCTGTTGAAATTATTTCTCAAATATAATCCAGTATATATATCTGTTCAATTTTTTTTTTGCCTGCTTAATTTTTAATTTTTTTTGGTTCATTTACAACTATTTGTTGCAATTGGTTTCATTATACAACAACAACACAGATTGAACACTTAAAAAAAAAATAGATGAGGAATTGGATCTGTGTGCTTGAAAAAAAAAACTGTCCATAAAAGGCTGGATCAATGGAGTCTTCTCCTCCGGTTGTCATCTGCAAATATTGAGTAAAATAATTCGGTGACAAGTCCTTTTGTTTGTTTTTTAAAGACGTTTTATTTTCAATTTTGCTCCTTAATTTATCTGTTTAATTTTTTTTTCTATATGTTCAAATTTACATTTAAGTGTTTCATTATTTTTTTTTTGTCTATATATTCAAAAATTTTGACTATCTGTTCAATTTTTTTCCCTATCTATGCAAATTTTTGTCTAGATTTTAATATCAGTTCAATTTTAATCTCTTATCTGTTCAAATATCTATCCAAAATTTCTTATCTGTTTAACAAACCAGTTACAATCTTCAATTTATTTTTATCTGTTCAATTTTATTATCTTTTGAAATACACCAAGCCAGGATCTGTTGCAATCTTTCTTTCTCTCTCTCTTGTTCTTTCTCTCAATCTGTTGAAATTCTTTCTCAAATATAATCCAGTATATATATCTGTTCAGTTTTTTTATTTTTTTTATCTGCTTAATTTTTAATTTTTTTTTTGGTTCATTTACAACTCTCTGTGGCAATTGGTTTCATCATACAACAACAACACAGATCGAACACTTAAAAAAAAAAAAAAAAAGAGATAAGGAATTGGATCTGTGTGCTTGAACAAAAAAACTGTCCATAAAAAGCTGGATCAATGGAGTCTTCTCCTCCGATTGTCCTCTGCAAGCATTGAGTAAAATATTTTGGTGAGAAGTCCTTTCGTTTGTTTTGATAGACGTTTTATTTTCAATTTTACTCCTTAATTTATCGGTTGAATTTTTTTTCTATATGTTCCAATTTATATTTAAGTGTTTAATTATTTTTTTTTGTCTATATATTCAAAAATTTTGACTATCTGTTCAATTTTTTTCCCTATCTGTGTAAATTTTTGTCTAGATTTTATTATCAGTTCAATTTTAATCTCTTATCTGTTCAAATATCTATCGAAAATTTCTTATCTGTTCAACAAACCAGTCATAATCTTCAATCTATTTTCATCTGTTCAATTTTATTATCTGTTGAAATACACCAAGCCAGGATCTGTTGCAATCTTTCTTTCTCTCTCTCTCTTGTTCTTTCTCTCTATCTGTTGAAATTATTTCTCAAATATAATCCAGTATATATATCTGTTCAATTTTTTTTATTTTATTTATCTGCTTAATTTTTAATTTTTTTTGGTTCATTTACAACTATCTGTTGTAATTGGTTTCATCATACAACAACAACACAGATCGAACACTTAAAAAAAAAAAGAGAGAGAGATGAGGAATTGGATCTGTGTGTTTGAAAAAAAAACTGTCCATAAAGAGGTGGATCAATGGAGTCTTCTCCTCCGATTGTCCTCTGCAAGCATTGAGTAAAATAATTTGGTGAGAAGTCCTTTTGTTTGTTTTGAAAGACGTTTTATTTTTAATTTTTCTCCTTAATTTATCTGTTGAATTTTTTTTTCTATATATTCAAATTTACATTTAAGTGTTTAATTAATTTTTTTTTTCTATATATTCAAAAATTTTGACTATCTGTTCAATTTTTTTCCCTATCTGTGCAAATTTTTGTCTAGATTTCATTATGAGTTCAATTTTAATCTCTTATCTGTTCAAATATCTATCCAAAATTTCTTATCTATTCAACAAACCAGTCACAATCTTCAATCTATTTTTATCTGTTCAATTTTACTATCTGTTGAAATACACGAAGCCAGGATCTGTTGCAATCTTTCTTTCTCTCTCTCTTGTTCTTTCTCTCTATCTGTTGAAATTCTTTCTCAAATATAATCCAGTATATATATCTGTTCAATTTTTTTTATCTGCTTAATTTTTAATTTTTTTTGGTTCATTTACAACTATCTGTTGCAATTGGTTTCAACATACAACAACAACACAGATCGAACACTTAAAAAAAAAAAAAAAAAGAGATGAGGAATTGGATGTGTGTGCTTGAAAAAAGAAACTGTCCATAAAGAGCTGGATCAATGGAGTTTTCTCCTCCGATTGTCCTCTGCAAACATTGAGTAAAATAATTTGGTGAGAAGTTCTTTTGTTTGTTTTGAAAGACGTTTTATTTTCAATTTTACTCCTTAATTTATCTGTTGAATTTTTTTTTTCTATATGTTCAAATTTACATTTAAGTGTTTAATTTTTTTTTTGTCTATATATTAAAAAATTTTGACTATTTGCTCAATTTTTTTTCCCTATATGTGCAAATTTTTGTCTAGATTTTATTATCAGTTCAATTTTAATCTCTTATCTTTTCAAATATCTATCCAAAATTTCTTATCTGTTCAACAAACCAGTCACAATCTTCAATCTATCTTTATCTGTTCAATTTTGTTATCTGTTGAAATACACGAAGCCAGGATCTGTTACAATCTTTCTTTCTCTCTCTCTTGTTCTTTCTCTCTATCTGTTGAAATTCTTTCTCAAATATAATCCAGTATATATATCTGTTCAATTTTTTTTAATTTTTTGATCTGCCTAATTTTTAATTTTTTTTGGGCTCATTTACAACTATCTGTTGCAATTGGTTTCATCATACAACAACAACAGAGATCGAACACTTAAAAAAAAAAAAAAGAGATGAGGAATTAGATCTGTGTGCTTGAAAAAAAAACTGTCCATAAAGGGCTGGGTCAATGGAGTATTCTCCTCCGATTGTCCTCTGCAAACATTGCCAAAAAATAATTTGGTGAGAAGTCCTTTTGTTTGTTTTGAAAGACGTTTTATTTTCAATTTTACTCCATAATTTATCTGTTGAATTTTTTTTTTCTATATGTTCAAATTTACATTTAAGTGTTTTTTTTTTTTTGTCTATATATTCAAAAATTTTGACTATCTGTTCAATTTTTTTCCATATCTGTGCAAATTTTTGTCTAGATTTTATTATCAGTTCAATTTTAATCTCATATCTGTTCAAATATCTACCCAAAATTTCTTATTTGTTCAACAAACCAGTCACAATCTTCAATCTATTTTTCTATGTTCAATTTTTCTATCTGTTGAAATACACCAAGTCAGGATCTGTTGCAATCTTTCTTTCTCTCTCTCTTGTTCCTTCTCTCTATCTGTTGAAATTCTTTCTCAAATATAATCCAGTATATATATATGTCCAAATTTTTTATTTTTTTTATCTGCTTAATTTTTAATTTTTTTTGGTTCATTTACAACAATATGTTGCAATTGGTTTCATCATACAACAACAACACAGATCGAACACTTAAAAAAAAAAAAAAGAGATGAGGAATTGAATCTGTGCGCTTGAAAAAAAAACTGTCCATAAAGAGCTGGATCAATGGAGTCTTCTCCTTCGGTTGTCATCTGCAAGCATTGAGTAAAATAATTTGGTGAGAAGTCTTTTTGTTTGTTTTGAAAGACGTTTTATTTTCAATTTTACTCCTTAATTTATCGGTTGAATTTTTTTTTTCTATAAGTTCAAATTTACATTTAAGTGTTTAATTATTTTATTTTTTTGTCTATATATTCAAAATTTTTGACTATCTGTTCAATTTTTTTTCCCTATCGGTGCAAATTTTTGTCTAGATTTTAGTATCAGTTCAATTTTAATATCTTATCTGTTCAAATATCTATCCATAATTTCTTATCTGTTCAACAAACCAGTCACAATCTTCAATCTATTTTTACCTGTTCAATTTTATTATCTGTTGAAATACACCAAGCCAGGATCTGTTGCCATATTTCTTTCTCTCTCTCTTGTTCTTGCTCTCCATCTGTTGAAATTCTTTTTCAAATATAATCGATTATATATATCTGTTCAATTTTTTTTATCTGCTTAATTTTTAATTTTTTTGGTTCATTTACAACTATCTGTTGCAATTCGTTTCATCATACAACAACAACGCAGATCGAACACTCAAAAAATAAAAAAAAAGATGAGGAATTGGATCTGTGTGCTTGAAAAAAAAAACTGTCCATGAAGAGCTGGATCAATGGAGTCTTCTCCTCCGGTTGTCATCTGCAAACATTAAGTAAAATAATTTGGTGAGAAGTCCTTTTGTTTGTTTTGAAAGATGTTTTATTTTCAAATTTACTCCTTAATTTATCTGTTGAATTTTTTTTTCCCATATGTTCAAATTTTCATTTAAGTGTTTAATTATTTTTTTGTCTTTATATTCAAAAATTTTGACTATCGGTTGAATTTTTTTCCCTATCTTTGCAAATTTTTGTCTAAATTTTATTATCAGCTCAATTTTCATCTCTTATCTGTTCAAATATCTATCCAAAATTTCTTATCTGTTCAACAAACCAGTCACAATCTTCAATCTATTTTTATCTGTTGAAATACGCCAAGCCAGGATCTGTTGCAATCTTTCTTTCTCTCTCTCTTGTTCTTTCTCTCTATCTGTTGAAATTCTTTCTCAAATATAATCCAGTATATATATATATATCTGTTCAATTTTTTTTATTTTTTCTATCTGCTTAATTTTTAATTTTTTTTTGGTTCTTTTTCAACTATCTGTTGCAATTGGTTTCATCATACAACAACAACACAGATCGAACACTTAAAAAAAAAAAAAAAGAGATGAGGAATTGGATTTGTGCGCTTGAAAAAAAAACTGTCCATAAAGAGCTGGATCAATGGAGTCTTCTCCTCCGGTTGTCATCTGCAAGCATTGAGTAAAATAATTTGGTGAGAAGTCCTTTTGTTTGTTTTGAAAGACGTTTTATTTTCAATTTTTCTCCTTAATTTATCTGTTGAATTTTTTTTTCTATATGTTCAAATTTACATTTAAGTGTTTAATTGTTTTTTTTTGTCTATATATTCAAAAATTTTGACTATCTGTTCAATATTTTTCCCTATCTATGCAAATTTTTGTCCAGATTTTATTATCAGTTCAATTTTAATCTCTTATCTGTTCAAATATCCATCCAAACTTTGTTATCTGTTCAACAAACCAGTCACAATCTTCAATCTATTTTTCTTTGTTCAATTTTCTATCTGTTGAAATACACCAAGCCAGGATCTGTTGCAATCTTTCTTTTTCTCTCTCTTGTTCTTTCACTCTATCTGTTGAAATTCTTTATCAAATATAATCCAGTGTCTATATATCTGTTCAATTTTTTTTATTTTTTTTAACTGCTTAATTTTTAATTTTTTTTTGGTTCATTTACAACGATCTGTTGCAATTGGTTTTATCATACAACAACAACACAAATCGAACACTTAAAAAAAAAAAAAAAAGAGGTGAGGAATTGGATCTGTGTGCTTGAAAAAAAAATTTGTCCATAAAGAGCTGGATCAATTGAGTATTCTCCTCCGGTTGTCATCTGCAAGCATTGAGTAAAATAATTTGGTGAGAACTCCTTTTGTTTGTTTTGAAAGATGTTTTATTTTCAATTTTACTCCTTAATTTATCTGTTGAATTTTTTTTTCTTTAAGTTCAAATTTACATTTAAGAGTTTAATTATTTTATTTTTTTGTCTATATATTCAAAAATTTTGACTATCTGTTCAATTTTTTTTCCTATCTGTGCAAGTTTTTGTCTAGATTTTATTATCAGTTCAATTTTAATCTCTTATCTGTTCAAATATCTATCAAAAATTTCTTATCTGTTCAACAAACCAGTCACAATCTTCAATCTATTTCTATCTGTTCAATTTTATTATCTGTTGAAATCCACCATGCCAGGATCTGTTGCAATCTTTCTTAATCTCCCTCCTGTTCTTTCTCTCTATTTGTTGAAATTCTTTCTCAAATATACTCCAGTATATATATATCTGTTCAATTTTTTTTATCTGCTTAATTTTTAATTTTTTTTGGTTCATTTACAACCATCTGTTGCAATTGGTTTCATCATACAACAACAACACAGATCGAACACTTAAAAAAAAAAAAGAGATGAGGAATTGGATTTGTGTGCTTGAAAAAAAAAACTGTCCATAAAGAGCTGGATAAATGGAGTCTTCTCCTCCGGTTGTCATCGGTAAACATCGAGTAAAATAATTTGGTGAGAAGTAGTTTTGTTTGTTTTGAAAAACGTTTTATTTTCAATTTTACTCCTTAATTTATCTGTTGAATTTTTTTTTCTATATGTTCAAATTTACATTTAAGTGTTTAATTTTTTTTTGTCTATATATTCAAAAATTTTGACTATCCGTTGAATTTTTTTCCCTATCTGTGCAAATTTTTGTCTAGATTTTATTATCAGTTCAATTTTAATCTCTTATCTGTTCAAATATCTATCCAAAATTTCTTATCTGTTCAACAAACCAGTCACAATCTTCAATCTATTTTTATCTGTTCAATTTTATTATCTGTTGAAATACATCAAGCCAGGATCTGTTGCAATCTTTCTTTCTCTCTCTCTTGTTCTTTCTCTCAATCTGTTGAAATTATTTCTCAAATATAATCCAGTATATATATATCTGTTCAATTTTTTTTATCTGCTTAATTTTTAATTTTTTTTGGTTCATTTACAACTATTTGTTGCAATTGGTTTCATCATACAACAACAATACAGATTGAACACTTTAAAAAAAAAAGATGAGGAATTGGATCTGTGTGCTTGAAAAAAAAACTGTCCATAAAGGGCTGGATCAATGGAGTCTTCTCCTCCGGTTGTCATATGCAAATATTGAGTAAAATAATTCGGTAAGAAGTCCTTTTGTTTGTTTTTGAAAGACGTTTTATTTTCAATTTTGCTCCTTAATTTATCTGTTGAATTTTTTTTTCTATATGTTCAAATTTACATTTAAGTGTTTCATTATTTTTTTTTGTCTATATATTAAAAAATTTTGACTATCTGTTCAATTTTTTTCCCTATCTATGCAGTTTCTGTCTAGATTTTATTATCAGTTCAATTTTAATCTCTTATCTGTTCAAATATCTATCCAAAATTTCTTATCTGTTCAACAAACCAGTCACAATCTTCAATTTATTTTTTTCTGTTCAATTTTATTATCTTTTGAAATACACCAAGCCAGGATCTGTTGCAATCTTTCTTTCTCTCTCTCTTGTTCTTTCTCTCAATCTGTTGAAATTCTTTCTCAAATATAATCCAGTATATATATCTGTTCAATATTTTTATTTTTTTATCTGCTTAATTTTTAATTTTTTTTGGTTCATTTACAACGATCTGTTGCAATTGGTTTCATCATACAACAACAACACAGATCGAACGCTTAAAAAAAAAAAAAAAGAGATGAGGAATTGGATCTGTGTGCTTGAAAAAAAAAACTGTCCATAAATAGCTGGATCAATGGAGTCTTCTCCTCCGGTTGTCATCTGCAAGCAATGAGTAAAATAATTTGGTGAGAAGTCTTTTTGTTTGTTTTGAAAGACGTTTTGTTTTCAATTTTACTCCGTAATTTATCTGTTGAATTTTCTTTTCTATATGTTCAAATTTACATTTAAGTCTTTAATTATTTTTTTTTTTGTCTATATATTCAAAAATTTTGACTATCTGTTCAATTTTTTTCCCTATCTGTGTAAATTTTTGTCTAGATTTTATTATCAGTTCAATTTTAATCTCTAATCTGTTCAAATAACTATCCAAAATTTCTTATCTGTTCAACAAACCAGTCACAATCTTCAATCTATTTTTATCTGTTCAATTTTATTATCTGTTGAAATACACCAAGCCAGGATCTGTTGCAATCTTTCTTTCTCTCTCTCTTGTTCTTTTTCTCTATCTGTTGAAATTCTTTCTCAAATATAATGCAGTTTATATATATCTGTTCAATTTTTTTTTATCTGCTTAATTTTTAATTTTTTTTTGGTTCGTTTACAACTATCTGTTGCAATTAGTTTCATCATACAACAACAACACAGATCGAACACTTAAAAAAAAAAAAGTGATAAGGAATTGGATCTGTGTGCTTGAAAAAAAAACTGTCCATAAAAAGCTGGATCAATGGAGTCTTCTTCTCCGGTTGTCATCTGCAAGCATTGAGTAAAATAATTTGGTGAGAAGTCCTTTTGTTTGTTTTGAAAGACGTTTTATTTTCAATTTTACTCCTTAATGTATCTGTTGAATTTTTTTTTTCTATATCTTCAAATTTACATTTAAGTGTTTAATTATTTTTTTTTTGTCTATATATTAAAATTTTTTGACTATCTGTTCAATTTTTTTACCTGTCTGTGCAAATTTTTGTCTAGATTTTATTATCAGTTCAATTTTAATCTTTTATCTGTTCAAATATCTATCCAAAATTTCTTATCTGTTCAACAAACCAGTCACAATCTTCAATCTATTTTTATCTATTCAATTTTATTGTCTGTTGAAATACTCCAAGCCAGGATCTGTTGCAATCTTTCTTTCTCTCTATCTTGTTCTTTCTCTCTATCTGTTGAAATTCTTTCTCAAATATAATCGGTATATATATCTGTTCAATTTTTTTTATTTTTTTATCTGCTTAATTTTTAATTTTTTTTGGTTCATTTATAATTATCTGTTGCAATTGGTTTCATCATACAACAACAACAAAGATCGAACACTTAAAACAAAAAAAAAAAAAGAGATAAGGAATTAGATCTGTGTGCTTGAAAAAAAAAACTGTCCATAAAGAGCTGGATCAATGGAGTCTTCTCCTCCAGTTGTCATCTGCAAGCATTGAGTAAAATAATTTGGTGAGAAATCCTTTTGTTTGTTTTGAAAAACGTTTTATGTTCAATTTTACTCCTTAATTTGTCTATTGAATTTTTTTTTTCTATATGTTCAAATTTACATTTAAGTGTTTAATTATTATTTTTTTGTCTATATATTCAAAAATTTTGACTATTTGTTCAATTTTTTTCCCTATATGTGCAAATGTTTGTCTAGATTTTATTATCAGTTAAATTTTAATCTCTAATCTGTTCAAATATCTATCCAAAATTTCTTATCTGTTCAACAAACCAGTCACAATCTTCAATCTATTTTTATCTGTTCAATTTTATTATCCGTTGAAATACACCAAGCCTGGATCTGTTGCAATCTTTCTTTCTCTCTCTCTTGTTTTTTCTCTCTATCTGTTGAAATTCTTTCTCAAATATAATCCAGTATATATATATCTGTTCAATTTTTTTTACTGTTTTATCTGTTTAATTTTTAATTTTTTTTTGGTTCAGTTACAACTATCTGTTGCAATTGGTTTCATCATACAACAACAACACAGATCGAACACTTAAAAAAAAAAAGAGATGAGGAATTGGATCTGTGTGCTTGAAAAAAAAAACTGTCCATAAAGAGCTGGATCAATGGAGTCTTCTCCTCCGGTTGCCATCTGCAAGCATTGAGTAAAATAATTTGGTGAGAAGTCCTTTTGTTTGTTTTGAAAGACGTTTTATTTTAAATTTTACTCCTTAATTTATCTGTTGAATATTTTTTTTCTGTATGTTCAAATTTACATTTAAGTGTTTAATTTTTTTTTTGGTCAATATATTCAAAAATTTTAACTATCTGTTCAATTTTTTCCTTATCTATGCAAATTTTTGTATAGATTTTATTATAAATTCAATTTTAATCTCTTAATTGTTCAAATATCTATCCAAAATTTCTTATCTGTTAAACAAACTAGTCACAATCTTCAATCTATTTTTATCTGTTCAATTTTATTATCTGTTGAAATACACCAAGCCAGGATCTGTTGCAATCTTTCTTTCTCTCTCTCTTGTTCTTTCTCTCTATCTGTTGAAATTCTTTCTCAAATCTAATCTAGTATATATATATCTGTTTAGTTTTTTTATTTTTTTTATCTGCTTAATTTTTAATTTTTTTTTGGTTCATTTACAATTATCCGTTGCAATTGGTTTCATCATACAACAACAACACAGATCGAACACTTAAAAAAAAAAAAAAAAAGAGATGTGGAATTGGATCTGTGTGCTTGAAAAAAAAACTGTCCATAAAGAGCTGGATAAATGGAGTCTTCTCCTCCGGTTGTCATCTGCAAGCATTGAGTAAAATAATTTGGTGAGAAGTCTTTTTGTTTGTTTTGAAAAACGTTTTATTTTAAATTTTACTCCTTAATTTATCTGTTGAATTTTTTTTCTATATGTTCAAATTTACATTTAAGTGTTTAATTATTTTTTTTTTAGTCTATATATTCAAAAATTTTGACTATCTGTTCAATTTTTTTCCCTATCTGTACAAATTTTTGTCTACATTTTATTATCAGTTCAATTTTAATCTCTTATCTGTTCAAATATCTATCAAAAATTTCTTATCTGTTCAACAAACCAGTCAGAATCTTCAATCTATTTTTATCTGTTCAATTTTATTATCTGTTGAAATACACCAAGCCAGGATCTGTTGCAATCTTTCTCTCTCTCTCTCTTGTTCTTTCTCTCTATCTGTTGAAATTCTTTCTCAAATATAATCTAGTATATATATATATATTTGTTCAATTTGTTTTATTTTTTTATCTGCTTAATTTTTAATTTTTTTTTGGTTCATTTACAACTATCTGTTGCAATTGGTTTCATCATACAACAACAACACAGATCGAACACTTAAAAAAAAAAGAGAGATGAGGAATTGGATCTGTGTGCTTGAAAAAAGAACTGTCCATAAAGAGCTGGATAAAGAAGAAGTCCTTTTGTTTGTTTTGAAAGATGTTTTATTTTCAATTTTACTACTTAATTTATCTGTTGAATTTTTTTTTTCTATATGTTCAAATTTACATTTAAGTGTTTAATTTTTTTTTTTGTCTATATATTCAAAATTTTTGACCATCTGTTCAATTTTTTTCCCTATCTGTGTAAATTTTTGTCTAGATTTTATTATCAGTTCAATTTTAATCTCTTATCTGTTGAAATATCTATCTAAATTTTCTTATCTGTTCAACAAACCAGTCACAATCTTCAATCTATTTTTATCTGTTCAATTTTATTATCTGTTGAAATACACCAAGCCAGGATCTGTTGCAATCTTTCTTTCTCTCTCTTGTTCTTTCTCTCTTATCTGTTGAAATATCTATCTAAATTTTCTTATCTGTTCAACAAACCAGTCACAATCTTCAATCTATTTTTATCTGTTCAATTTTATTATCTGTTGAAATACACCAAGCCAGGATCTGTTGCAATCTTTCTTTCTCTCTCTTGTTCTTTCTCTCTATCTGCTGAAATTCTTTCTCAAATATAATCTAGTATATATATATCTGTTCAATTTTTTTTATTTTTTTATCTGCTTAATTTTTAAATTTTTTTTGGTTCATTTACAACTATCTGTTGCAATTGGTTTCATCATACAACAACAACACAGATCGAACACTTAAAAAAAAAAAAAAAAAAGAGATGAGGAATTGGATCTGTGTGCTTAAAAAAAACTGTCCATAAAGAGCTAGATCAATGGAGTCTTCTCCTCCGGTTGTCATCTGCAAGCATTGAGTAAAATAATTTGGTGAGAAGTCCTTTTGTTTGTTTTGAAAGACGTTTTATTTTCACTTTTACTCCTTAATTTATCTGTTGAATTTTTTTTTTCTATAAGTTCAAATTTACATTTAAGTGTTTAATTATTTTTTTTTGTCTATATATTCAAAAATTTTGACTATCTATTGAATTTTTTTCCCTATCTGTGCAAATTTTTGTCTAAATTTTATTATCAGTTCAACTTTAATCTCTAATCTGTTCAAATATCTATCCAAAATTTCTTATCTGTTCAACAAACCAGTCACAATGTTCAAACTATTTTTATCTGTTCGATTTTATTATCTGTTGAAATACACCAAGCCAGGATCTGTTGCAATCTTTCTTTCTCTCTCTCTCTTGTTCTTTCTCTCTATCTGTTGAAATTCTTTCTCAAATATAATCCAGTATATATATCTGTTCAATTTTTTTTTATTTTTTTTATGCAACTTCCATTTTTATTTTTATTGAACATCAATTTTTATTCAATTTCTTTTTCCATTCCACTTCCATTGTTATTTAATTTCCAAATAGATTTTTAAGGTATAGTCGTTGTTCAATGAACTTCCATTTGAATTTTATGCAACTTCCATTTTTATTTTTTTTTCACTTCCATTTTTATTCAATTTCCTTTTCTATTTAATTTCCTTTTTTATTTAATTTCCAAATAGATCGTTAAGGTACAGTGGTTTGTTGAATGAACTTCCATTTTCAATTTTGATGCAACTTCCATTTTTATTTTTATTCAACTTCCATTTTTATTCAATTTCTTTTTCTATTTAACTTCCTTTTTTATTTAATTTCCAAATAGATCGTTAAGGTACAGTTGTTTGTTGAATGAACTTCCATTTTCAATTTTGATGCAACTTCCCCTTTTATTTTTATTCAACTTCCATTTTTATTCAATTTCCTTTTCTATTCAACTTCCTTTTTTATTTAATTTCCCAATAGATCGTTAAGGTATAGTAGTTTCTTGAATGAACTTCCATTTTTATATTTATGCAACTTTCATTTTTATTTTTATTCAAGTTCCATTTTTATTCAATTTCCTTTTTTTATTTTATTTCCAAATAGATCGTTAAGGTATAGTGGTTTCTTGAATGAACTTCGATTTAGCCGACATCCAGGGTGTCGGGGCTACTTGTGTAGTATACTGTGTGATAAGAATGGAAATGTTAATTTAGCCGACATCTCAGTTGTTAATGAATTCCCCGACGTCTTCCCAAACGAATTGCTTGGCCACCTAGTCGATAGAGAAATAGAGTTTACCGTTGATATCATGTCGGGAACACAACCGATCTCCAAAACACCCTATAGAATGGCCCCTACTGAATTTAGGGAATTGAAACTGCAATTACAAGAATTTTTGGATAAGGGATTTATTAGGCCGAGCACTTCACCATGGGGAGCACCCGTTTTATTTGTTAAGAAAAAGGATGGCACACTCCGTCTTTGCATTGATTACAGAGAACTTAACAAGGTCACCATTAAGAACAAGTACCCATTACCTAGGATTAATGATTTGCTTGATCAACTACAAGGAGCACGAGTCTTTTCTAAGATTGACCTTAGGTCGGGTTACCATCAGCTTAAAGTTAAAGCCGAGGATGTTGAGAAGACGGCCTTTCGGACAAGATATGGCCACTACGAATTTTTAGTAATGCCTTTTGGGGTGACCAATGCCCCTGCTGCATTTATGGATTTAATGAACAGAGTCTTCAAGCCATATTTAGATGAGTTTGTAGTTGTCTTCATTGATGATATATTGATCTATTCCAAGAGTAAAGCTGAACATGAAAATCATTTGAGACTTGCCTTACAGATTTTGAGAGACTGGAAACTGTATGCTAAGTTTAACAAGTGTGAGTTTTGGCTTTCTACTGTCTCATTCTTGGGTCATGTGATTAATGAAGAGGGCATCTCGGTTGATCCTAGTAAAATTGAAGCCGTAGTGAATTGGCCGAGGCCGACTAATGTGTCCGAGGTTCGTAGTTTTCTGGGTTTGGCAGGTTATTACAGGAAGTTTGTGAAGGATTTCTCAAGGATTTCAGTTCCATTGACGCAATTGACTAAGAAGGGAGCACCGTATGAATGGACTGAAGATCGGGAGTCAGCTTTCCAGGAACTGAAGGCGAGGTTAGTTACAGCACCAGTACTTGTACTTCCATCAGGTAATGAAGAGTTTCATATCTATAGTGATGCATCGCATAAGGGTTTGGGTTGTGTATTAATGCAAGGGGGTAAAGTCATAGCATATGCATCTCGTCAGTTGAAGCCACATGAAAAGAATTATCCTACCCATGATTTGGAGCTAGCAGCCGTTGTATTTGCTTTAAAGATTTGGCGTCACTACTTGTATGGAGCTTCTTGTCAAGTTTTTACAGATCATAAGAGTTTAAAGTACTTGTTCACTCAAAAAGAATTGAATTTGAGGCAGAGAAGATGGCTTGAATTGTTGAAAGACTATGACATGCAAATTCAGTATCACCCAGGTAAAGCTAACAGCGTAGCCGATGCTTTGAGCAGAAAAATAGTTGGAAATTTGGCATGTCTAACCATGATCTCAGTGGAACCAACTATTATCGAGGAAGTAAAGACAAGACAAATGGAGGATGAATTCTTCAGAAAAGTAGCCGATGAGATTGTCACAAAGCCGAGATCAGGGTACAGCTTCGACAATCAAGTGCTTAAGTTTGAAAGAAGACTATGCGTAGCTGACGTTCCAGAATTGAAAAGGAAGATTTTACAGGAAGCTCATGGTTCCAAGTTTACTGTTCATCCAGGAAATACCAAGATGTACCAAGATGTGAAACAGACGTTTTGGTGGCCGAATATGAAAAGAGAAATAGCTGAGTTCGTATCCCAATGTTTGTATTGTCAACAAGTGAAAGCAGAACATCAAAGGCCAGCAGGACTCCTACAACCTTTGCCGATTCCGGAATGGAAATGGGAACACATCTCCATGGATTTTGTGATTGGGTTGCCGAAGACACAGAAGAGCATGGATTCGATTTGGGTCATCGTGGATAGACTAACTAAGTCAGCACACTTCTTACCTGTTAAGGCCACCTTCAACGCCAATCAACTTGCTTTGTTGTATATGAATGAAATTATTAGACTTCATGGAGTGCCGATGTCCATTGTGTCAGACCGAGATCCGAAGTTTGTTTCAAGATTTTGGTAGAGTCTACAAAGAGCTTTTGGAGCCGAGTTGAGGTTCAGCACAGCTTTTCACCCCCAGACTGATGGGCAAACAGAGAGGACAATTCAGACACTTGAAGATATGCTTAGACTATGTGTTTTGGACTTCCAAGGAAGTTGGGAAATGCATTTTCCCTTAGTAGAATTTGCTTACAACAACAGTTATCAGGCTAGCATTGGCATGGCGCCATATGAAGCTTTGTATGGAAGAAAATGCAGGTCGCCGATATGTTGGACCGAAGTTGGAGACAAAGCTCTGCTTGGTCCCGAGTTGATTCGAGTAACAACGGAGAAGATTAAACTTATTCAGCAGAGGGTTAAAACTGCTCAGAGTCGGCAAAAGAGCTACGCCGACCAGAGGAGAAACGAGTTAGAATTCGAAGTTGGGGATCATGTATTCCTGAAGGTTTCGCCGATGAAAGGAGTTTCCAGATTTGGGAAGAAAGGTAAGTTAGCGCCTCGTTATATTGGGCCATTTGAAATTCTTGACAAGGTTAACTCCGTTGCCTACAGACTTGCTTTGCCACCAGAATTAAGCCAAGTCCATAATGTGTTTCATATTTCGATGTTGAGAAAGTATATTCGGGATCCACTGCATGTGATCAACTATTCTGGGATTGTGGTTAATGAGGATTTAGGCTATGAAGAGAAGCCGATACGTATTATTGATAGACAAGTAAGGCAGTTGAGAAACAAGTCGATACCAATGGTAAAGATTGAATGGAAAGAGCATTACGGCAAGGATGCCATATGGGAAATGGAAGGGGAAATGAGAATTCGACATCCAGAATTGTTCTTGGGACAAGGTAACCTAAGTTTGGGGACCAAACTTCTTTAAGGGGGGTAGGATGTAACAACCCTCACTTTGATTTAGTCATACTTGCATACATTCATGTATGATCTTGTCTTGTTATGTTTGCAAATCTTGTTTTGTCTTGTTTTGTTTAAGCGTTGCTTGCTTGATTTTGTTCTTTGCTTGGTGTGTAGTCGAGGTCATCTTGAGCCTAGTTCACCTTTGAACCTTTGTGCCTAGAGCTACCTTGGAACCACTTTGGTTGACCTCCACCTTCACCCTGGCATATTAGCCGAGATGTCACTATCTGGGCCGAGGTGTACATCACCATGGCCGAGATGTGTATCATTTAGGCCGAGATGTTTATCCTTGCACTTAAGCGATTTTGTACCCGGATAGGTATGACCTAGACCGAGGTGTGGCACACCTAGGCCGGGGTGTGGCACAGCTTAGTCCAGTGTCGTCCTTCCAAGCCGATGTCTTTGTTCCCCACTTGCCAAGGCTTTGTCTCTAGCCGATATCATTGCTTGCCGATGTGTCTTGCCATCTAGCTTGTTGAGTACGCTTTGTCATAGACTTGTCTTATCAATCAGTCACCTTTTTGAGTTGAACCAACCGATAGTGCCACATGTCCGAGCTGAGTGTTAAGACAGCCGGCAGACCTAGAAACAAATCATTTTTGTCTCAAATCTTTGCCTTTAGAGAGAGAAGCTCTAGAGGAAGAAGGAAGAGTTCTTAGAGAGAGAAGTTGATTTTCGAGCTTGATCTTTGGTGTTTGAACCGTTAGATTCGGGTTTTGAGGTTAGAATCTTAATCTACTCTGGTTATTCTTATTGATTATCAAGCTGCATTGCATGATCGAATCTGTTTTGCATGCCATGCATCGATTTGGAGTTGGTTTTAGAAAGAGAAAATAGAGTTCATGTGTTCTTGAAGAAAAGTCTCGTTTTGATCCGAAAGTTTGTAACAAAAACCATGTTTTTTTGTTTGTTTTTACATGATCTTCTTGTATGGGTACCCAGGTCCATGTTTTTGAACTCATGGCATGAAATCTCAGATTTTGTAACAACAAGTTGTGATCTTTGCATTCATCTTCTTCATGATCATGTTCTTCATGTTCTTCAAAGGGAAACCCAGGTTTTCCCGACTTTGCTTTTGGATGTGGCCATCGGGACCACACCTCGACAAGGAGGTGTGGGACCTCGGCAAAAACCTGGTTGGTACCCAGCGTGTTTTCATGAGATGAAAAGCAGTGTTTAAACTCCCAGCATGTTTTGCTTTGTTATTGACTTGGATCTGGTGAGAATGCCGAGATCATTTGCATGCATGTAAAGCTTATTTTGAGAATGTGATTTGCCATGTGATTGTAGAACTTTGATCTTTGCTTTGAGCCTACACCTGAAGAGCTAGGTAAGTGGTATTTTTAATAAAGCTATGTTATAAAGTTTTGATAAATCTTGCTTTGCTTCGTTTGATGAAAGTATTTGTTAAGCATGAATGATTAGCCATATTTTGATGTGTCAAGTATAAGCTTTGTTTTGATGTCATCTTTGGAAAGTCCCTTGTGCTGGAGGACTCTAAACTTTCGCAGCACTAAGTATAAAAGTCCCTTGCGCTGGAGGACTCTAAACTTTCGCAGCACTAAGTATAAAAGTCCCTTGTGCTAGAGGACTCTAAACTTTCGCAGCACCCTCATGTTAAAAGGATACGGTCCTTTCTTGGAAAGACTATCGTGTTAAAGCGGGCTACGGGCCTAAGTAACACAAGACTATCGTGTTAAAGGGGCTACGGGCCTAAGTAACACAAGTCCCTCGTGCTGGAGGACTCTAAACTTTCGCAGCACCTTTGACTAATCGATTACGGATCGTACAGTCCCTTGTTTTGCCACTGACGGTTTACTGTGTGGGTTCGTTTGTTCGGAAAGCTATCGATTTGTGTTTTGCTGATGCCAGTAAGCATCCCTTGAGGCTTGTAAGACTTGTTAGAGGAATACGGTCTATCTCTTGATTTGTAAAGTTCTGATGTGTTTTGCTTTGAAAGGATCTCGGCTAATATTCGTATAGTTTTGACATCTTTTGCTTTGAAAAGACTTCGCCTATTATTCATGCAAAACCTTTATTATTGGTACCATTCACTGAGTATCCAAGCTCACCTCCAGTTGTCATCTGCAAGCATTGAGTAAAATAATTTGGTGAGAAGTCCTTTTGTTTATTTTGAAAGACGTTTTATTTCCAATTTTACTCCTTAATTTATCTGTTGAATTTTTTTTTTCTATATATTCAAATTTACATTTAAGTGTTTAATTATTTTTTATTTTTGTCTATATATTCAAAAATTTTGACTATCTGTTCAATTTTTTTCCCTATCTGTGCAAATTTTTATCTAGATTTTATTATCAGTTCAATTTCAATCTCTTATCTGTTCAAATATCTATCCAAAATTTCTTATTTGTTCAACAAACCAGTCACAATCTTCAATCTATTTTTAACTGTTTAATTTTATTATCTGTTGAAATACACCAAGCCAGGATCTGTTGCAATCTTTCTTTCTCTCTCTCTTGTTCTTTCTCTCTATCTGTTGAAATTCTTTCTCAAATATAATCCAGTATATATATACCTGTTCAATTTTTTTTTAATTTTTTTTATCTGCTTAATTTTTAATTTTTTTTGGTTCATTTACAACTATCTGTTGCAATTGGTTTCAACATACAACAACAGCACAGATCGAACACTTTAAAAAAAAAAGATATGAGGAATTGGATCTGTGTGCTTGAAAAAAAAAACTGTCCATAAAGAGCTGGATCAATGGAGTCTTCTCCTCCGATTGTCTGCTGCAAGCATTGAGTAAAATAATTTGGTGAGAAGTCCTTTTGTTTGTTTTGAAAGACGTTTTATTTTCAATTTTACTCCTTAATTTATCTGTTGAATTTTTTTTTCTATATATTCAAATTTACATTTAAGTTTTTATTTATTTTTTTTCCCTATATATTCAAAAAATTTGACTATCTGTTCAATTTTTTTCCTTATCTGTGCAAATTTTTGTCTAAATTTTATTATCAGTTCAATTTTAATCTCTTATCTGTTCAAATATCTATCCAAAATTTCTTATCTGTTCAACAAACCAGTCACAATCTTCAATCTATTTTTATCTGTTCAATTTTATTATCTGTTGAAATACACCCAGCCAAGATCTGTTGCAAACTTTCTTTCTCTCTCTCTTGTTCTTTCTCTGTATCTGTTGAAATTCTTTCTCAAATATAATCCGGTATATATATATCTGTTCAATTTTTTTAATTTTTTTTATCTGCTTAATTTTTAATTTTTTTTGGCTCATTTACAACTATCTGTTGCAATTCGTTTCATCATACAACAACAACACAGATCAAACACTTAAAAAAAAAAAAAAAGAGATGTGGAATTGGATCTGCGTGCTTGAAAAAAAAAATTATCCATAAAAAGCTGGATCAATGGAGTCTTCTCCTCTGGTTGTCATCTGCAAGCATTGAGTAAAATAATTTGGTGAGAAGTCCTTTTGTTTGTTTTGAAAGACGTTTTATTTTCAATTTTACTCCTTAATTTATCTGTTGAATTTTTTTTTTCTATATGTTCAAATTTACATTAAAGTGTTTAATTATTTTTTTTGTCTATATATTCAAAAATTTTGACTATCTGTTCAATTTTTTTCCTTATCTGTGCAAATTTTTGTCTAGATTTTTTTATCAGTTCAATTTTAATCTCTTACCTATTCAAATATATATCCAAAATTTCTTATCTGTTCAACAAACCAGTCATAATCTTCAATATATTTTTATCTGTTCAATTTTGTTATCTGTTGAAATACACCAAGTCAGGATCTGTTGCAATCTTTCTTTCTCTCTCTTGTTCTTTCTCTCTATCTGTTGAAATTCTTTCTCAAATATAATCCAGTATATATATATCTGTTCAATTTTTTTTATTTTTTTTATCTGCTTAATTTTTAATTTTTTTTGTTCATTTACAACTATCTGTTGCAATTGGTTTCATCATACAACAACAACACAGATCGAATACTTAAAAAAAAAAAAAAAGAGATGAGGAATTGGATCTGTGTGCTTGAAAAAAAAACTGTCCATAAAGAGCTGGATCAATGGAGTCTTCTCCTCCGGTTGTCATCTGCAAGCATTGAGTAAAATAATTTGGTGAGAAGTCATTTTCTTTGTTTTGAAAGACGTTTTATTTTCAATTTTACTCCTTAATTTATTTGTTGAATTTTTTTTTTCTATATATTCAAATTTACACTTAAGTGTTTAATTATTTTTTATTTTTGTCTATATATTCAAAAATTTTGACTATCTGTTCAATTTTTTTCCCTATCTGTGCAAATTTTTGTCTAGATTTTATTATCAGTTCAATTTCAATCTCTTATCTGTTCAAATATCTATCCAAAATTTCTTATCTATTCAACAAACCAGTCACAATCTTCAATCTATTTTTAACTGTTTAATTTTATTATCTGTTGAAATACACCAAGCCAGGATCTGTTGCAATCTTTCTTTCTCTCTCTCTTGTTCTTTCTCTCTATCCGTTGAAATTATTTCTTAAATATAATCCAGTATATATATATCTGTTCAATTTTTTTTATTTTTTTTATCTGCTTAATTTTTAAATTTTTTGGTTCATTTACAACTATCTGTTGCAATTGGTTTCATCATATAACAACAGCATAGATCGAACACCTAAAAAAAAAAAAAAAAAAAGAGATGAGGAATTGGATCTGTGTGCTTGAAAAAAAAAACTGTCCATAAAGAGCTGGATCAATGGAGTCTTCTCCTCCGATCAATGGAGTCTTCTTTGTTTTGAAAGACATTTTATTTTCAATTTTATTTCTTAATTTATCTGTTGAATTTTTTTTTCTATATATTCAAATTTACATTTAAGTTTTTATTTTTTTTTCTCCGCATATTCAAAAATTTTGACTATCTGTTCAATTTTTTTCCCTATCTGTGCAAATTTTTGTCTAGATTTTATTATCAGTTCAATTTGAATCTCTTATCTGTTCAAATATCTATCCAAAATTTCTTATCTATTCAACAAACCAGTCACAATCTTCAATCTATTTTTATCTGTTCAATTTTATTGTCTGTTGAAATACACCAAGCCAGGATCTGTTGCAATCTTTCTTTCTCTCTCTCTTGTTCTTTCTCTCTATCTGTTGAAATCCTTTCTCAAATATAATCCAGTACATATATATCTGTTCAATTTTTTTTTTCTGCTTAATTTTTAAATTTTTTTGGTTCATTTACAACTATCTGTTGCAATTGGTTTCATCATACAACAACAACACAGATCGAACACTTAAAAAAAAAAAAAAAAGATGTGGAATTGGATCTGCGTGCTTGAAAAAAAAAACTGTCCATAAAGAGTTGGATCAATGGAGTCTTCTCCTCCGGTTGTCATCAGCAAGCATTGAGTAAAATAATTTGGTGAGAAGTCCCTTTGTTTGTTTTGAAAGACGTTTTATTTTCAATTTTACTCCTTAATTTTTCTATTGAATTTTTTTTTATATATGTTCAAATTTACATTTAAGTGTTTAATTATTTTTTATTTGTCTATATATTCAAAAGTTTTGACTATCTGTACAATTTTTTTTCCCTATCTGTGCAAATTTTTGTCTAGATTTTATTATCAGTTCAATTTTAATCTCTTATCTGTTCAAATATCTATCCAAAATTTGTTATCTGTTCAACAAACCAGTCACAATCTTCAATCTATTTTTATATGTTCAATTTTTATATCTGTTGAAATACACCAAGCCAGGATCTGTTGGAATCTTTCTTTCTCTCTCTCTTGTTCTTTCTCTCTATCTTTTTAAATTCTTTCTCAAATATAATCCAGTATATATATATCTGTTCAATTTTTTTAATTTTTTTATCTGCTTATTTTTAATTTTTTTTGGCTCATTTACAACTATCCGTTGCAATTGGTTTCATCATACAACAACAACACAGATCGAACACATAAAAAAAAAAAAGAGATGAGGAATTGGATATGTGTGCTTGAAAAAAAAAATGTCCATAAAGAGCTGGATCAATGGAGTCTTCTCCTCCGATAGTCATCTACAAGCATTGAGTAAAATAATTTGGTGAGAAGTCATTTTGTTTGTTTTGAAAGACGTTTTATTTTTAATTTTACTCCTTAATTTATCTGTTGAATTTTTTTTTCTATATGTTAAAATTGACATCTAAGTGTTTAATTTTTTTTTGTTTATATATTCAAAAATTTTGACTATCTGTTCAATTTTTTTTCCTATCTGTGCAAATTTTTGTCTAGATTTTATTATCAGGTCAATTTTAATCTCTTATCTGTTCAAATATCTATCCAAAATTTCTTATCTGTTCAACAAACCAGTCACAATCTTCAATCTATTTTTATCTGTTCAATTTTATTATCTTTTGAAATACACCAAGCCAGGATCTGTTGCAATCTTTCTTTCTCTCTCTCTTGTTCTTTCTCTCAATCTGTTGAAATTCTTTCTCAAATATAATCCAGTATATATATCTGTTCAATTTTTTTATTTTTTTTATCTGCTTAATTTTTAATTTTTTTTTTTGGTTCATTTACAACTCTCTGTGGCAATTGGTTTCATCATACAACAACAACACAGATCGAACACTTAAAAAAAAAAAAAAAAAAAGAGATAAGGAATTGGATCTGTGTGCTTGAAAAAAAAAACTGTCCATAAAAAGCTGGATCAATGGAGTCTTCTCCTCCGATTGTCCTCTGCAAGCATTGAGTAAAATATTTTGGTGAGAAGTCCTTTCGTTTGTTTTGATAGACGTTTTATTTTCAATTTTACTCCTTAATTTATCGGTTGAATTTTTTTTCTATATGTTCCAATTTATATTTAAGTGTTTAATTATTTTTTTTTTGTCTATATATTCAAAAATTTTGACTATCTGTTCAATTTTTTTCCCTATCTGTGTAAATTTTTGTCTAGATTTTATTATCAGTTCAATTTTAATCTCTTATCTGTTCAAATATCTATTGAAAATTTCTTATCTGTTCAACAAACCAGTCATAATCTTTAATCTATTTTCATCTGTTCAATTTTATTATCTGTTGAAATACACCAAGCCAGGATCTGTTGCAATCTTTGTTTGTCTCTCTCCCTTGTTCTTTCTCTCTATCTGTTGAAATTCTTTCTCAAATATAATCCAGTATATATATCTGTTCAATTTTTTTTATTTTTTTTATCTGCTTAATTTTTAATTTTTTTTGGTTCATTTACAACTATCTGTTGTAATTGGTTTCATCATACAACAACAACACAGATCGAACACTTAAAAAGAGAGAGAGAGAGAGAGATGAGGAATTGGATCTGTGTGCTTGAAAAAAAAACTGTCCATAAAGAGCTGGATCAATGGAGTCTTCTCCTCCGATTGTCCTCTGCAAGCATTGAGTAAAATAATTTGGTGAGAAGTCCTTTTGTTTGTTTTGAAAGACGTTTTATTTTTAATTTTTCTCCTTAGTTTATCTGTTGAATTTTTTTTTTCTATATGTTCAAATTTACATTTAAGTGTTTAATTAATTTTTTTTTGTCTATATATTCAAAAATTTTGACTATCTGTTCAATTTTTTTCCCTATCTGTGCAAATTTTTGTCTAGATTTCATTATGAGTTCAATTTTAATCTCTTATTTGTTCAAATATCTATCCAAAATTTCTTATCTGTTCAACAAACCAGTCACAATCTTCAATCTATTTTTATCTGTTCAATTTTACTATCTGTTGAAATACACGAAGCCAGGATCTGTTGCAATCTTTCTGTAAGGACCCACATTTCATGCCTTAGTCATGCTTGTATGCATTTATATGATTTGCCATGTTAAGATTTGCACTCATGAATCTTGCCTTGTTTTGTATGTATGTGATTTGCCTAAGTGTATATGTATGCTTTGTTCCTCCCTTGCTATGCCCAGCCTAAGTTATGTTAAGCCGAGGTCATCCTAAGCCTGTAAGTATCTTAGAATCTCTTTGTTTGACCTCTACCTTTGTTCTGGCATATTGGCCGAGATGATTATCATCTGGGCCGAGGTGTGTATCGCCGAGGCCGAGATGTGTATTATCTAGGCCGAGATGTTATCTTGAACCGAAGTGATCTTGTCCTGGAAGTGGTATGACCAAGACCGAGGTGTGGCACATCTAGGCCGAGGTGTGGCACAGCTTAGTCAAGTGTTGTCCTTCCTAGCCGAGATCATTGTCACCTTAGTTGCCGAAGCTTTGTTCTTTCAAGCCGATGTCTTTGTTACCGCACCGCCGAAGTCTTGTTCTTAGCCGAGGTCATAGTCCTTTGTTTGCCGATGTCTTGTCCTTTGCCGATGTCATTCCTTGCCGGAGTGTTTCCTGTGAAGCTTGTTAGATACGCTTTGTCAGAACCTTGTCTTGTCAATCAGTCACCTTTTTGAGGAGAACCAATTAGCCATTGCCACGTGTCCGAGCTGAGTGTTATATCAGCCGGCAGGAAGAGAGATGAATCATTTGTTATGTTCTTGTTTGAAGAAGAGGAGAGAGAAGCTCTAAGGAAGAAGGAGAGGAGTTCTAGAGAGAGAGTAGAGATCCAAGCTTGATTCTAGAGATCAAACCGTTAGATCCGTGTTCTAAGGTTAGATTCTTGATCTATGCATGTTGCTCTATGTGATTATGTTGCTGCATTGCATGATTGAATATGTTTTGAAAGCCATGCATCGTTTTGAAGTTCGGTTTTAGAAAGAGAAAATAGTGTTCATGTGTTCTTCAAGAAAAGTCATGTTTTGATCCGAAAGCTCAAGCCAAGATATATGTTTTGATGTTTGTTTTCATATGATTTTCAAGTATGGGTACTCAGGTCCATGTTTTCGAACTCATAGCATGAAAACCCAGATTTTGAATAAGGAAGTTATGATTTTGGCATGCATCTCATTCATGTTCTTCATGTTCTTCAACCCAGATTTCCAGACTTCACTTCCTGAAGTGTAGTCGCCGAGATCCCTCTCACCTAGACCTCACACTTAGGCCAAGCATCGTATCTCACCTTGGCCTACCTTGCATGATCACTTGCACCTTTGGTTTGTCTTGTATGAACCTCGGCATGCAGCAGCATGCCGGAGCCTTGATAGCCACACCTCGGCCAGGAGGTGTGGGACCTCGGCAAGGACCTGGTTGGTACCCAGCATGTCTCCCTGGCATGTAAAACAGTGTTTTGACTTCCAGCATGTTTTCCCGAGATCATTTGCATGCATGTATGATTTGTTTGGAGAAGTATGTTCAGTAGACCCTGTCATGTATTTGTAGGACTTGGACCTTTGCTGTGATCTCGACGTCCCAAGAACTATGTGAGTGGTGCTTTTAATAAAGCTATGTTAAACTGTTTTGAATAAGCCTTGTTTTGCTTTGTTTTGAAAAGTATTTGTTAAGTATGAATGATTGCCCTATTTTTGATGTATTAAGTATAAGTTGTATGCCAAGTATGAGTTTTGTTTTGGAGTCCGTACGTGCCAAGGGACTTTAAGCATTGGTGGCACAACCCCTTTTGGAGTCCGTACGTGCCAAGGGACTTTAAGCATTGGTGGCACAACCCCTTTTGGAGTCCGTACGTGCCAAGGGACTTTAAGCATTGGTGGCACAACCCCTTTTGGAGTCCGTGCGTGCCAGGGGACTTTAAGCATTGGTGGCACAAGTCCGTGCGTGCTAGGGGACTTTAAACGTTAGTAGCACATATGTTTTGAAAGACCAAGATTGAAGTACAAGCTATGATATGTTCTGTTTGGAATGTGATGACCCCAAGTACATGTTTTGATACAAGCTTTGCCAAGTACATGTTTTGTTACAAGTCATGCTAAGTATATGTTTTGTTATAAGTTATGCTAAGTACATGCTTTGATGTAAGTTTTGCCAAGTATGCTTTGTACAGTTATGCCGAGAACATGCTTTGACCAAGATATGATATATGTATTGTTTTGCAAGAACCTCGGGAATCATTCATTAACCCCTTTATTATTTGTACCATTCACTGAGTATTCAATACTCACCCTCTCTATATATATGTAGGTTTCAAGCAAGAAGTCGGCTTCGCCGAGATGTTTATTTTGTGGCCGAGGTTTTGAATGCATGTTAGGTCGGCGTTGAGGACGTCGGCAACCTTAAAGATTATGCCCCTTGTCTTGTGTTTGTTTATGTCGGCTGTGAAGCCTTTTGTTAAGGATGTAATATGTATTTTGCTTGTATTGTATTCAAGTTGTAAAGCTATAATTAAGATGTATGCCGTTTCATTCGACTTATGCACAGCTCTTATGGACCACTTGTATGTTAAGTTATTGCTTCCGCTCTTGTTAGCCCCATATGTATACTCTGATTGTGTGTGATCTTTGTAAGTTGGCCTTCGGTAATCTCGGATTACTGGCCATCATGGCACCAAACTACTAGGGGCGGTTTGGGGTCGTGACACTTTCTTTCTTTCTCTCTCTTGTTCTTTCTCTCTATCTGTTGAAATTCTTTCTCAAATATAATCCAGTATATATATATTTGTTCAATTTTTTTTATCTGCTTAATTTTTAATTTTTTTTGGTTCATTTACAACTATCTGTTGCAATTGGTTTCATCATACAACAACAACACAGATCGAACACTTAAAAAAAAAAAAAAAGAAATGAGGAATTGGATTTGTGTGCTTGAAAAAAAAACTGTCCATAAAGAGCTGGATCAATGGAGTCTTCTTCTCCGATTGTCCGCTGCAAACATTGAGTAAAATAATTTGGTGAGAAGTCCTTTTTTTTTTGTTTTGAAAGACGTTTTATTTTCAATTTTACTCCTTAATTTATCTGTTAAATTTTTTTTTTCTATATATTCAAATTTACATTTAAGTTTTTATTTTTTTTTCTCCATATATTCAAAAATTTTGACTATCTGTTCAATTTTTTTCCCTATCTGTGCAAATTTTTGTCTAGATTTTATTATCAGTTCAATTTTAATCTCTTATCTGTTCAAATATCTATCCAAAATTTCTTGTCTGTTCAACAAACCAGTCACAATCTTCAATCTATTTTTATCTGTTCAATTTTATTATCTGTTGAAATACACCAAGCCAGGATCTGTTGCAATCTTTCTTTCTCTCTCTCTTGTTCTTTCTCTCTATCTGTTGAAATTCTTTCTCAAATATAATCCAGTATATATATATCTGTTCAATTTTTTTTATTTTTATCTACTTAATTTTTAATTTTTTTTTGGTTCATTTACAACTATCTGTTGTAATTGGTTTTCTCATACAACAACAACAACACAGATCGAACACTTAAAAAAAAAAAAAAAGATGAGGAATTGGATCTGTGTGCTGGAAAAAAGAACTGTCCATAAAGAGCTGGATCAATGGATTCTTCTCCTCCGGTGGTCATCTGCAAGCATTGAGTAAAATAATTTGGTGAGAAGTCGTTTTGTTTGTTTTGAAAGACGTTTTATTTTTAATTTTACTCCCTAATTTATCTGTTGAAATTTTTTTTCTATATGTTCAAATTTACATTTAAGTGTTTAATTTTTTTTCTGTGTGGATATATTTAAAAATTTTGACTATCTGTTCAATTTTTTTCCCTATCTGTGTAAGTTTTTGTCTAGATTTTACTATCAGTTCAATTTTAATCCCTAATCTGTTCAAATATCTATCCAAAATTACTTATCTGTTCAACAAACCAGTCACAATCTTCAATCTATTTTTATCTGTTCAATTTTATTATCTGTTGAAATACACCAAGCCAGGATCTGTTGGAATCTTTCTTTCTCTCTCTCTTGTTCTTTCTTTCTATCTGTTTAAATTCTTTCTCAAATATAATTCAGTATATATATCTGTTCAATTTTTTTTATTTTTTTTATCTGCTTAATTTTTATTTTATTTGTTTGGTTCATTTACAACTATGTGTTGCAATTGGTTTCATCATACAATAAAAACACAAATCGAACACTTAAAAAAAAAAAATGAGATGAGGAATTGGATTTGTGTACTTGAAAAAAAAACTGTCCATAAAGAGCTGGATCAATGGAGTCTTCTCCTCCGATTGTCCGCTGCAAACATTGAGTAAAATAATTTGGTGAGAAGTCATTTTGTTTGTTTTGAAAGACGTTTTATTTTTAATTTTACTCCCTAATTTATCTGTTGAATTTTTTTTTCTATATGTTAAAATTTACATCTAAGTGTTTAATTTTTTTTTTTGGTCTATATATTCAAAAATTTTGACTATCTGTTCAATTTTTTTCTCTATCTGTGCAAATTTTTGTCTAGATTTTATTATCATTTAAATTTTAATCTCTTATCTGTTCAAATATCTATCCAAAATTTCTTATCTGTTCAACAAACCAGTCACAATCTTCAATCTATTTTTATCTGTTCAATTTTATTATCTGCTGAAATACACCAAGCTAGGATCTGTTGCAATCTTTCTTTCTCTCTCTCTTGTTCTTCCTCTCTATCTGTTGAAATTCCTTCTCAAGTATAATTCAGTATATATGTATCTGTTCAATTTTTTTTATTTTTTTATCTGCTTAATTTTTATTTTATTTTTTTGGATCATTTACAACTATGTGTTGCATTTAGTTTCATCATACAATAAAAACACAGATCGAACACTTAAAAAAAAAAAAAAAGAGATGAGGAATTGGATCTGTGTGCTTGAAAAAAAAAACTGTCCATAAAGAGCTGGATCAATGGAATCTTCTCCTCCGGCTGTCATCTGCAAGCATTGAGTAAAATAATTTGGTGAGAAGTCCTTTTGTTTGTTTTGAAAGACGTTTTATTTTCAATTTTACTCCTTAATTTATCTGTTGAATTTTTTTTTCCTATATGTTCAAATTTACATTTAAGTGTTTAATTTTTTGTGTGTGGATATATTCTAAAATTTTGACTATCTGTTCAATTTTTTTTCCCTATCTGTGTAAATTTTTGTCTAGATTTTACTATCAGTTCAAATTTAATGTCTAATCTGTTCAAATATCTATCCAAAATTTCTTATCTGTTCAACAAACCAATCACAATCTTCAATCTATTTTTATCTGTTCAATTTTATTATCTGTTGAAATACACCAAGCCAGGATCTGTTGCAATCTTTCTTTCTCTCTCTCTTGTTCTTTCTCTCTATCTGTTGAAACTCTTTCTCAAATATAATCTAGTATACATATATCTGTTCATTTTTTTTATTTTTTTTTATCAACTTAATTTTTAATTTTTTTTGGTTCATTTACAACTATCTGTTGCAATTGGTTTCATCATAAAACAACACAGATCGAACACTTAAAAAAAAAAAAAAAGAGATGTGGAATGGGATCTGTGTGCTTGAAAAAAACAACTGTCCATAAAGAGCTGGATCAACAGAGTCTTCTCCTCCGGTTGTCATCTGCAAGCATTGAGTAAAATAATTTGGTGAGAAGTCCTTTTGTTTGTTTTGAAAGACATTTTATTTTCAATTTTACTCCTTAATTTTTCTGTTGATTTTTTTTTTCTATATGTTCAAATTTACATTTAAGTGTTTAACTATTTTTTATTTTGGTCTATATATTCAAAAATTTTGACTATCTGTTCAATTTTTTTCTCTATTTGTGCAAATTTTTGTCTAGATTTTATTATCAGTTCAATTTTAATCTCTTATCTGTTCAAATATCTATCCAAAATTTCTTATCTGTTCAACAAACCAGTCACAATCTTCAATCTATTTTTATATGTTCAATTTTATTATCTGTTGACATACACCAAGCCAGGATCTGTTGGAATCTTTATTTCTCGCTCTCTTGTTCTTTCTCTCTATCTGTTGAAATTCTTTCTCAAATATAATCCAGTATATATATATCTGTTCAATTTTTTTTATTTTTTTATCTGCTTAATTTTTAATTTTTTTTTGGTTCATTTACAACTATGTGTTGCAATTGGTTTCATCATACAACAACAACACAGATCGAACACTTAAAAAAAAAAAAAGAGATGAGGAATTGGATCTGTGTGCTTGAAAAAAAAAAACTGTCCATAAAGAGCTGGATCAATGGAGTCTTCTCATCCGGTAGTCATCTGCAAGCATTAAGTAAAATAATTTGTTGAGAAGTCATTTTGTTTGTTTTGAAAGACGTTTTATTTTGAATTTTACTCCTTAATTTATCTGTTGAATTTTTTTTTTCTATATGTTAAAATTTACATTTAAGTGTTTAATTTTTTTTTTGTCTATATATATTCAAATATTTTGACTATCTGTTCAATTTTTTTCCTATCTGTGCAAATTCTTGTCTAGATTTTATTATCAGTTCAATTTTAATCTCTTATCTGTTCAAATATCTATCCAAAATTTCTTATCTGTTCAACAAACCAGTCACAATCTTCAATCTATTTTTATCTGTTCAATTTTATTATCTGTTGAAATACACCAAGCCAGGATCTGTTGCAATCTTTCTTTCTCTCTCTCTCTTGTTCTTTCTCTCCATCTGTTGAAATTCTTTCTCAAATATAATCCAGTATATATATCTGTTCAATTTTTTTTATTTTTTTTATCTGCTTAATTTTTAATTTTTTTTGGTTCATTTACAACTATCTGTTGCAATTGGTTTCATCATACAACAACAACACAGATCGAACACTTAAAAAAAAAAAAGGAGATGAGGAATTGGGTCTGTGTGCTTAAAAAAAAACTGTCCATAAAGAGCTGGATCAGTGGAGTCTTCTCATCCGATTGTCATCTGCAAGCATTGAGTAAAAGAATTTGGTGAGAAGTCCTTTTATTTTTTTTGAAAAACGTTTTATTTTCAATTTTACTTCTTAATTTATCTGTTGAATTTTTTTTTCTATATGTTCAAATTTACATTTAAGTGTTTAATTTTTTTTTCGTCTATATATTCAAAAATTTTGACTATCTGTTCAATTTTTTACCCTGTCTGTGCAAATTTTTGTCTAGATTTTATTATCAGTTCAATTTGAATCTCTTATCTGTTCAAATATCTATCCAAAATTTCTTATCTATTCAACAAACCAGTCACAATCTTCAATCTATTTTTATCTGTTCAATTTTATTATCTGCTGAAATACACCAAGCTAGGATCTGTTGCAATCTTTCTTTCTCTCTCTCTTGTTCTTCCTCTCTATCTGTTGAAATTCCTTCTCAAGTATAATTCAGTATATATGTATCTGTTCAATTTTTTTTATTTTTTTATCTGCTTAATTTTTATTTTATTTTTTTGGATCATTTACAACTATGTGTTGCAATTAGTTTCATCATACAATAAAAACACAGATCGAACACTTAAAAAAAAAAAAAAAGAGATGAGGAATTGGATCTGTGTGCTTGAAAAAAAAAACTGTCCATAAAGAGCTGGATCAATGGAATCTTCTCCTCCAGCTGTCATCTGCAAGCATTGAGTAAAATAATTTGGTGAGAAGTCCTTTTGTTTGTTTTGAAAGACGTTTTATTTTCAATTTTACTCCTTAATTTATCTGTTGAATTTTTTTTTCCTATATGTTCAAATTTACATTTAAGTGTTTAATTTTTTGTGTGTGGATATATTCTAAAATTTTGACTATCTGTTCAATTTTTTTTCCCTATCTGTGTAAATTTTTGTCTAGATTTTACTATCAGTTCAATTTTAATGTCTAATCTGTTCAAATATCTATCCAAAATTTCTTATCTGTTCAACAAACCAATCACAATCTTCAATCTATTTTTATCTGTTCAATTTTATTATCTGTTGAAATACACCAAGCCAGGATCTGTTGCAATCTTTCTTTCTCTCTCTCTTGTTCTTTCTCTCTATCTGTTGAAACTCTTTCTCAAATATAATCTAGTATACATATATCTGTTCATTTTTTTTATTTTTTTTTATCAACTTAATTTTTAATTTTTTTTGGTTCATTTACAACTATCTGTTGCAATTGGTTTCATCATAAAACAACACAGATCGAACACTTAAAAAAAAAAAAAAAGAGATGTGGAATGGGATCTGTGTGCTTGAAAAAAACAACTGTCCATAAAGAGCTCGATCAACAGAGTCTTCTCCTCCGGTTGTCATCTGCAAGCATTGAGTAAAATAATTTGGTGAGAAGTCCTTTTGTTTGTTTTGAAAGACGTTTTATTTTCAATTTTACTCCTTAATTTTTCTGTTGATTTTTTTTTTCTATATGTTCAAATTTACATTTAAGTGTTTAACTATTTTTTATTTTGGTCTATATATTCAAAAATTTTGACTATCTGTTCAATTTTTTTCTCTATCTGTGCAAATTTTTGTCTAGATTTTATTATCAGTTCAATTTTAATCTCTTATCTGTTCAAATATCTATCCAAAATTTCTTATCTGTTCAACAAACCAGTCACAATCTTCAATCTATTTTTATATGTTCAATTTTATTATCTGTTGACATACACCAAGCCAGGATCTGTTGGAATCTTTATTTCTCGCTCTCTTGTTCTTTCTCTCTATCTGTTGAAATTCTTTCTCAAATATAATCCAGTATATATATATCTGTTCAATTTTTTTTATTTTTTTATCTGCTTAATTTTTAATTTTTTTTTGGTTCATTTACAACTATGTGTTGCAATTGGTTTCATCATACAACAACAACACAGATCGAACACTTAAAAAAAAAAAAAGAGATGAGGAATTGGATCTGTGTGCTTGAAAAAAAAAAACTGTCCATAAAGAGCTGGATCAATGGAGTCTTCTCATCCGGTAGTCATCTGCAAGCATTAAGTAAAATAATTTGTTGAGAAGTCATTTTGTTTGTTTTGAAAGAAGTTTTATTTTGAATTTTACTCCTTAATTTATCTGTTGAATTTTTTTTTTCTATATGTTAAAATTTACATTTAAGTGTTTAATTTTTTTTTTGTCTATATATATTCAAATATTTTGACTATCTGTTCAATTTTTTTCCTATCTGTGCAAATTCTTGTCTAGATTTTATTATCAGTTCAATTTTAATCTCTTATCTGTTCAAATATCTATCCAAAATTTCTTATCTGTTCAACAAACCAGTCACAATCTTCAATCTATTTTTATCTGTTCAATTTTATTATCTGTTGAAATACACCAAGCCAGGATCTGTTGCAATCTTTCTTTCTCTCTCTCTCTTGTTCTTTCTCTCCATCTGTTGAAATTCTTTCTCAAATATAATCCAGTATATATATCTGTTCAATTTTTTTTATTTTTTTTATCTGCTTAATTTTTAATTTTTTTTGGTTCATTTACAACTATCTGTTGCAATTGGTTTCATCATACAACAACAACACAGATCGAACACTTAAAAAAAAAAAGGAGATGAGGAATTGGGTCTGTGTGCTTAAAAAAAAACTGTCCATAAAGAGCTGGATCAGTGGAGTCTTCTCATCCGATTGTCATCTGCAAGCATTGAGTAAAAGAATTTGGTGAGAAGTCCTTTTATTTTTTTTGAAAAACGTTTTATTTTCAATTTTACTTCTTAATTTATCTGTTGAATTTTTTTTTCTATATGTTCAAATTTACATTTAAGTGTTTAATTTTTTTTTTGTCTATATATTCAAAAATTTTGACTATCTGTTCAATTTTTTACCCTGTCTGTGCAAATTTTTGTCTAGATTTTATTATCAGTTCAATTTTAATCTCTTATCTATTCAAATATCTATCCAAAATTTCTTATCTATTCAACAAACCAGTCACAATCTTCAATCTATTTTTATCTGTTCAATTTTATTATCTGTTCAAATACCCCAAGCCAGGATCTGTTGCAATCTTTCTTTCCCTCTCTCTTGTTCTTTCTCTCTATCTGTTGAAATTCTTTCTCAAATATAATGCAGTATATATATCTGTTCATTTTTTTTATTTTTTTTATCTGCTTAATTTTTAATTTTTTTTTGTTCATTTACAACTATCTGTTGCAATTGGTTTCATCATACAACAACAGCACAGATCGAAAACTTAAAAAAAAAAAAAAAAAGAGATGAGGAATTGGATCTGTGTGCTTGAAAAAAAAAACTGTCCGTAAAGAGCTGGATCAATTGAGCCTTCTCCTCCGATTGTCCGCTGCGAGCATTGAGTAAAATAATTTGGTGAGAAGTCCTTTTGTTTGTTTTGAAAGTTGTTTTATTTTCAATTTTACTCCTGAATTTATCTGTTGAATTTTTTTTTATATGTTCAAATTTAGATTTAAGTGTTTAATTATTATTTTTTGTCTATATATTCAAAAATTTTGACTATCTGTTCAATTTTTTCCCCTATCTGTGCAAATTTTTGTCTAGATTTTATTATCAGTTCAATTTTAATCTCTTTTCTGTTCAAATATCTATCCAAAATTTCTTATCTGTTCAACAAACCAGTCACAATCTTCAATCTATTTTTATCTGTTCAATTTTATTATCTGTTAAAATACACCAAGCCAGGATCTGTTGCACTCTTTCTTTCTCTCCTTCTTATTCTTTCTCTCTATCTGTTGAAATTCTTTCTCAAATATAATCCAGTATATATATATATGTTCAATTTTTTTTTATTTTTTTTATCTGCTTAATTTTTAACTTTTTTTTGGTTCATTTACAACTATATGTTGCAATTGGTTTCATCATACAACAACAAGACAGATCGAGCACTTAAAAAAAAAAAAAAAAAAGAGATGAGGAATTGCATCTGTGTGCTTTAAAAAAAAACTGTCCATAAAGAGATGGATCAATGGGGTCTTCTCCTCCGATTGTCCTCTGCAAGCATTGAGTAAAATAAGTTGGTGAGAAGTCCTTTTGTTTGTTTTGAAAGGCGTTTTATTTTATATTTTACTCCTTAATTTATCTGTTGAATTTTTTTTCTATATGTTCAAATTTACATTTAAGTGTTTAATTATTTTTTTTTCTATATATTCAAAAATTTTGACTATCTGTTCAATTTTTTTCCTTATCTGCGCAAATTTTGGTCTAGATTTTATTATCAGTTCAATTTTAATCTCTTATCTGTTCAAATATCTATCCAAAATTTCTTATCTGTTCAACAAACCAGTCACAATCTTCAATCTATTTTTATCTGTTCAATTTTATTATCTGTTGAAATACACCAAGCCAGGATCTGTTGCAATCTTCCTTTCTCTCTCTCTTGTTCTTTCACTCTATCTGTTGAAATTCTTTCTCAAATATAAACCAGTATATATATATCTGTTCAATTTTTTTTATTTTTTTTATCTGCATAATTTTTAATTTTTTTGGTTCATTTACAACTATCTGTTGCAATTGGTTTCATCATACAACAACAACACAGATTGAACACTTAAAAAAAAAAAAAAGAGAGATAAGGAGTTGTGTCACGACCCAAACCGCCTCTAGTAGGATGGTGCCGTGATGGCTAGTAATCCGTGATTACCGAAGGCCAACTTACAAGATCAAACACAGTCAGAGTATAACATATATGGGGCTCACAAATGCGGAAGCGATAAATCAAAATACAAGTAGTCCATAAGAGCCGTGCATAGATCAAATGGAATGGCATACATGATATAACTCCACAATCAGCCACTGATAACAAAATACATATTACAATCTTGATCAAAAGGCTTCTAAAGCCGACATATGCAAATACAGTAATTACGAGCCAAAGAAGCATAATCTTCAAGATTCGCCGACGTAAAACAACAATGCCGACATGAACACAAAATAAGCCGACGTAAAACAAGTCAAGCCGACATGACAAGAATCCAAAACAAGCTTTGCAAAACACATCTAGGCGTCGCCGCCGTCCTGCTCATCACCTACATATATATAGAGAGGGGTGAGCTTGGATACTCAGTGAATGGTATTAGCAAGGTTTTAAAAAGCGGCCGCAACCGTTACGTAACGGTTTTGGCGGTTACCGCCACCCGTTACGGCCGCTTTTGCAGTGTGATTGAGATTCACAGGTGTGTCGGTCGTAGCGGCTGCTGTAGCGATCGTAACGGTGCCGTAACAACTGTAACGGCCTGTTATGCACCGTTACGTAACGGTTCCAAACTGTTTCTTTCAAAAAAACACACAAAAAAAAGCTGAAAATGGGGGAAGAGGGATAGAGAGAAGAGGAAAGATAAAGAGAGAAAATAGAGGAGCAAGAGATAAGAGAAAGAGAGAGAGAGAGAGAGAGAAAGAAGAGGGAAGATAAAGAACATGTTATTGATTTGTTGAAATTATATGACCTATGCTATTCTATTCAGCTGCTATCACTAAACCATTTTGTTTGTGTGTGTCTATCTATATATTGTTTGAAAATAATAATAATAATAAGTGTGGTTATTATCTATTTGGCTTGGTTAAAATATGTGTATATATATATATTTAGGCTCTTATTTATTCTCTTACTTTTGTCATTGTTTATCTTATATATAATAGTTAGTGATTAATTTTTTGTAAAATATAAAGTCATTAATTATTAAAATAAAATGTAAAAAACTCAGTTTATAGTGATTTAAAAATATGAAATGTATTGGATCACACTTAAAAATTTACAAAAATTGATCAATATTTATTTTTAACCCAATAAATATGATTATGGAAAAAAAATATGCGTATCGGTAAGTTTTTTTCAAATTGTGCAAAAAATAAAAAAATTCACGGTTCCGGTAACCGCAACCGTTACACTACGGCCTTTACACCCCGCAACCGCAACCGCGTCACCGCCACCGTTACGGCGACCGCAACCGCTTTTCAGAACCTTGGGTATTAGTAATAAAGGTTTTGCATGAACAATAGCCGAAGTCTTTCCAAAACAGAACATGCCAAAACCATACAAACATTAGCCGAGATCCTTTCAAAGCAAAACACGTCAAAACTTTATCAAAACAAGGGATGAACCGTATTCATCTATCAAGTCTTACAAATCTCAAGGGATGCTTACTGACATCGGCAAAACACAAATCAAGTTTTCCGAACAAATATATCCACGCGATAAACCGTCAGTGGCAAGACAAAGAGCTGTTCGATCCGTAATCGACTAGTCAAAGGTACTGCGAAAGTTTATAGTCCTCCAGCACAAGGGACTTGTGTTACTTAGGCCCGTAGCCCTTTTTAACAAAAGCGGTGCTGCGAAAGTTTATAGTCCTCCAGCACAAGGGACTTGTGTTACTTAGGCCCGTAGCCCTTTTTAACACCATGATCTTTTCAAGAAAGGACCGTATCCTTTTTTGTTTTAACACAAGGGTACTGCGAAAGTTTAGAGTCCTCCAGTACAAGGGACTTTTATACTTAGTGCTGCGAAAGTTTAGAGTCCTCCAGCACAAGGACTTTCCAAAGATATCATCAAAACAAAGCTCATACTTGGTACATCAAAATATGGCTAATCATTCATACTTAACAAATACTTTCATCAAAACGAAGCAAAACAAGATTTATCAAGCTTATAACATAGCTTTATTAAAAATACCACTCACCTCGGTCTTCAGGTGTAGGCTCAAAGCAAAGATCAAAGTCCTACAATCACATGGCAAATCACATTCTCAAAACAAGCTTTACTTGCGTGCAATGAATCTCGGCATTCTCACTAAATTCAGGTTAATAACAAAGCAAAACATGCTGGGAGTTTAAACACTGCTTCCCATCTCATGAAAACACACTGGGTACCAGCCAGGTCGTTGCCGAGGTCCCACACCTCCTTGCCGAGATGTGGTCCTGATGGCCACATCAAAACGAAATCGGGGAAAACCTGTGTTTCCCCTTGAAGAATGCGAAGAACAAGATCATCAAGAACATCAAGAACATGCATGCTGAAATCATAACTCATTTATCACCAAATCTGATATTTTTCATGCCATGAATACAAAACATAGACCTGGGTACCCATACAAGGAAATCGTGTAAAAACAAACACAAAAACACGGTTCTTGTCATAAACTTTTGGATCAAAGCAAAACTTTCTATCAAGAACACATGAACACTAACTTCTCTTTCAAGAACCAACTTCAAATCGATGCATGACATGCAAAACAAATCCAATCACGCAATGCAGCTTGAAAATCAATAAGAATAACCAAAGTAGATCAAGATTCTAACCTCAAAGCTCGAATCTAACGGTTCAATCCTCAAAGATCAAGCCCGGAACTCTACTTCTCTCTCTAAAACTCTTTCCTTCTTCCTCAAGAGCTTTTCTCTCTAAAAACAAAGATTTGAGACAAAATGATTTGTTTCTAGGTCTGCCGGTTGTCTTAACACACAGCTCAGACACGTGGCGCTATCGGATTGGTTTAACTCAAAAGCTAATTGATTGATAAGACAAGACTCTGACAAAGCGTATGCAACAAGCTAAGGCAAAACACATCGGCAATCAATGACATCGGCTAAAGTCAAAACTTCGGCAACGGGGTAACAAAGACATCGACTAGGGAGGACGACACTTGACTAAGCTGTGCCACACCTTGGCCTGGGTGTGCCACACCTCGGTCTAAGTCATACCTGCCCTAGGACAAAATCACCAAGTGCGAAACATCTCGGCTAACATGCCGAGGTGAAGATGGAGGTCAACCAGGCGGTTCCAGAATGGTTCTAAGTACAAAGGTTCAAAAACGAACTAGGCTAAACTGACCTCGGCTACACACGAAGCAAGAATCAGAATCAAACAAGCAGCACTTAATCAAAGCAAGACAAACCAAGGTTTACAAACATATCAAGACAAGATCATACATGAATGTATGCAAGTATGGCTAAGTCAAAATGAGGGTTGTTACAAGTTGGATCTGTGTGCTTGAAAAAAAAAACTATCCATAAAGAGCAGGATCAATGGAGTCTTATCCTCCGGTTGTCATCTGCAAGCATTGAGTAAAATAATTTGGTGAGAAGTCCTTTTGTTTGTTTTGAAAGACGTTTTATTTTCAATTTTACTCCTTAATTTATCTGTTGAATTTTTTTTCTGTATATGTTCATATTTACATTTAAGTGTTTTTTTTTTTTTCTCCATATATTCAAAAATTTTGACTATCTATTCAATTTTTTTCCCTATCTGTGTAAATTTTTGTATAGATTTTATTATCAGTTCAATTTTAATATCTTATCTGTTCAAATATCTATCCAAAATTTCTTATTTGTTCAACAAACCAGTCACAATCTTCAATCAATTTTTATCTGTTCAATTTTATTATCCGTTGAAATACACCAAGCCAGGATTTGTTGCTATCTTTCTTTCTCTCTCTCTTGTTCTTTCTCTCTATCTGTTGAAATTCTTTCTCAAATATAATTCAGTATATATATACATTTGTTCAATTTTTAATTTATCTATTCAATTTTACTCATTAATTTATCTGTTGAATTTTTTTTTCTATATGTTCAAATTTACATTTAAGTGTTTAATTTTTTTTTTTTGTCTATATATTCAAAATTTTTGACTATCTGTTCAATTTTTTTCCCTATCTGTGCAAATTTTTATCCAGATTTTATTATCAGTTCAATTTCAATCTCTTATCTGTTCAAATATCTATCCAAAATTTCTTATCTGTTCAACAAACCAGTCACAATCTTCAATCTATTTTTAACTGTTTAATTTTATTATCTGTTGAATTACACTAAGCCAAGATCTGTTGCAATCTTTCTTTCTCTCTCTCTTGTACTTTGTCTCTATCTGTTGAAATTCTTTCTCAAATATAATCAAGTATATATATATCTGTTCAATTTTTTTTTATTTTTTTTATCTGCTTAATTTTTAATTTTTTTTGGCTCATTTACAACTATCTGTTGCAATTGGTTTCATCATACAACAACAGCACAGATCGAACACTTAAAAAAAAAAAAAAAGATGAGGAATTGGATCTGTGTGCTTGAAAAAAAAACTGTCCATAAAGAGCTGGATCAATGGAGTCTTCTCCTCCGATTGTCCGCTGCAAGCATTGAGTAAAATAATTTGGTGAGAAGTCCTTTTGTTTATTTTGAAAGACATTTTATTTTCAATTTTGCTCCTTAATTTATCTGTTGAATTTTTTTTTCTATATATTCAAATTTACATTTAAGTTTTTATTTATTTTTTTCTCTATATATTCAAAAATTTTGACTATCTGTTCAATTTTTTTCCCTATCTGTGCAAAATTTTGTCTGGATTTTATTATCAGTTCAATTTTAATCTCTTATCTGTTCAAATATCTGTCCAAAATTTCTTTTCCGTTCAACAAACCAGCCACAATCTTCAATCTATTTTTATCTGTTCAATTTTATTATCGGTTGAAATACACCAAGCCAGGATCTGTTGCAATCTTTCTTTCTCTCTCGTTCTTTCTCTCTATCTGTTGAAACTCTTTCTCAAATATAATCCAGTATACATATATCTGTTCAATTTTTTTTATTGTTTTTTATCTGCTTAATTTTTAATTTTTTTTGGTTCATTTACAACTATCTGTTGCAATTGGTTTCATCATACAACAACAACACAGACCGAACACTTTAAAAAAAAAAAGAGATGAGGAATTGGATCTGTGTGCTTGAAAAAAAAAACTGTCCATTAAGAGCTGAATCAATGGAGTCTTCTCCTCCGATTGTCCTCTGCAGGCATTGAGTAAAATAATTTGGTGAGAAGTCCTTTTGTTTGTTTTGAAAAACGTTTTATTTTCAATCTTACTCCATAATTTATCTGTTGAATTTTTTTCTCTGTATGTTCAAATTTACATTTAAGTGTTTAATTATTTTTTTTTGTCTATATATTAAAAAATTTTGACTATCTGTTCAATTTTTTCCCCTATCTGTGCAAGTTTTTGTCTAGATTTTATTATCAGTTCAATTTTAATCTCTTATCTGTTCAAATATCTATCCAAAATTTCTTATCTGTTCAACAAACCAGTCACAATCTTCAATCTATTTTTATCTGTTCAATTTTATTATATGTTGAAATACACCAAGCCAGGATCTGTTGCAATCTTTCTTTCTCTCTATCTGTTGAAATTCTTTTTCAAATATAATCCAGTATATATATATCTGTTCAATTTTTTTTATTTTTTTTTATCTGCTTAAATTTTAATTTTTTTTTGCTTCATTTACAACTATCTGTCGCAATTGGTTTCATCATACAACAACAACACAGATCGAACACTTAAAAAAAAAAAAAAAGAGATGAGGAATTGGATCTGTGTGCTTGAAAAAACAAACTGTACATAAAGAGCTGGATCAATGGAGTCTTCTCCTTCAGTAGTCATCTGCAAGCATTGAGCAAAGGAATTTGGTGAGAAGTCGTTTTGTTTGTTTTTAAAGACGTTTTATTTTCAATTTTACTCCTTAATTTATCTGTTGAATTTTTTTTTTCTATATGTTAAAATTTACATTTAAGTGTTTAATTTTTTTTTTGTCTATATATTAAAAAATTTTAACTATCTGTTAATTTTTTTCCTATCTGTGCAAATTCTTGTCTAGATTTTATTATCAGTTCAATTTTAATCTCTTATCTGTTCAAATATCTATCCAAAATTTCTTATCTGTTCAACAAACCAGTCAGAATCTTCAATCTATTTTTTTCTGTTCAACTTTATTATCTGTTGAAATACACCAAGCCAGAATCTGTTGCAATCTTTCTTTCTCTCTCTCTCTTGTTCTTTCTCTCTATCTGTTGAAATTCTTTCTCAAATATAATCCAGTATATATATATCTCTTCAATTTTTTTTTATCTGCTTAATTTTTATTTTTTTTTTGGTTCAGTTACAACTATTTGTGGCAATTGGTTTCATCATACAACAACAACACAGATCGAACACTTAAAAAAAAAAAGAGATGAGGAATTGGATCTGTGTGCTTGAAAAAAAAAACTGTCCATAAAAAGTTGGATCAATGGAGTCTTCTCCTCCGGTTGTCATCTGCAAGCATTGAGTAAAATAATTTGGTGAGAAGTCCTTTTATTTGTTTTGAAAGACGTTTTATTTTCAATTTTACTCCATAATTTATCTGTTTAAATTTTTTTTCTATATGTTCAAATTTACATTTAACTGTTTAATTTTTTTTTTTGGTCTATATATTCAAAAATTTTGACTATCTGTTTAATTTTTCCCCTATCTGTGCAAATTTTTGTCTAGATTTTATTATCAGTTCAATTTTAATCTCTTATCTGTTCAAATATCTATCCAAAATTTCTTATCTGTTCAACAAACCAGTCACAATCTTCAATCTATTTTTATCTGTTCAATTTTATTATCTGTTGAAATACACCAAGCCAGGATCTGTTGCACTCTTTTTTTCTCTCCCTCTTGTTCTTTTTCTTTATCTGTTGAAATTCTTTCTCAAATATAATCCAGTGTATATATATCTGTTCAATTTTTTTTATTTTTTTTATCTACTTAATTTTTAATTTTTTTTTGGTTCATTTACAACTATCTGTTGCAATTGGTTTCATCATACAACAACAACACAGATCGAACACTAAAAAAAAAAAAAAAGAGATGAGGAATTGGATCTGTGTGCTTGAAAAGAAACTGTCCATAAAGAACTGGATCAATGGGGTCTTCTCCTCCGATTGCCCTCTGCAAGCATTGAGTAAAATAATTCGGTGAGAAGTCCTTGTGTTTGTTTTGAAAGACGTTTTATTTTCAATTTTACTCCATAATTTATCTGTTGAATTTTTTTTTTCTATATGTTCAAATTTACATTTGAGTTTTAATTTTTTTTTTGTCTATATATTCAAAAATTTTGACTATATGTTCAATTATTTTCCTTATCTGCGCAAATTTTGGTGTAGATTTTATTATCAGTTCAATTTTAATCTCTTATCTGTTCAAATATATATCCAAAATTTCTTATCTGTTCAACAAACCAGTCACAATCTTCAATCTATTTTTATCTGTTCAATTTTATTATCTGTTGAAATACACTAAGCCAGGATCTGTTGCAATCTTTCTTTCTCTCTCTCATGTTCTTTTTCTCTATATTTGAAATTATTTCTCAAATATAATCCAGCATATGTATATCTGTTCAATTTTTTTTTATTTTTTTTATCCGCATAATTTTTAATTTTTTTGGTTCATTTACAACTATCTCTTGCAATTGGTTTCATCATACAACAACAACACAGATCGAACACTTAAAAAAAAATAGATGAGGAATTCGATCTGTGTGCTTCAAAAAAAAACTGTCCATAAAGTGCTGGATCAAGGAGTCTTCTCCTCCGGTTGTCATCTGCAAGCATTGAGTAAAATAATTTGGTGAGAAGTCCTTTTGTTTGTTTTGAAAGACGTTTTATTTTCAATTTTACTCCTTAATTTATCTGTTGAATTTTTTTTTCTATATGTTCAAATTTACATTAAAGTGTTTAATTATTTTTTTGTCTATATATTCAAAAATTTTGACTATCTGTTCAATTTTTTTCCTTATCTGTGCAAATTTTTGTCTAAATTTTATTATCAGTTCAATTTTAATCTCTTATCTGTTCAAATATATATCCAAAATTTCTTATCTGTTCAACAAACCAGTCACAATCTTCAATCTATTTCTATCTGTTCAATTTTATTATCTGTTGAAATACACCAAGCCAGGATCTGTTGCAATCTTTCTTTCTCTCTTTCTTGTTCTTTCTCTCTATTTGTTGAAATTCTTTCTCAAATATAATCCAGTATATATAAATTTGTTAAATTTTTTTTATTTTTTTTATCTGCTTAATTTTTAATTTTTTTTTGGTTCATTTACAACTATCTGTTGCAATTGGTTTCATCATATAACAACAGCACAGATCGAACAGTAAAAAAAAAAAAAAAGAGATGAGGAATTGGATCTGTGTGCTTGAAAAAAAAAGCTGTCCATAAAGAGCTGGATCAATGGAGTCTTCTCCTCCGATTGTTCTCTGCAAGCATTGAGTAAAATAATTTGGTGAGAAGTCCTTTTGTTTGTTTTGAAAGATGTTTTATTTTATTTTTTACTCCTTAATTTATCTATTGAATTTTTTTTTTCAATATTTTCAAATTTACATTTAAGTGTTTAATTATTTTATTTTTTGTCTATATATTCAAAAATTTTGACTATCTGTTCAATTTTTTTCCTTATCTGTGCAAATTTTGGTCTAAATTTTATTATCAGTTCAATTTTAATCTCTTATCTGTTCAAATATCTATCCAAAATTTTTTATCTGTTCAACAAACCAGTTACAATCTTCAATCTATTTTTATCTGTTCAATTTTATTATCTATTGAAATACACTAAGCCAGGATCTGTTGCAATCTTTCTTTCTCTCTCTCTCTTGTTCTTTCTCTCTATCTGTCGAAATTCTTTCTCAAATATAATCCAGTATATATATATCTGTTCAATTTTTTAATTTTTTTTATCTGCTTAATTTTTAATTTTTTTTGGTTCATTTACAACTATTTGTTGCAATTGGTTGCATCATACAAAAACAACACAGATCGAACACTGAAAAAAAAAAAAGCGATGAGGAATTGGATCTGTGTGCTTCAAAAAAAAAACTGTCCATAAAGAGCTGGATCAATGGAGTCTTCTCCTCCGGTTGTCATCTGCAAGCATTGGGTGAAATAATTTAGTGAGATGTCCTTTTTTTTTGTTTTGAAAGACGTTTTATTTTCAATTTTACTCCTTAATTTATCTGTTTATTTTTTTTCTATATGTTCCAATTTACATTTAAGTATTTAATTATTTTTTTTTGGTCTATATATTCAAATATTTTGACTATCTGCTGAATTTTTTTCCCTATCTGTAAAATTTTTATCTAGATTTTATTATCAGTTTAATTTTAATCTCTTATCTGTTCAAATATGTATCCAAAATTTCTTATCTGTTCAACAAACCAGTCACAATCTTCAATCTATTTTTATCTGTCCAATTTTATTATCTGTTGAAATACACCAAGCCAGGATCTGTTGCAATCTTTCTTTCTCTCTCTCTTGTTCTTTCTCTCTATCTGTTGAAATTCTTTCTCAAATATAATCCAGTATATATATATATATCTGTTCAAATTTTTTTATTTTTTTATCTGCTTAATTTTTAATTTTTTTGGGTTCATTTACAACTATCTGTTTCAATTGGTTTCGTCATACAACAACTACACAGATCGAACACTTAAAAAAAAAAGAAAAGAGAAAAGGAATTGGATCTGTGTGCTTGAAAAAAAAACTGTCCATAAAGAGCTGGATCAATGGAGTCTTCTCCTTCGATTATCCTCTGCAAGCATTGGGTAAAATAATTTGGTGAGAAGTCCTTTTGTTTGTTTTGAAAGACATTTTATTTTCAATTTTACTCCTTAATTTATCTATTGAATTTTTTTTTCTATATGTTCAAATTTACATTTAAGTGTTTAATTATTTTTTTTTGTCTATATATTCAAAAATTTTGACTATCTGTTCAATTTTTTCCCTATCTGTGCAAATTTTTGTCTAGATTTTATTATCAATTCAATTTTAATCTCTTATCTGTTCAAATATCTGTCCAAAATTTATTATCTGTTCAACGAACCAGTCACAATCTTCAATCTATTTTTATCTGTTCATTTTTATTATCAGTTGAAATACACCAAGCCAGGATCTGTTGCAATCTTTCTTTCTCTCTCTCTTGTTCTTTCTCTCTATCTGTTGAAATTCTTTTTCAAATATAATCCAGTATATATATATCTGTTCAAATTTTTTTATTTTTTTATCTGCTTAATTTTTAATTTTTTTTGGTTGATTTACAACTATCTGTTGCAATTGGTTTCATCATACAACAACAACACAGATCGAACACTTAAAAAAAAAAAAGATGAGGAATTGGATCTGTGTGCTTGAAAAAAAAAACTGTCCATTAAGAGCTGGATCAATGGAGTCTTCTCCTCCGATTGTCCTCTGCAAGCATTAAGTAAAATAATTTGGTGAGAAGTCCTTTTCTTTGTTTTGAAAGACGTTTTATTTTCAATTTTACTCCTTAATTTATCTGTTGAATTTTTTTTTTCAATATGTTCAAATTTACATTTAAATGTTTAATTTTTTTTTTTATCTATATATTCAAAAAATTTCACTATCTGTTCAATTTTTTTCCCTATATGTGCAAATTTTTGTCTACATTTTATTATCAGTTCAATTTTAATCTCTTAACTGTTCAAATGTCTATCCAAAATTTCTTATCTGTTCAACAAACCAGTCACAATCTTCAATCTATTTTTATCTGTTCAATTTTATTATCTATTGAAATGCACCAAGCCAGGATCTGTTGCAATCATTCTTTCTCTCCCTCTTGTTATTTCTCTCTATATTTGAAATTCTTTCTCAAATATCATTCAGTATATATATATCTGTTCAATTTTTTTTTATCTGCATAATTTTTAATTTTTTTTGGTTCATTTACAACTCTCTGTTGCAATTGGTTTCATCATACAACAACAACACAGATCAAACACTTAAAAAAAAAATAGATGAGGAATTGGATCCGTGTGCTTGGAAAAAAAAATGTCCATAAAGAGCTGGATCAACGGAGTCTTCTCCTCCGGTTGTCATCTGCAAGCATTGAGTAAAATAATTTGGTGAGAAGTCATTTTGTTTGTCTTGAAAGACTTTTTATTTTCAATTTTTCTCCTTAATTTATCTGTTGAATTTTTTTTTTTCTATATGTTCAAATTTACATTAAAGTGTTTAATTTTTTTTTTTGTCTATATATTCAAAAATAATGACTATCTGTTCAATTTTTTTCCCTACCTGTGTAAATTTTTGTCTAGATTTTATTATCAGTTCAATTTTAATCTCTTATCTGTTCAAATATCAATCGAAAATTTCTTCTCTGTTCAACAAACCAGTCACAATCTTCAATCTATTTTTATCTGTTCAATTTTATTATCTGTTGAAATACACCAAGCCAGGATCTGTTGCAATCTTTCTTTCTATCTCTCTTGTTCTTTCTCTCTATCTGTTGAAATTCTTTCTCAAATATAATCCAGTATATATATTTGTTAAATTTTTTTATTTTTTTATCAGCTTAATTTTTAATTTTTTTTTTGGTTCATTTACAACTATCTGGTTCAATTGGTTTCATCATACAACAACAGCACAGATCGAACACTTAAAAAAAAAAAAAAAGAGATGAGGAATTGGATCTGTGTGCTTGAAAAAAAAAACTGTCCATAAAGAGCTGGATCAATGGAGTCTTCTCCTCCGATTATCCTCTGCAAGCATTGAGTAAAATAATTTGGTAAGAAGTCCTTTTGTTTGTTTTGAAAGACGTTTTATTTCTCTTTTTTACTCCTTAATTTATCTATTGATTTTTTTTTCTATATTTTCAAATTTATATTTAAGTGTTTAATTTTTTTTTGTCTATATATTCAAAAATTTTGACTATATGTTCAATTTTTTTCCTTATCTGAGTAAATTTTGATCTAGATTTTATTATCAGTTCAATTTTAATCTCTTATCTGTTCAAATATCTAACCAAAATTTCTTATCTGTTCAACAAACCAGTCACAATCTTCAATCTATTTTTATCTGTTCAATTTTATTATCTATTGAAATACACCAAGCCAGGATCTGTTGCAATCTTTCTTTCTCTCTCTCTTGTTCTTTCTTTCTCTCTCTCTTGTTCTTTCTTTCTATCTGTTGAAATTCTTTCTCAAATATAATCCAGTATATATATATCTGTTCAATTTTTTTTATTTTTTTTATCTGCTTAATTTTTAATTTTTTTTGGTTCATTTACAACTATCTGTGGCAATTGGTTTCAACATACAAAAACAACACAGATCGAACACTGAAAAAAAAAGAGATGAGGAATTGGTTCTGTGTGTTTGAAAAAAAAAACTGTCCATAAAGAGCTGGATCAATGGAGTCTTCTCCTCCGATTGTCTTCTGCAGGCATTGAGTAAAATAATTTGGTGAGAAGTCCTTTTGTTTGTTTTGAAAAACGTTTTATTTTCAGTCTTACTCCTTAATTTATCTGTTGAATTTTTTTTTCTATATGCTCAAATTTACATTTAAGTGTTGAATTATTATTTTTTTTTGTCTATATATTCAAAAATTTTGATTATCTGTTCAATTTTTTTCCCTATCTGTGCAAGTTTTTGTCTAGATTTTATTATTAGTTCAATTTTAATCTCTTATCTGTTGAAATATCTATCCAAAATTTCTTATCTGTTCAACAAACCAGTCACAATCTTCAATCTATTTTTATCTGTTCAATTTTATTATCTGTTGAAATACACCAAGCCAGGATCTGTTGCAATCTTTCTTTCTCTTTCTCTTGTTCTTTCTCTCTATCTGTTGAAATTCTTTCTCAAAGATAATCCAGTATATATATATACCTGTTAAAATTTTTTTATTTTATTTATCTGCTTAATTTTTAATTTTTTTTGGTTCATTTACAACTATCTGTTGCAATTGGTTTCATCATTCAACAACATCACAGATCGAACACTGAAAAAAAAAAAAAGAGATGAGCAATTGGATCTGTGTGCTTGAAAAAAAAAATGTCCATTAAGAGCTGGATCAATGGAGTCTTCTCCTCCGATTGTTCTCTGCAAGCATTGAGTAAAATAATTTGGTGAGAAGTCTTATTGTTTGTTTTGAAAGACGTTTTATTTTCAATTTTACTCCTTAATTTATCTGTTGAATTTTTTTTTTCTATATGTTCAAATTTACATTTAAGTGTTTAATTATTTTTTTTTGTCTATATATTCAAAAATTTTGACTATTTGTTCAATTTTTTTCACTATCTGTGCAAATTTTTGTCTAAATTTTATTATCAGTTCAATTTTAATCTCTTATCTGTTCAAATATCTATCCAAAATTTCTTATCTGTTCAATAAAAAACCAGTCACAATCTTCAATCTATTTTTATCTGTTCAATTTTATTTTCTGTTGAAATACACCAAGCTAGGATTTGTTGCAATCTTTCTTTCTCTCTCTTGTTCTTTCTCTCTATCTGTTGAAATTCTTTCTCAAATATAATCCAACATATATATATCTGTTCGATTTTTTTTATTTTTTTTATCTGCTTATTTTTTATTTTTTTTTGTTCATTTACAACTATCTGTTGCAATTGGTTTCATCATACAACAACAGCACAGATCGAACAATTAAAAAAAAAAAAAAAGAGAAGAGGAATTGGATCTGTGTGCTTAAAAAAAAAACTATCCATAAAGAGCTGGATCAATGGGGTCTTCTCCTCTGATTGTCCGCTGCAAACATTGAGTAAAATAATTTGGTGAGAAGTCCTTTTGTTTGTTTTGAAAGACGTTTTATTTTCAATTTTACTCCTTAATTTATCTATTGAATTTTTTTTTCTATATGTTCAAATTTACATTTAAGTGTTTAATTATTATTTTTTTGTCTATATATTTAAAAATTTTGAGTATCTGTTCAATTTTTTTCTTTATCTGCGCAAATTTTGGTCTAGATTTTATTATCAGTTCAATTTTAATCTCTTATCTGTTCAAATATCTATCCAAAATTTCTTATCTGTTCAACAAACCAGTCACAATCTTCAATCTATTTTTATCTGTTCAATTTTATATCTGTTGAAATACACCAAGCCAGGATCTGTTGTAATCTTTCTTTCTTTCTCCCTCTTGTTCTTTCTCTCTATCTGTTGAAATTCTTTCTCAAATATAATCCAGTATAAATATATATATCTGTTCAATTTTTTTTATTTTTTTTATCTGCTTAATTTTTAACTTTTTTTTTGGTTCATTTACAACTATCTGTTGCAATTGGTTTCATCATAGAACAACAACACAGATCAAACACTTAAAAAAAAAAAAAAAGAGATGAGGAACTGGATCTATGTGCTTGAAAAAAAAAATGGCCATTAAGAGCTGGATCAATGGAGTCTTCTCCTCCGATTGTCCTCTGCAAGCATTGAGTAAAATAATTTGGTGAGAAGTCCTTTTGTTTGTTTGTAAAAACGTTTTATTTTCAATCTTACTCCTTAATTTATCTGTTGAATTTTTGTTTTCTATATGCTCAAATTTACATTTAAGTGTTTAATTATTTTTTTTTGTCTATATATTCAAAAAATTTGACTATCTGTTCAATTTTTTCCCCTATCTGTGCAAGTTTTTGTCTAGATTTTATTATCAGTTCAATTTTAATCTCTTATCTGTTCAAATATCTATCCAAAATTTCTTGTCTGTTCAACAAACCAGTCACAATCTTCAATCTATTTTTATCTGTTCAATTTTATTATCTGTTGAAATACACCAAGCCAGGATCTATTGCAATATTTCTTTCTCTCTCTCTTGTTCTTTCTCTCTATCTGTTAAAATTTTCTTTCTCAAATATAATCCAGTATATATATATATCTGTTCAATTTTTTTTATTTTTTTTATCTGCTTAATTTTTAATGTTTTTTGGTTCATTTACAACTATATCTTGCAATTGGTTTCATCATACAACAACATCACAGATCGAACACTTAAAAAAAAAAAAAGAGACGAGGAATTGGATATGTGTGCTTAAAAAAAAAAACTGTCCATAAAGAGCTGGATCAATGGAGTCTTCTCCTCCGATTGTCCGCTGCAAGCATTGAGTAAAATAATTTGGTGAGAAGTCCTTTTGTTTGTTTTGAAAGACGTTTTATTTTCAATTTTACTCCTTAATTTATCTGTTAAATTTTTTTGTCTATATATTCAAAAATTTTGACTATCTGTTCAATTTGTTTCCCTATCTGTGCAAGTTTTTGTCTAGATTTTATTATCAACTCAATTTTAATCTCTTATCTGTTCAAATATCTATCCAAAATTTCTTATCTGTTCCACAAACTAGTCACAATCTTCAATCTATTTTTATCTGTTCAATTTTATTATCTGTTGAAATACACCAATCCAGGATCTGTTGCAATCTTTCTCTCTCTCTCTTGTTCTTTCTCTCTATCTATTGAAATTTTTTCTCAAATATAATCCAGTATATATATATCTGTTCAATTTTTTTTATCTGCTTAATTTTTAATTTTTTTTTGGTTCATTTACAACTATCTATTGCAATTAGTTTCATCATACAACAACTACACAGATCGAACACTTAAAAAAAAAAAGAGATGAGGAATTGGATCTTTGTGCTTGAAAAAAAAACTGTCCATAAATAGCTGGATCAATGGAGTCTTCCCCTCAGATTGTCCTCTGCAAGTATTGAGTAAAATAATTTGGTGAGATGTCCTTTTGTTTGTTTTGAAAAACGTTTTATTTTCAATTTTACTGCTTAATTTATCTGTTGAATTTTTTTTCTATATGTTCAAATTTACATTTAAGTGTTTAATTTTTTTTATCTATATATTCAAAAAATTTGACTATCTGTTCAATTTTTTTTTCCTTATCTTTGCAAATTTTTGCCTAGATTTTATTATCAGTTCAATTTTAATCTCTTATCTGTTCAAATATCTATCCAAAATTTCTTATCTGTTCAACAAACCAGTCACAATCTTCAATATATTTTTATCTGTTCAATTTTATTATTTGTTGAAATACACCAAGCTAGGATCTGTTGCAATCTTTCTTTCTCTCCCTCTTGTTCTCTCTCTCTCTCTATCTATCTGTTGAAATTCTTTCTCAAATATAATCCAGTATATATATATTTGTTCAATTTTTTTTTTATTTTTTTATCTGCTTAATTTTTAATTTTTTTTTGGTTCATTTACAACTATCTATTGGAATTGGTTTCATCATACAAGAACAACACAGATCGAACACTTAAAAAAAAAAAAGAAGAGATGAGGAATTGGATCTGTGTGCTTGAAAAAAAAAACTGTCCATAAAGAGCTGGATCAATGGGGTCTTCTCCTCCGATTGTCCTCTGCAAGCGTTGAGTAAAATAATTTGGTGAGAATTCCATTTGTTTGTTTTGAAAGATGTTTTATTTTCAATTTTACTCCTTAATTTATCTGTTGAATTTTTTTTTCTATATGTTCAAATTTACATTTAAGTGTTTAATTTTTTTTTGTCTATATATTTAAAAATTTTGACTATCTGTTCAATTTTTTTCCCTATCTGTCTAGATTTTTGTCTAGATTTTATTATCAGTTCAATTTTAATCTCTTATCTGTTCAAATATCTATCCAAAATTTCTTATCTGTTCAACAAACTAGTCACAATCTTAAATCTATTTTTATCTGTTCAATTTTATTATCTGTTGAAATATACCAAGCCAGGATCTGTTGCAATCTTTCTTTCTCTCTCTCTTGTTCTTTCTCTCTATCTGTTGAAATTCTTTCTCAAATATAATCCAGTATATATGTATATCTGTTCAAATTTTTTTATTTTTTTTATCTGCTTAATTTTTAATTTTTTTTGGTTCATTTACAACTATCAGTTGCAATTGGTTCCATTATACACAACACAGATCGAACACTTAAAAAAAAGAAAAAAAAGAGATGAGGAATTGGATCTGTGTGCTTGAAAAAAAAACTGTCCATAAAGAGCTGGATCATTGGAGTCTTCTCATCCGGTTGTTATTTGCAAGCATTGAGTAAAATAATTTGGTGAGAAGTCCTTTTGTTTGTTTTGAAAGGCGTTTTATTTTCAATTTTACTCCTTAATTTATCTGTTGAATTTTTTTTTCTATATGTTCTAATTTACATTTAAGTGTTTAATTATTTTTTTTGTTTATATATTCAAAAATTTTGACTATCTGTTCAATTTTTTTCCCTATCTGTGCAAATTTTTGTCTAGATTTTATTATCAGTTCAATTTTAATCTCTTATCTGTTCAAATATCTATCCAAAATTTCTTATCTATTCAACAAACCAGTCACAATCTTCAATCTATTTTTATCTGTTCAATTTTATTATCTGTTGAAATACACCAAGCCAGGATCTGTTGCAATATTTCTTTCTCTCTCTCTTCTTTTTTCTCTCTATCTGTTGAAATTCTTTCTCAAATATAATCCAGTATATATATATCTGTTCAATTTTTTTTAAATTTTTTTTTAGTTCATTTACAACTATCTGTTTCAATTGGTTTCATCATACAACAACTACACAGATCGAACACTTAAAAAAAAAAAAAAAAAAAAAAGATGAGCAATTGTATCTGTGTGCTTGAAAAAAAAAACTTTCCATAAAGAGCTGGATGAATGGAGTCTTCTCCTCCGATTGTCTTCTGCAAGCATTGAGTAAAATAATTTGGTGAGAAGTCCTTTTTTTTGTTTTGAAAGACGTTTTATTTTCAATTTTACTACTTAATTTATCTGTTGAATTTTTTTTTCTATATGTTAAAATTTACATTTAAGTGTTTAATTATTTTTTTTGGTCTATATATTCAAAGATTTTGACTATCTGTTCAATTTTTTTCCCCTATCTGTGCAAATTTTGATCTAGATTTTATTATCAGTTCAATTTTAATCTCTTATTGTAGACGTCCCCGAACGTCCCGGGAGGGTTAGCTCCCGTTCTGTTCATTTGGGTTCACTACAGTTCAATGACTCAAATGTCACGGTTCTTAGTCTAAACCAAAGAGTCGAAATCCGGCAAATCGTTTTTGAAAACAAATTTTTTAAAAGAAGTGCCAAACATGGACTGCTTTGCCAGATACAAAGTCGCCACCTAAATATTTTTTAATGGGGAAATTTAGGAAACCCTGACTCGGTGCCAAAGGCCACGTGTCCGTCATCACCAAAGTTGCCTCGGCTCGGGAACTTGGGTACGATTGGGGAAGGTCACTTGATGAGCACCCCCGCTCGCCCGGTCAAAGACCGGCCTCTACTAACCATGATATCTAATTTTGAAAACATTGTGTGTTTTTATTCCGGTTATTAGCCTAGATTACTATGTGATGCGCATAGCATACAAGTATAGACCGGGTCGCCTGAATTGGAACAAAACATTTCATGTTTGTTTTTGAAAGATGGTTTGCTACTCGCAAGTAGGCTTAAAATACAGATTCTGCCACCCTCAGGTGGGCTTAGAAAAGGATGGTTTTGCCACTATCTAGTGGGCTTAAAACAAACAATCAGCGTATTGTCTCAATTCAAATAACCCAACCTCCACCCACAGGCATTCAGGCAGTTATATCACATATGCACATAGCCTCATGGTAAGCATGCTATCATGGCAGTCACTCACACGCATGCAAGGATGCTAAAGCATAACCACTTACCGAGTACTCCAAGCCAAAACAGAAGCTAATTAGAAATCCATGCATGTTCCTAATTATACAGAAATGCCTAATGCAACACATGCAAAATGTAACTATAGCAGGCTCGGCTATTCTAAACATGGCATATGAGATGCTACAACTAACAAGTATTCAACTTGGAATTGAAATACAATGCAGTTAGTATGTTGCGCCGAGCCCAGTGCATGCAAAACAGATGAATGATGCAAACATGCTGTCATACTGTATGCTAATTGAAATATGCCCTAATCTAACCATCATAAGCTGGTAAATAAAAGGGAAGAAAGACGTGGGGTTGGAAGACATACATCACACGCACGCACACTTATTACAACATTGCCCTCACTCGGAGAGTCCAAAAGAATAATATACAGTCCCGAATGAATAGTACAGTCCAAATAAATAATACAGTCCAAATATATACAAAAATCCTAATTAATTATCAAATTAACTAAGTGTCACGACCCCAAACTGCCCCTAGTAGAATGGTTCCGTGATGGCCAGTAATCCGAGATTACCGAAGGCCAACTTACAAGGATCACACACAATCAGAGTATACATATGGGGCTAACAAATGCAGAAGCAATAACTTAAAATACAAGTGGTCCATAAGAGCTGTGGATAAGTCAAATGAGATGGCATACATCTTAAGTATAGTTTTACAACTTGAATACAACATAAGTAAAATACATATTACATCTTCACAAAAGGGCCTCTCAAGCCGACATAAACAAAATACATGAAATACAAGTCAAGAAACATAGTCTTCATGGTTGCCGACATTCTCAATGCCGACCTATCATGCACACAAAACACACATCTCGGCGTAGCCGACTTCTTGCTTGTTACCTACATATATACATAGAGAGGGTGAGCTTGGATACTCAGTGAATGGTACAAGTAATAAAGGTTTTAATGAATGATATCCGAGGTTCTTGTCAAAACAATACATATATCATAGCTTGTTCAAAACATGTACTTGGCATAACTTGTATCAAAACATGTACTTGAGCTTTCAAATCTTGCTGGGATGTTTAATAACATCTACATAATACATGGGGTGATGACATTCTGGACAAACAATCCACCCGTTCATAGACCGTCGGTGGCCGAGACTTTTCAAGCATGGATGCTACATGGGCTTAACGTCCCCTAGCACGAAAGGACGATGCTACTTGGGCTTAACGTCCCCTAGCATGAAAGGACGATGCTACTTGGGCTTAACGTCCCCTAGCACGAAAGGACGATGCTACTTGGGCTTAGAGTCCCCTAGCATGGGAGGACTTTCCAAGAATGTCGTCAAAACAAAGCTTATACTTGATACATAAAATAGGGATAATCATTCATACTTGATCAAATACTTTTCTAAAACAAAGTGAAGCTTTAACAAAACTTTATAACATAACTTTATTAAAAATACCACTCACATAGTTCTTGGGATGTCGGGATCAAGGCAAAAGTCCAAGTCCTACAAACACATGGCAAAGCCTATTGAATGCACTCTTAAAAACAAGCTTCACATGAACACAAATGATCTAGGGAAAACATGCTGGAAAACATCTAGGGAAAACATGCTGGGTACCAACCAGGTCTTGGAATGGATGGACAGAAATGATCTAGGCAAAAATGACCTAGCTGAGTGAACTCAGGAGGTCTTGGCCGAGGTCCCACACCTCTTGGCCGAGGTGTGGTTACCTAGGCTTCAGTGTGCAGCTGCCTGCCGAGGTGTTACAAGGTGCCGGCAAGGGTGTACCATGTCGGCCTAAGTGTGCAGTGGTTAGCCTAGGTGTGCATGCAAGATAAACTAAGGTGCAAGTGATCATGCAAGATAGGCCAAGGTGAGATACGATGCTTGGCCTAGGTGTTTGATCTAGGCAAGAGTGGTCTCGGTGATCACACCTAGGGAAAAGAAGTCTGGAAATCTGGGTTTCCTCCTTGAAGAACATGAAGAACATGAACACGAAGAACATAAATGCTAAAATCATAACTTGTTATTACAAAATCTGGGATTTCATGCTATGAGTTCGAAAACATGGACCTGGGTACCCATACTTGAAGATCATATGAAAACAAACATGAAAACATGGATCTTGGTGCAAACTCTTGGATCAAAACATGACTTTTCTTGAAGAACACATGAATACCACTTTCTCTTTCTAAAACCGAACTTTAAATCAATGCATGGCTTACAAATCATATTCAATCATGCAATGCAATAACATGATCATAAAGAACAACATGAGTAGATCAAGAAGCTAACCTTAGAACACGGATCTAACGGTTCGTTCTCTAGGGATCAAGCTTGGAAATCTACTCTCCCTCAAGAACTCTTCTTCCTCTCCTAGAGCTTCTCTCTCCTCTTCAAAACAAGGATATAACAAATGATGCGTTTCTCTCTCTGCTGGATGACTTAACACTCTGCTCGGACACGTGGCTCTACCGGATTGGTTCTCCTAAAAAAGGTGATAGATTGACAAGACAAGACTATGACAAAGCGTATGCAACAAGCTAAGCAAAGGCACTCCGGCAAGTAATGATCTCGGCTAAGGACATAGGCTTCGGCAAGTAAGGTTCCAATGACCTCCGCTAGGAAGGATAACACTTGGCCAAGCTGTGCCACACCTCGGCCTAGATGTGCCACACCTCGGTCTAGGTCAATCCAGTCCCAGAACAAGATCGCTAGATGCAAGGATTAAGGATCTTGGATGCCTAGTTGATAACATCTCGGCTTAGATGATGCATATCTCGGCCTAGGTGATGCACACCTCGACCTAGATGATGACATCTCGGCCAATATGCCTAGGTGATGGTGGAGGTCAACCAAGGTGGTTCCAAGATGGTCCTAGGCTTAAGATGACCTAGGCTTGGTATGACCTAGGCTTGGCATGACCTAGGCTTGGCATGACCTAGGCTTAACATGACTTGGGCTTGACATGACCTAGGCTTGGCATGACTTAGGCTTAACATGACCTAGGCTTGACATGACCTAGGCTTGGCATGACCTAGGCTTGGCATGACTTAGGCTTAACATGACCTGGGCTTGACATGACCTAGGCTTGGCATGACTTAGGCTTAACATGACCTAGGCTTGACATGGCTTAGGCTTAACATGACCTAGGCTTGACATGACCTAGGCTTGGCATGACTTAGGCTTAACATGACCTAGGCTTGACATAGCAAGGGAGGCACAAAGCATACATATAATACTTAGGCAAACCAGATACGTACAAAACAAGGCGAGATTCATGAATGTTAACTTAACAAGACAAACTATGTGAATGCACATGAACATAACTATGACATGAAATGTGGGTTGTTACACTAAGAAAGCATTAAATTGGCATGCAAGCCAGGGACTGCCTTGATTCTTCTTCAGATGATGAAAGATGCATGTTTTGAGTTGCCTTTGTACGGAAATCCACTGTGATGCCCCAATTAGCCTCTGTTTTGCAATAATTTTTGGAAAGCGCGCCAAGCCCCGGAAGACTGCTGATTCTTGATTTGCTGCAACAGAGAGCAGGAAAGGGGCATAGCAATGTATTTTCACAAATGTATGCATGCCTCGATCCTCGTGCCACCAATCACGCATCTCGATGCATGATGGCCGAGGAGTCGAATTGCACAACTCAATATGAGATGAATGCACATGAAAATACAACAAAACCTAACTCCATCATGGATAATCCGGAGTGTCGGTGATTGGGAATTGAGACACGTTCCGTCACTCGGAGTACGAAACGCCCCTCGTTTTCCATGCTCGGGCTAACTCCTATCCCGAACACAATGCAATATGCATGACATGCATGAAATGCAACTAAGATACAACCTAACATGCAAAATGTCATAAAATGGCATACACGATGCACGAGGTAACATGGCATACACAATGCGCTAACATACAATCTAGCATACACAATGCTATGGAATGAAATGGCATACACAATGCATAATGGACTTACACCAACATGAGTGGACCTCAGCCACACTCACATAGGAGGCCATTAGATGAACATGAGATAACTCGAGATACGTGCACACGTGCACGCAAACCGATGACCGACCCTAAGGCACCAAATGCCACTCTAACAAGACATGGCAAAACATGAAATATGGCATACTATAATGCAAATTTCAGTAGCAAGATGAGATGCAAAACAGTCCCGAAATATAGAAATATGGCACCCGATGCATGGAATCAATCCCGAAACATGAAATTAGGCATACGGAATGACCTATAGCTATGCAATGCATGCATTATTTGTACATGAAGTGTGAAGACAAAAGTAAGGCAGCCCCAAAACAAGCACATTTACAGTTTAAAGCAAGGCCAAACAGTGGGCACAAATGGGGCTAGAATAGCATACAAAAATGGCCCCGAAAGCGAGATAATGAAGCAAGTGATGGCTTCTGACCCTAAACAGAGAAGGACCCTTCTACAATGTTGAAGAGGGGCCCAAAATATGATGTTTTACAGTTTATTTCAAGCCACAAAAACAGACACAAGCATGGCAAAATTCTCATGCAAGAAATGGGCCAAAATGGAGACAAAGAAGCAACTGATGCATGATGGCCTCAAATAGATGAAGGTCCTTCAACAAAGTTTAAGAGGGACCTAAAACATGACCTTTTTCAGTTTATGATCAATCCCAAAACAGTGTACAAGTATGCTCAAAATACTATGCAAGATGAGGCCTAAAAAGAGGTTACAACACAAAGTATACAAATGGTGCCTCAACAGTAAAATACCCTTAATGAAACATGAAGAGGGGGTCAAAATAAAGCCATTTATAGTTCGGACCAAAGTCCAAAAACAGAAGCATAAGAGGCTAACAAATCATACAAAAATGGGGCCAAAAGAGGGATACAATGGCAAGTGATATATGGAGGCCCTAAACAGTGATGAGCCCTTCAACAATGTTGAAGAAGAGCTCAAAATAAGAAACTTTACAGTTTATTACATGCCCAAAAACAGATTATACATAGGCCAAAAATATCATGCAAGGAGATGGCATACAAGGGAGGTAATGAAGCAAGTGCAAAAAGGAAGCCTCAAATGGTGAGAGGCCCTTAATGAAACATGAAATAGAGCTCAAAAAAATGCTATTTTCAGTTAAGGTTGGAGCTCAAAAGTGTAATCAAGAATGGCTTATAAATGGACCAAAAAAATACAAGTTTGAGGGAAATAGGGACTTACCCTTGAAGACCAAGTTTCCAGCAGATTTTAGTCCGAAAATCTGAGCTTTCAACCTCTTAAAATGTCCTCCAAGGTATTGAAATGAGTAATGGAGGTGATAGGCTAGGGGTTGGTGAAGAACCAAGGGGGTTTTTTAAGGCTTAGAGTAGAGAGAGAGAGAAATTTAATGTGAGAGCTTCAAAACAAAATTTTCTAACGCCTAAAACCAGACCTAGGGTGCTGTATATATAGGCAAAAGAGGCTGGAAAAGAGGGGGAAAAATGGGGGGGAAATATTTCAAGTTTCCCTCCAAAAATTTGGCCAAAAAGGGGGATATAAAGGCAAGTGGTAGCTGCCGGCACCAAATGGCCGAGAGCCTTCAACAAAGTTGTAGAGGGGCTCAAAACAAGACACTTTGTAGTTTATGACTAAGTCCAAAACAGCCCACAAGTACGCTTAAAATACCGTGCAAAAATAGGCCTAAAAGAGGGTTTAAACACAAAGTGTAAAAAGGGAGCTTCAAACAGAAAAAGGTCCTTAATCAAACATGAAAAGGAGCTCAAAATATGACTATTTCTAGTTTGGGTCGGAGCCCAACAATGCTTGCAAGCAAGGCTCGGGGGCCAAAACGCGCAGTCCGGGGCCCCGAAAACTGACTGTTAGGCATCGGAAGTGGTGTTCGACCACAAAGTCGGTCTCTCGGACCACAGTGTCCCTCAAAAGGGAGAAAATAAGGTATGTGCCAAAAACTGGAGCAAACGGAGGTGGTTAAGCGGTCCCGAACCGAGGCACACGGCCTGACGGCTCCGAAAATCGGGAACCGGGCTCCGAAATGGGAAAAATGGCCTACGACCACAAAACGTAGCCTACGGCCACTGAGAGATGATCTACGAGACCTCTCCCTCCATTTGGGAAGAGAAACAGAGAAAACCGAGCCTGGTTCGCAAACCGAGGCAAAGCACAGAAAAGCCCGGAAGTCCGGAGGCAAGGCTCGCAGCCGAGACTCTGAAACCTCTGGACGAGCACGATATGCAACATCACCAAGCGCTCAATCGGTGACGTCTGAGTCTTAAGGTCGGTCAAAAATGGGGTGTCTACAGTTGCCCCTCTTTGACAGAACTCGGAAGTCACAAGTGACGGGAGTGAATGTCAAAGCTTAGAGACGACCCATTTTTGACAAGGCCGAAGACTTAGACAAGCAAACGAAGTACTGATAAATAAATGGTTGTGCCCTCAGGCTGCCTACGTATCCCTTTGCAAGGAATCAAACCAGCGTAGTTTAGGGGCAGGATACAAAATGATATGCAGGAAGATTTTGATAATTGGACTTATACGCTACGCGAAGCCGGTTTGAAAATTGGACTTATACGCTACGCGAAGCCAATTTGAAAATTGGACTTATACGCTACGCGAAGCCGGTTTGAAGATTGGACTTATACGCTACGCGAAGCCGATTTGAAGATTGGACTTATACGCTACGCGAAGCCGGTTTGAAGATTGAGAATTTATGCAATGCACTGTAATGACTAAAATGCAATGTGATAGCTAGGAAAAAAAAGGGGGGGTACCTTACAGGGGCAATTGGCAATGACTTACCTCAGCAATGTCCTACCTCATGCTGATGTGGGAGTCTTCCCTTTCTTCTCGGTTGAACCACATGTATTACTTTTCTCCCTGATTATGGTCGCAGCTTTCCCTATTCTCCAACAGGGTGACAGACTAGGTTGATTCAGTATCCAGAATTGAGGTGCATACAGATGCTATCTCAATCTATGGGGCTGCCATACAGATTTCAAGCCGAGGATATACCCCTGGGTATTTAAACCAGACTTTAGTCTCGGAAATCCTGAACCTTTGCGTTCTAGGCATGAGCCATTCGAACTCTAGTTTCCACCGTCTCAGTTGGTCTCCTAGGAACTCACCGCAAACACAGGCAGGTGGCTATACCAGACCACCAGAAGTCGTTCGGGCACGACAAACACCAAAGGAATTGCACCTTTAGAGGATTTAAGGTCTCCTAGACCAGAGAATGCACAAGACAGTGCGAACGAAGATGCAGGATTTAAGGTCTCCTTAGACCGAGGAGTGCACAAGACAGTGCGAATGACGCAAAAAAACAATGTGCACAAGACAGTGCGATGCAGAGTGAATGCACAAAACAGTGCTAAACAGATGCACAAAATAGTGCGATGCTAAAGGTGTACAAAACAGTACGAGCATGGTGAATGCACAAGACAGTGTGATACAGATAAGGTGCGCAAGATAGCGCGATGCAATGCATGCACAATGCAAGTAATGGTCACGGCGCAAGATAGCGCGATGCAATATACTAACAAGTACAGGTGAGATGCACAAGATAGCGCGAATGATACAATGCACAAAATAATGCGATACGCTAAACAGCGCGATTGATTTGAAATGCACAAGATAGTGCGATGTGATATGCAAAGCACAAGACAGTGCGATTGAGGTGCGCAAAATAACGCGAATGATGAACTGCACAAAACAGTGTGATTGAGGTACGCAAAATAGCGCGAATGATGAACTGCACAAAACAGTGCGATTGAGGTGTGCAAAATAGCGCGAATGCTGAACTGCACAAAACAGTGCGATTGAGGTGCGCAAAATAGCGCGAATGATGAACTGCACAAAACAGTGCGATTGAGGTGCGCAAAATAGCGCGAATGATGAACTGCACAAAACAGTGCGAGTGAGATAAAATGCACAAGAAAGTGCGATAAAATGCATCTTCTATGCAAGTATGGAAGCACATTCTATGCAATATTGAAAGCAAGCATATTCTTTGCATGAAACAAGCAAAGCATATTCTATGTGGAATCGAAAGCAAGCATATTCTATGCACGAATCATAACGATGCGCGGTGCGCATGCAACAACAGTGTATATGAAAGTTCACATTCTATGCAATAGAGGAGCATCAAATATGTACTCTGGTGCCTCTGATTTGCCTCTTAGAGGACTTCGCAACACACTCAGCTTAAAAAGGGCACACCCTGTTCATATTGGCGAGAGATAACATCTGCATGTGAAACCCTCGGGTGCTGCTTGGACTGCCATTCTGACTTGAAGCAGATTTACACTTGGGGTAGAGGCACACTCATTCTTCGGAGCTGTAAGGACCCACATTTCATGCCTTAGTCATGCTTGTATGCATTTATATGATTTGCCATGTTAAGATTTGCACTCATGAATCTTGCCTTGTTTTGTATGTATGTGATTTGCCTAAGTGTATATGTATGCTTTGTTCCTCCCTTGCTATGCCCAGCCTAAGTTATGTTAAGCCGAGGTCATCCTAAGCCTGTAAGTATCTTAGAATCTCTTTGTTTGACCTCTACCTTTGTTCTGGCATATTGGCCGAGATGATTATCATCTGGGCCGAGGTGTGTATCGCCGAGGCCGAGATGTGTATTATCTAGGCCGAGATGTTATCTTGAACCGAAGTGATCTTGTCCTAGAAGTGGTATGACCAAGACCGAGGTGTGGCACATCTAGGCCGAGGTGTGGCACAGCTTAGTCAAGTGTTGTCCTTCCTAGCCGAGATCATTGTCACCTTAGTTGCCGAAGCTTTGTTCTTTCAAGCCGATGTCTTTGTTACCGCACCGCCGAAGTCTTGTTCTTAGCCGAGGTCATAGTCCTTTGTTTGCCGATGTCTTGTCCTTTGCCGATGTCATTCCTTGCCGGAGTGTTTCCTGTGAAGCTTGTTAGATACGCTTTGTCAGAACCTTGTCTTGTCAATCAGTCACCTTTTTGAGGAGAACCAATTAGCCTTTGCCACGTGTCCGAGCTGAGTGTTATATCAGCCGGCAGGAAGAGAGATGAATCATTTGTTATGTTCTTGTTTGAAGAAGAGGAGAGAGAAGCTCTAAGGAAGAAGGAGAGGAGTTCTAGAGAGAGAGTAGAGATCCAAGCTTGATTCTAGAGATCAAACCGTTAGATCCGTGTTCTAAGGTTAGATTCTTGATCTATGCATGTTGCTCTATGTGATTATGTTGCTGCATTGCATGATTGAATATGTTTTGAAAGCCATGCATCGTTTTGAAGTTCGGTTTTAGAAAGAGAAAATAGTGTTCATGTGTTCTTCAAGAAAAGTCATGTTTTGATCCGAAAGCTCAAGCCAAGATATATGTTTTGATGTTTGTTTTCATATGATTTTCAAGTATGGGTACTCAGGTCCATGTTTTCGAACTCATAGCATGAAAACCCAGATTTTGAATAAGGAAGTTATGATTTTGGCATGCATCTCATTCATGTTCTTCATGTTCTTCAACCCAGATTTCCAGACTTCACTTCCTGAAGTGTAGTCGCCGAGATCCCTCTCACCTAGACCTCACACTTAGGCCAAGCATCGTATCTCACCTTGGCCTACCTTGCATGATCACTTGCACCTTTGGTTTGTCTTGTATGAACCTCGGCATACAGCAGCATGCCGGAGCCTTGATAGCCACACCTCGGCCAGGAGGTGTGGGACCTCGGCAAGGACCTGGTTGGTACCCAGCATGTCTCCCTGGCATGTAAAACAGTGTTTTGACTTCCAGCATGTTTTCCCGAGATCATTTGCATGCATGTATGATTTGTTTGGAGAAGTATGTTCAGTAGACCCTTCCATGTATTTGTAGGACTTGGACCTTTGCTGTGATCTCGACGTCCCAAGAACTATGTGAGTGGTGCTTTTAATAAAGCTATGTTAAACTGTTTTGAATAAGCCTTGTTTTGCTTTGTTTTGAAAAGTATTTGTTAAGTATGAATGATTGCCCTATTTTTGATGTATTAAGTATAAGTTGTATGCCAAGTATGAGTTTTGTTTTGGAGTCCGTACGTGCCAAGGGACTTTAAGCATTGGTGGCACAACCCCTTTTGGAGTCCGTACGTGCCAAGGGACTTTAAGCATTGGTGGCACAACCCTTTTGGAGTCCGTACGTGCCAAGGGACTTTAAGCATTGGTGGCACAAGTCCGTGCGTGCTAGGGGACTTTAAACGTTAGTAGCACATATGTTTTGAAAGACCAAGATTGAAGTACAAGCTATGATATGTTCTGTTTGGAATGTGATGACCCCAAGTACATGTTTTGATACAAGCTTTGCCAAGTACATGTTTTGTTACAAGTCATGCTAAGTATATGTTTTGTTATAAGTTATGCTAAGTACATGCTTTGATGTAAGTTTTGCCAAGTATGCTTTGTACAGTTATGCCGAGAACATGCTTTGACCAAGATATGATATATGTATTGTTTTGCAAGAACCTCGGGAATCATTCATTAACCCCTTTATTATTTGTACCATTCACTGAGTATTCAATACTCACCCTCTCTATATATATGTAGGTTTCAAGCAAGAAGTCGGCTTCGCCGAGATGTTTATTTTGTGGCCGAGGTTTTGAATGCATGTTAGGTCGGCGTTGAGGACGTCGGCAACCTTAAAGATTATGCCCCTTGTCTTGTGTTTGTTTATGTCGGCTGTGAAGCCTTTTGTTAAGGATGTAATATGTATTTTGCTTGTATTGTATTCAAGTTGTAAAGCTATAATTAAGATGTATGCCGTTTCATTCGACTTATGCACAGCTCTTATGGACCACTTGTATGTTAAGTTATTGCTTCCGCTCTTGTTAGCCCCATATGTATACTCTGATTGTGTGTGATCTTTGTAAGTTGGCCTTCGGTAATCTCGGATTATTGGCCATCATGGCACCAAACTACTAGGGGCGGTTTGGGGTCGTGACAGGAGCACTGACAAGGCCTGAAGAGGTACAAATGGAATGCAATCTCAGAAGTTTTTGAAAGTGAAACACACTCAGATGCTCAAAATTTTCCTTCTTTTCTTTTGCTTTGTAGCCTGGAACCCACATAACCCACATAGCTTCAGATAGGTCCTTGTTTTACCGTTCTCACGTGACCTGGGTTGAACCCTGCGGTTTTATGAAAGAACAAATTCTGTTTTGCACAAATGCGGAGAACAGCACGGCACTCGGAGCGCAAAACGATTTTATTTTTGAAATTGAGAGATGAGTTCTCGACCAGGTATTGAGCCTACGACTGAACACAGCAAAACGACTCAACAAGGAAATAAAAGGCACACAACCTAGTCACATCGAGTGACACTCGAAACAACTCAAAACAAGAACAAAAAGATACGACACTCAGACGTGCACAGGGAGCCTGTTTCACCGGGTAGTGTTTCCCAACCTTTCTCATTTGTGGTTCTCACATCACTCGGCCCTCAAGCTCTGTTTTTCTGAAAAAGCCCTTTCCTCACTTTTTCTCTCATCGCACATCTCTCTATTCTTCAATCTCTCATTTTTCATCCCTCCCCTGGGTGGTTGATGGATAAACGGCAAGTTGTGGGCTCGTGCCCCTAGCATTCAGCTAGATTCTTCTTCTTCTGCACACAGCTAGTGAGTTTCTCCCACAGAGGGGTTGTGCTACAAATGAGTGTGTAGCGAATTTGCAGCTGACATTGGTTGATGATGCTCTGCCGGGGAGCTTGGACGTGATCAGATCTGTCCAGATGAGGGAGTGGAATATCTTGATCCATTCCGGTTCGTGCTTCGCACTTGGCTTGATACCTCGTTGCTTGGAGGATGTGAGAGCTTTCAGCCCTTTTCTGGCAAGCAGAGTGCCCTTCTTGGCAAGCATTTTGACAAAGGGGAAAAGACAGAACACCTGACTCAACTGTGCCCCTAGTTCATCATTTTGACCATTTTTTGTTTTTGCTTTCTACTAAAACAGTTTTGACCAACATGAGAGTTAGATTAACATGCTTGTTCACCTTTTGATTTAAAATCATGCAAGTCAGACTATGAGCACTGAAAATTTCCCTTTTTTGGGTCCAAGAAATGGTCCAGTTTTTGGAAAAGATGGAACAATTTTCGAGAAAATTAGTCAACCTCAGTAAAAATTCTCAAAAACTATTTTTGCAAACGACCACTGCTCAACGAGCACGAAACCTACCCTTGAGATGCACAACCTTGGATCCATAGCAATGGAAAATTGCCCCTTGTCTGAAGGACACTGCATGGCAACGGAAAGTTACCCCTTGCTTGAAATGACACCGCGGCGTTTTGAATGGCAACGGAAAGTTGCCCCTTGTTTGAATGGCGCCGCAGTGCATTGTAGTCAGTCCTCAGAGCGACGAATACAACCAGACTCTCAGATATAGAGAAGACAAAGATGACCAGAACCATCGCATGGACACAATCGAATTTGAATTGTTTTACGGTTGGACTTCCGAATGAAGTTGCCTACGTATCCCAAAGATGGGAATCAAGCCTTACGTAGTTCGGGGTTAAGGTACACTCGGGTATTTAACCTCTCCTTTTATGCTCTAACTTTTGCCAAGGCGCCCGTTGCAGGTTTTCAACCTTGCGAGCTTTGTTTTTCTTTTTCTTTTTTTTTTCAATTCTTTTCTTCTCTTTTTTTCTTTTCTTTTTTCTCTTTTCTTCTTTTTTTTCTTTTTTTGCTTTTCTTCTTCTTTCTCTTTTCTTCTTTTTTTTTTCTTTTTTGCTTTTTGTATATGTCTTTTCTTGCTCTAACTTTTGCCTGGGTCGCCCTTCCGGGTTTTCGACCTAGTGAGCCTCTCAAAGGGTAAAAGTGTAACAAGTCCATGCCAAATGGTTTTAGGATCTCGAAGCCATCCGTATCCAAGAGAGTGGCTGTTGTACCGATTTGCAGAAGGATCCATCTTCGGCTCTTCGAGCACATCCGACATTTTCGCCCCTAGTTCGAGGGGTGCTTCTGTTCTAGCTTCGCAAGCTTCTTCTGATGAGGTCTGATCTGCTTGATCTGACTTTGGTGCCTCTTGTTCGAGGGATGTTTCAAATCTGGCCACACAGGCCTCATATCGTAGTTGACCGTTGAACCTTCTGAAATCAAGTTCAAGGTTTGGAAGCGAAAGGGGTTGAGTCTCGAGGCTGAGAGCGATCCTAGGCTGCACAATCTCAAGAGCGATTCCACACAGGTCTTCGCAGGACCGCGCAAAACATTTTATTTTTGAAAATTTTTAAGAAAGCGACAAATCGCTCGCGCTGAAGATAGTGTTAAACCAGTCTGGATCAAGCCAGGGTCCTTCTCAGTACTCACGCTAACAAGCATGATTTCATTCATTAAGGGCTTAGCACGTCTCTCTTTCCCTCAATTGATCAAAGTTTTGCAAATCCCGAAGAATTCCTCCCTCTTCATTTTCACCGCAGTGTTCAAAAAGGTTTTGAAAAAAACTTAGGTCATTACAATGACTTCAAGGCACAAGAGAGCAGGTGGAATGCACTGTCATTTCATTCAAATCCCGGCACAACTAGTACACGGCAGAAGCAAATGCGAGAGCGTGAAAATCACTGCTGTTTCATTCAAAACTGTTGGCACAACTGGCTCCCTGGCAGAAACAGACTCAAAACAAAAGGAAAAGACAAATGCAAAACAAAATGGTGACGCCCGAGGTAACACCCCCGGAATCACCCGACTCCTATACAACAGGACTGACTCGATACAATAAGACAGACCCAAAACAAAAGAGACTGATTCAAAACAAAAAGACAGACTCAAGACAAAACAACAAAACTGACCCAATACCCAAGTCAGAAAGCACAAAAACTGGTATTTGCACATTGCTCAGAACATTGCGTGCCATTCCCACGTCTGGAGTAAATTGAGCGCCATCCGCAGCTGGTTCATCCCCGGATCACATAACATTATCCCCCAAGTTCACTACCCAGTGCCGATAGACTTTGCTGAGCTCTGCGGGAGGACGACCCCGTTGTCAAGTAGATCCTGTACTTCATGGCAAAGACGGAAGCAGTCATCGGTAGTATGGCCAGTTTGCTGATGGTATGCACAGTACTGGGTAGCATCATGCGTAGCCGGAAGAGGGTTCGGGAGAGGTCGAGGCTCAAGGGGTTTGAGATGGCCTTGTCCAACAAGGATTTGGAGAGCTTTGGACAAAGGCATATAGAGGGCATGGAAGACCCTCCGACCTCGGGGTTGATACTTCTGGGTTTGTGGATTTTTGCTGGACGCACCAGGAAAGGGATTAGCAGGTGCTGGCCTGGTTTGCTGATCTCTTATGAGTGGAGGATTAGAGCTAACAGGATCGTATCTGATACAACGACCCTTCTCCCGGCTTGCCCCTTGATTCAAACTGCCCCCAACTTGAGTAGCGAAAGTGTCATCCACAGCTTTTGCAACAACTGCGAGGACTTGCTCTTTGTTCAGTCCCTCAGCTTTCAAAGCCTCAACAGCGAATAGAAGATGTTCATGGGGATCCATGCCCGCCCCTACTTTGTTCTTTCCACTCGCTTCCACTTTGCCAATGGATTGGCCTTTCTCAAATGCAGCCCGTCCCAAGACTGGAGAGCCTTTTGACATGAAATTTCCAGTATGTGGTGTGGTCGATGATGGAGCCAATGTCCTGGAGGCCAGATCGGTCACAGTTCTTTGAAGATCTTTTATCATTCCCATCAACTCAAAAGTAGTGGGTTCTCGGGTTTGAGATGATTGGGGTTCAGGCGCACCCATCATGCATAAGTCCATACTTTCTGGGATAAACACCTCAGGTTTGGGTAGATGGGCCGGGGTGATGTATATGCTGGGGTCATAGGTGGACGGCAGTATATGGATGAGATTGAGGTAGGCAGGAGATGTTTGGTCATTGGGGTCTGAAGGTGGAGCTATCGTCCGGTTGTCGATGAGATTTTGGACCTCATGACGAAGGCGGTAGCAACGGTCGGTGCCATGACCGCGCTGCTGATGGTACATACAGTACTTGGCGAGGTTATGTCTGGCTGGGAGTGGGTCGGGAAGAGGTTGAGGATCGAGGGGTTTGAGATGCCCTCTTTCCATCAAGACTTTTAGTGCGCTAGTCAGGCTCATATAGAGAGGGGTGAAAGTTCTGCCCTGAGCTCGGGCTGGGCTGGTTGTTTGTAGGCTTGGTCTGGCAAAAGGGTTGGCTGTGGTGACTGTATTGATTTCAGTGGATTCGGGAATAGTGCTACTTCCGGCATTGGTACTCCTTGAAATCACCCTCCTTGTCGGTTCACCTGTTCTGGGAATGATCCCGCTGTTGAACGCATTCTCGACCTGAACCCCCAGTTCATGCAAACTTTTGAAAGTGAATAACGGAGCGACTATCAATTTCTGCAACATATCATGCTCGAGGTTCCGTACCATCATCTGCACTTAATCCCTCTCAGAAGGGCGGCGATCTGTCATCTGTGCTGCCTTTGCTCTCCACCTCGCAACAAATTTCACAAAAGGCTCTTTTGGGTTTTGGCGGGTTGCTTCAAGCTCTTGGATGGTCATCTCAACTTGGGTATTGTAGGAATACTGATTGACAAAGGCCTCAGCCAATTCTTCCCAGTCTTGCTTCACTTTGTCCTCCAACTTAGCGTACCAAGTGGCTGCTACACCCGACAGGGTTCTTCCATACAGAGAGAGTTTCTGTGGCTTAGTCAGACCCATCGGCTTTAGGACATCCAAGAAAAGTCGGATATGTACCATTGGATCCCCAGATCCGTCGAAACGGTCAATATGTGGCATTTTGAATCTGTCTGGGAGCCGTACAGCAGACTCGGTGTGCCCATCCTCAATGTCGGGAATGGAGTTAAGGCCCTGTGCCTTTTTGAATTGCTTCTCAAGGTTCGCAATTTTCACTGCGGTCAGATCGAGGTCATTAGCATCAAGGGGATAACGCCTCTCATTAGGCTGCACCAGGGGTCTGAGCACCTGAGCTTGAGTCAACCTTTCTTGAGGATTCGGACACTGCAAATCTTCAACTGGCGGAAGTGGGTTAAAGTTCGGCTGGGGTCCCAAAGCTGGATGTGAGGCAGATGCCCTAGATGGGCGCTGTGTTTTAATACTGGTCTCAGCCTGCATGGCAGTTCCCTGATTTAACGCTGTTATCACAGCCACAAATTCTTCCGAACCCTGTGCCATTATGGTCTGTTGAGTCCGAACAAAGGTGATGTGACTGGTGACTGACGGATCAGATGAACCGGTGAGCCCTGACTGGCCTTTCTTTGCCTTGCCTCAGCGAAAGAACACTGGTTGCCCTTGAATTGAATTTCTGACCTAACCAAGTCTATCAGCACTAGTCCAAGGTACCCGGGGGATATCGGAGCCTTCTGAAGCTATGGTTCCAGGACTACCTAGCAAAAGAGAAAACATGCAGCATCTTAGCCTGATTTCACCAAAACAGATACGAGCATAACAGGATGACTGTGCCCTCTACTGAATTTTGCCTCCAAAATTCTGCCTCAAATCTGATACCCTCAGGTAAACTGATTCCCAAATACTGATCTGGTGCCCGCAGGCCTGATGCCCAAACTCATAAACTGATACATGCATTCCCTGTAGAGACGCACTCTAACAAGCACATAACAGATAAGTGAGAGCCAAAACACCCCTATGTTGGGGTAGGGTTTCCCTGTCCTATTTTGTCAGGAGCTAGGGTTTCACTACGCACACAGTGGTTTCAAACAACCTATATCGGGTAAGCAACCTGTCCTAGTTTGGAATGGTCACTATGGATCCGAATATGCACTAGGTCGAATGGTCGAAAAGGGTGCCCCGGTAAAACCGGGGTTTGTGTTCCCATACTGGCAGAGCCCACAACCGGTCAGCCTTATGGTCATGCCTTGACAAGACAAGTCTCCGGCAAACCGTTCAGGAATAGCAGATGGCAAACACGGTGTCCTAGGCGCACCAATGCAAATGCAATGCAAAGAAACACACAAGTGTAGTCAAAACCAGATATCATGAGTTCGAGTCAAGTTCTCTAAATCCCCAGCAGAGTCGCCAGAAACAGTAGACGTCCCCGAACGCCCCGGGAGGGTTAGCTCCCGTTCTGTTCATTTGGGTTCACTACAGTTCAAGGACTCAAATGTCACGGTTCTTAGTCTGAACCAAAGAGTCCAAATCCGGCAAATCGTTTTTGAAAACAGATTTTTTTGAAAGAAGTGCCAAACATGGACTGCTTTGCCAGATACAGAGTCGCCACCTAAATATTTTTTAATGGGGAAATTTAGGAAACCCTAACTCGGTGCCAAAGGCCACGTGTCCGTCATCACCAAAGTTGCCTCGGCTCGGGAACTTGGGTACGATTGGGGAAGGTCACTTCGTGAGCACCCCCGCTCGCCCGGTCAAAGACCGGCCTCTACTAACCATGATATCTGATTTTGAAAACATTATGTGTTCTTATTCCGGTTATTAGCCTAGATTACTATGTGATGCGCACAGCATACAAGTATAGACCGGGTCGCCTGAATTGGAACAAAACATTTCATGTTTGTTTTTGAAAGATGGTTTGCTACTCGCAAGTAGGCTTAAAATGTAGATTTTGCCACCCTCAGGTGGGCTTAGAAAAGGATGGTTTTGCCACTATCTAGTGGGCTTAAAACAAACAATCAGCGTATTGTCCCAATTCAAATAACCCAACCTCCACCCACAGGCATTCAGGCAGTTATATCACATATGCACATAGCCTCATGGTAAGCATGCTATCATGGCAGTCACTCACACGCATGCAAGGATGCTAAAGCATAACCACTTACCAAGTACTCCAAGTCAAAACAGAAGCTAATTAGAAATCCATGCATGTTCCTAATTATACAGAAATGCCTAATGCAACACATGCAAAATGCAACTATAGCAGGCTCGGCTATTCTAAACATGGCATATGAGATGCTACAACTAACAAGTATTCAACTTGGAATTGAAATACAATGCAGTTAGTATGTTGCGCCGAGCCCGGTGCATGCAAAACAGATGAATGATGCAAACATGCTGTCACGGCCCGAACCTGCCCCTAAAAGTTCGGGCATGACCCATGCAGAAACATATGATAAACCTGATATAATAACATACATAGGGGCCTGAATGGAAGCATAATACACAAATGAGCAAAAACCAAACTTCCATTGAGCTACTATAACATGCCAGGATCATGCACATCAAAGCAGAATATCACATACAGCACCAACCAATTATGTACTGGTTACGTATATACATGCAACCCTTGCTCTAGGGCGTACAACCAAAAATAATAATTACAGGCAACCCAAAACAGGTGTTTAGTTTACAAGCCAAACTTGACAAAAGTATACAAAGATAGGGCAAGTCTTCTTATGTGCCTGAACATAAGGATTGACAAAAGAACGAGCTTCGGGAGTTAAGACTGGTTCCCGGGTTGACCTACAGAAACAGACAATATAAGGGGTGAGCGAAGCTCAGTGAATAATAGTACCAATATACTTGAAATTGTAACTTATATTCAAGAGTATGTAACTTAATTCAATGCTACAGAATGACCCATGGCTCAGAATGTTACACAAATTGTTACGGAATGTCACCGATGGCCCTCGGCCCAGAATGTTACCCAATAACACAAGTTGGCCCTCGGCCCAGAATGTTACTCAGAATGTTATTCAATACCACAAGCTGGCCCTCGGCCCAGAATGTTACTCAGAATGTTATTCAATACCACAAGCTGGCCCTCGGCCCAGAATGTTACTCAGAATGTTATTCAATACCACAAGTTGGCCCTCGGCCCAGAATGTTACTCAGAATGTTATTCAATACCACAAGTTGGCCCTCGGCCCAGAATGTTACTCAGAATGTTATTTAATATCACAAGTTGTTCAAGTTCAGACAAGGTAGGAAGATACAGAAAACAGACAGAAATAGAACTTAAGTGATAGATAACAATAAATGAATACATGCTCTTTGCACTATTACTCACAGCGATATGTTGGCGTGCTAGTGCCTTCAGAAGTGTGCCCTGCACACAATCATCATTAAAGATTAGTTTCCTTTTTTACTTATACGAATTTATAATCATCTCAGAGTCATCAAAACAAATATTCTAAAAAGACCAGAGGATACAGCACGTCAAATAAAGCAACACAGAATTTTTCTGAAAAGTAGTCCTCCGCTCGAGCGCCACCTTGGCCGCTCGAGCGGACAGCACAATTCCGCTAAAAATGCTGAGAGGGTGATTTCTCCGCTCGAGCGGGCTATCCTACGCTCGAGCGGACCCGACGAATTCTGAAACTCTGTTTTTCCCCCATTTGAGTTCCACCTTGATGTTCAACTTCAATCTCTCCATTACAAGCATAATCAAGGATTACCATAGTTCTAAAATCATTCAAACATACAAACAAATTAGATCTTCCCACAAATTGAGTTCAATCATCACTTTAATTCTATAACCCACTCCTAACTCACTTCATTCCACACACACACACATATATCTATACATGGAGCTAGTCAAGCTTCCAATTCAACCCATAATTGCATATTTTCATGGAATAGCAAGGATTTCAAGTATAAATTCCCTCCATAACTCAAGTAGATTCAAAACACAAGTTATCACATAAGATGTTCGATTCCCTCCATAACTAAAGAAGAATTCCAACCAAGATTAGGAGGGAGTGAGACAAGATCAAGGAATTTTCATACCTTGGGTTCAATTCAAGTAATTCTTCACAATTCTCCAAATTCTCCCCTTGATGATTTCTTTCTCCTCACTCACGTTTCTCTCCCCTTTTGTTTGCACCCAAGAGATAATTCTAAGTCAACATGCCAAAGAGTTTGAGATATATGCCTAGATATTTATGTTTTATAATAAGACGAAATTCAATCGTTTAAGCATCCTAAATTAAAATTTCACAGAACACCCTATTAGAGTTTAAAAATTATGTAGATTCCAAATATCAAATCAATTTCTAAAAATTACATCTCTAAAGCAGTCAATTCCAGGTTCAAATAGGTTAATGGTGACAGATAATGTTCCAGACCAACAGATAGAATTTCAACATGTCACTTAAAGCTATTCAAGCACCATTTCAATTACCATAATAAGAGACTAAAAAAAATATCAAAAACACATGCGGGGGTCGGGCTATTACACTCTCCCCCCCTTAAATAAGTTTGGTCCCCCAAACTTGTTTTACCTCAGGATTGAAACAAATGTGGATGTTGACGGAGCACATCCTCTTCTTTTTCCCAAGTTGCCTCGGTTCCGTAGTGTTCTTGCCATTCGACCTTTACCATTGGGATACTTCGATTTCACAGTTGCTTTACTTGTCGGTCCAAAATCCGAATTGGTCGCTCATTATACATTAACTTGTCATCTAACACAATGTGTTGAAAATCTATCACATGTGACGGGTCCGGAAGGTACCCTCGGAGCATGGAAACATGGAATACATTATGAACTTGGCTCATAGCTGGTGGTAGGGCGACTCGATAAGCTATCGGACCGACTTTCTCCAAAATCTGAAAGGGGCCAACATATCGGGGCGTTAACTTACCCTTTTTTCCAAATCTCGGATGCCCCTTCATTGGGGTAACTTTCACAAATACATAATTACCTACATCAAATGTCAAATCTCTTCGTCGGTTATCTGCATAACTCTTCTGTCTACTTTGAGCCGTTTTCAATCTTTCCCGAATAAGTTTGACTTTCTCAGTTGTTAATTGCACAAGTTCAGGTCCTAGCAAGGCTCTGTCTCCAACTTCGGCCCAGCATACAGGAGAACGACATGGTCTTCCATATAGTGCTTCATAAGGAGCCATCTCAATGCTCGAATGATAAGTATTGTTGTATGCAAATTCTATCAAAGGTAAGTGAGTTTCCCAACTTTCTTGAAAATCCATCACACACATACGGAGCATATCCTCTAGAGTTTGTATTGTCCTCTCGGATTGACCGTCAGTTTGAGGATGAAAAGCCGTACTGAATTTAAGTTCTGTGCCCATAGCTTCCTGCAAACTTTGCCAGAATCTCGAAACAAACTTTGGATCTCTGTCTGAGACAATCGAGACTGGAATACCGTGAAGTCTTACAATTTCATTTACATAAAGCATCGCGAGTTTATCGGCATTATACTGAGTTTTCACTGGAAGGAAATGAGCGGACTTAGTCAGTCGGTCAACAATGACCCAGATAGAATTCATACCCCGAGGAGTCCTGTAAGGACCCACATTTCATGCCTTAGTCATGCTTGCATGTATTTGTACGATTTGTAATGTTAAGATTGCATGAATGGATTTTGCCTTGCTTTGTGCTTATGTGATTGTCTAAGTGTATATGTATGCTTTGTTCCCCCTTGCAGTGTGAAGCCTAGGTTATGATGAGCCTAGGATATGTTAGCCGAAGTCATGCCAAGCCTAAGTTATGTTAAGCCTAGATCAGTTCCAAGCCGAGGTCATTCTAATCCTAGAACTACTTTGTCTGACCTCCACCTTTGTTCGGGCATATTGGCCGAGATGATTATCATCTGGGCCGAGGTGTGTATCGCCAAGGCCGAGATGTGTATTATCTAGGCCGAGATGTCATCTTTGTTCCGAAGTGATCTTGTCCGGGAGTGGTATGACCTAGACCGAGGTGTGGCACATCTAGGCCGAGGTGTGGCACAGCTTAGTCAAGTGTTGTCCTACCTAGCCGAGATCATTGTTGCCTTAGTGCCGAAGTTCTGTCCTTAGCCGAAGTCATTGTCCTTTGTTTGCCGATGTCTTGTCCTTTGCCGATGTCTTCTTGTCAGCCGATGTCATTACTTGCCGACGTGTTTGCCACCAAGCTTGCTGAGTACGCTTTGTCATAGACTTGTCTTGTCAGTCAGTCACCTTTTTGAGGAGAACCAGTCAACGGCTGCCACGTGTCCGAGCTGAGTGTTATATCAGCCGGCAGAGAGAGAAAGCTATCATTTTGTTATGTTCTTGTTTGAAGAAGAGGAGAGAGAAGCTCTGGAAGAGGGAGAAGAGTTCTTGAGGGAGAGTAGACCTTCCAAGCTCGATTCCTAGAGATCCAACCGTTAGATTCGTGTTCTAAGGTTAGATTCTTGATCTGTGCATGATGTTCTTTGTGTTTATGATATGGCATTGCATGATTGAATATGTTTTGAAAGCCATGCATCGTTTTGAAGCTCGGTTTTGGAAAGAGGAAATGATGTTCAAGTGTTCTTCAAGAAAAGCCACGTTTTGATCCGAAAGCTCATGCCAAGATTTATGTTTTCATGTTTGTTTTCATGTGGTCTTTAAGTATGGGTGCCCAGGTCCTTGTCTTCGAACTCATAGCATGAAAACCCAGGTTTTGAATAAAGGAAATGGTGATTTTGGCATTCATGTTCATGTTCATGTTCTTCATGTTCTTCACGGGTGGAGACCCAGATCTCCAGGCTTCACTTCCCGAGGTGTAGTCGCCGAGATCATCCTTGCTTAGACTCACACTTAGGCCAAGCATTGTATCTCACCTTGGCCTACCTTGCATGATCACTTGCACTTTAGTTGTCTTGCATGAACCTCGGCATGCAGCCGCATGCCGGAGCCTTGGTAACCACACCTCGGCTAGGAGGTGTGGGACCTCGGCATTGACCTGGTTGGTACCCAGCATGTCTCCTTGACATGTAAAAACAGTGTTTTGACTTCCAGCATGTTTTCCCGAGATCATTTGCATGCATGTATGATTTGCTTGGAGAAGTATGTTTAGTAGAGTTTGCCATGTGTTTGTAGGACTTGATTCTTTGCCTTGATCCCGACGTTCCAAGTGCTAGGTGAGTGGTGCTTTTAATAAAGCTATGTTAAACTGTTTTGAATGAGCCTTGCTTTGCGTTGTTTTGAAAAGTATTTGTTAAGTATGAATGATTACCCCTATTTTGTATATCAAGTATAAGTTTCATGCACAAGTATCCGCTTTGTTTTGGGGACCGTGGTGATGGGGACCTAAGCCCAATAACCCGGCCTACAAGTGAATTGTTTTGGAGTCCGTACGTGCCAAGGGACTTTAAGCATTGGTGGCACAACCCTTTTGGAGTCCGTACGTGCCAAGGGACTTTAAGCATTGGTGGCACAACCCTTTTGGAGTCCGTACGTGCCAAGGGACTTTAAGCATTGGTGGCACAAGTCCGTACGTGCTAGGGGACTTTAAACGTTAGTAGCACATATGATTTGAAAGACCAAGATTGAAGTTCAAGCTTTGATATGTTTTGTTTGGAATGTGATGACCCCAAGTACATGTTCTGATATAAGTTTTGCCAAGTATGATTTGTACATGTTATGCCAAGTATATGTTTTGCTACAAGTTATGCCAAGTACGTTCTGATATAAGTCTTGCCGAAGTACACGTTTTGACAAGTTATGTTATATGTATTGTTTTGATAAGAACCTCGGGAATCATTCATGAAACCCCTTTATTACTTGTACCATTCACTGAGTTTCGTACTCACCCCTCTATATATATGTAGGTTCCAAGTTAGAAGTCGGCCCCGCCGAGATGCATGTTTTGTAGCCGAGGTTTGTTTGCATGTTAGGTCGGCGTTGAGGACGTCGGCAGCCTTGAAGATTATGTTCTTTGTCTTGTGTTTTGTTATGTCGGCTTGAGCAGCCTTTTGTTAAGATGTAAAGTATGTAATTTGTTCATGTTGTATTCGGATTGTAAAGCTATATAAAGATGTATGTCATTCCATTTGACTTATGCACAGCTCTTATGGACCACTTGTATTTTAATGTATTGCTTCCGCACTTGTAAGCCCCATATGTTTACTCTATTTGTGTGTGAATTCTTGTAAGAGGCCTTTGGTAATCTCGGATTACTGGCCATCTCGGCGCCGACCTTCTAGGGGCGGGTTGGGGTCGTGACAGAGTGGTATCAGAGCACAAGTTCCTTATAGTACGTTGTTCACACACTTTGAGTCCTAAAGAGCATAGGATTTCCCTTAGACTTGATATTAGGGTTTGCATCATGTTGCTTGCTATTTGATAAAGTGTGCATCATCTTGGTATGACCATTTGTTACTTGCATGTATGTTTATTTGACATTTTATTTAAGAGCCACATTTTTGCATACACTTAGCATCATGAGAAGAGGTAGACCCCCAGTTGGCCGAGATCAGACCGAAGACAGATTAGACAGACTAGAAAGGATTGTTGAAGGTTTGGTCGGTGAGTTAAGGCAAGCAAGGCAACAGAACACTGGTACTACATCTACTCAGGCCGAGCAAACAGCTGGCCGACAAGCAGTACCACCTCCCCCTCATCCAATGCAGCAAGTGCCTCCACAGCCAGCTTTGTATGGGGATGATACACTGACTTTGATCAAGGAATTCAAGAAGATGAAACCGCCGACGTTCCAAGGAGGTATAGAGCCGATGAAGGCAGAAGCTTGGGTTTTAGAGATGGAAAAGTTGTTCGAGGTTTTTCCCAGCACCGATGCTCAGAAGGTGTCATTGGCGGCATTTACTTTGGAAGATGATGCTCGCAGATGGTGGATGATGGTCCGAGAAGGAAATCCGGAGTTGACTTGGGCCAGATTTTTGGAGTTGTTCTACAACAAACATTTCCCCTTAAGTGTTCGAAACCGCAAGGCCACCGAGTTCCAGATTTTGACGCAAGGCAGTAAGACAGTGGCTGAATATGACCGTGCCTTCACCGAATTAGCGAGGTATGCACCTCACATGGTCAACGATGTATATATGAAGGCTAGAAAGTTTGAGAGTGGACTTCGGGGACCAATACAAGATCGAGTGAACCTGCACAACATGCCGACGTATGCTGGAGTACTAGATAAAGCCATCCTAGCAGAAGCCAACCTGAACAGAAGCCAGAGTTCGGGAGACAGTCAGAAGAAGAAACAGGCCTATAACAATCAGAAGAAGAGGCCGACTTATGACAACCGCGAAGAGGAAGGAGACTTGGATGATGCCGAGGAGAAGACAAAGGAAGATCGTCTCGACAACGCGAATCCTGAAGGAGACGCCAGGCCGAAGTGTGCAACTTGTGGGAAGCCACATTTTGGAGTTTGTCATTGGGCAACTGGAGCATGTTTTGAATGCGGGGAGATGGGTCACCGTGTTAAGGATTGTCCGAAGGCAAAGGATAGAAGAGATAAGAAGAAATGAGGATTTGGCACTTTGAATTGTTTTGAGGACATGGTAAGTTAAGTTTGGGGACCAAACTTCTTTAAGGGGGGAAGGATGTAAGGACCCACATTTCATGCCTTAGTCATGCTTGCATGTATTTGTACGATTTGTAATGTTAAGATTGCATGAATGGATTTTGCCTTGCTTTGTGCTTATGTGATTGTCTAAGTGTATATGTATGCTTTGTTCCCCCTTGCTGTGTGAAGCCTAGGTTATGATGAGCCTAGGATATGTTAGCCGAAGTCATGCCAAGCCTAAGTTATGTTAAGCCTAGATCAGTTCCAAGCCGAGGTCATTCTAATCCTAGAACTACTTTGTCTGACCTCCACCTTTGTTCGGGCATATTGGCCGAGATGATTATCATCTGGGCCGAGGTGTGTATCGCCAAGGCCGAGATGTGTATTATCTAGGCCGAGATGTCATCTTTGTTCCGAAGTGATCTTGTCCGGGAGTGGTATGACCTAGACCGAGGTGTGGCACATCTAGGCCGAGGTGTGGCACAGCTTAGTCAAGTGTTGTCCTACCTAGCCGAGATCATTGTTGCCTTAGTGCCGAAGTTCTGTCCTTAGCCGAAGTCATTGTCCTTTGTTTGCCGATGTCTTGTCCTTTGCCGATGTCTTCTTGTCAGCCGATGTCATTACTTGCCGACGTGTTTGCCACCAAGCTTGCTGAGTACGCTTTGTCATAGACTTGTCTTGTCAGTCAGTCACCTTTTTGAGGAGAACCAGTCAACGGCTGCCACGTGTCCGAGCTGAGTGTTATATCAGCCGGCAGAGAGAGAAAGCTATCATTTTGTTATGTTCTTGTTTGAAGAAGAGGAGAGAGAAGCTCTGGAAGAGGGAGAAGAGTTCTTGAGGGAGAGTAGACCTTCCAAGCTCGATTCCTAGAGATCCAACCGTTAGATTCGTGTTCTAAGGTTAGATTCTTGATCTGTGCATGATGTTCTTTGTGTTTATGATATGGCATTGCATGATTGAATATGTTTTGAAAGCCATGCATCGTTTTGAAGCTCGGTTTTGGAAAGAGGAAATGATGTTCAAGTGTTCTTCAAGAAAAGCCACGTTTTGATCCGAAAGCTCATGCCAAGATTTATGTTTTCATGTTTGTTTTCATGTGGTCTTTAAGTATGGGTGCCCAGGTCCTTGTCTTCGAACTCATAGCATGAAAACCCAGGTTTTGAATAAAGGAAATGGTGATTTTGGCATTCATGTTCATGTTCATGTTCTTCATGTTCTTCACGGGTGGAGACCCAGATCTCCAGGCTTCACTTCCCGAGGTGTAGTCGCCGAGATCATCCTTGCTTAGACTCACACTTAGGCCAAGCATTGTATCTCACCTTGGCCTACCTTGCATGATCACTTGCACTTTAGTTGTCTTGCATGAACCTCGGCATGCAGCCGCATGCCGGAGCCTTGGTAACCACACCTCGGCTAGGAGGTGTGGGACCTCGGCATTGACCTGGTTGGTACCCAGCATGTCTCCTTGACATGTAAAAACAGTGTTTTGACTTCCAGCATGTTTTCCCGAGATCATTTGCATGCATGTATGATTTGCTTGGAGAAGTATGTTTAGTAGAGTTTGCCATGTGTTTGTAGGACTTGATTCTTTGCCTTGATCCCGACGTTCCAAGTGCTAGGTGAGTGGTGCTTTTAATAAAGCTATGTTAAACTGTTTTGAATGAGCCTTGCTTTGCGTTGTTTTGAAAAGTATTTGTTAAGTATGAATGATTACCCCTATTTTGTATATCAAGTATAAGTTTCATGCACAAGTATCCGCTTTGTTTTGGGGACCGTGGTGATGGGGACCTAAGCCCAATAACCCGGCCTACAAGTGAATTGTTTTGGAGTCCGTACGTGCCAAGGGACTTTAAGCATTGGTGGCACAACCCTTTTGGAGTCCGTACGTGCCAAGGGACTTTAAGCATTGGTGGCACAACCCTTTTGGAGTCCGTACGTGCCAAGGGACTTTAAGCATTGGTGGCACAAGTCCGTACGTGCTAGGGGACTTTAAACGTTAGTAGCACATATGATTTGAAAGACCAAGATTGAAGTTCAAGCTTTGATATGTTTTGTTTGGAATGTGATGACCCCAAGTACATGTTCTGATATAAGTTTTGCCAAGTATGATTTGTACATGTTATGCCAAGTATATGTTTTGCTACAAGTTATGCCAAGTACGTTCTGATATAAGTCTTGCCGAAGTACACGTTTTGACAAGTTATGTTATATGTATTGTTTTGATAAGAACCTCGGGAATCATTCATGAAACCCCTTTATTACTTGTACCATTCACTGAGTTTCGTACTCACCCCTCTATATATATGTAGGTTCCAAGTTAGAAGTCGGCCCCGCCGAGATGCATGTTTTGTAGCCGAGGTTTGTTTGCATGTTAGGTCGGCGTTGAGGACGTCGGCAGCCTTGAAGATTATGTTCTTTGTCTTGTGTTTTGTTATGTCGGCTTGAGCAGCCTTTTGTTAAGATGTAAAGTATGTAATTTGTTCATGTTGTATTCGGATTGTAAAGCTATATAAAGATGTATGTCATTCCATTTGACTTATGCACAGCTCTTATGGACCACTTGTATTTTAATGTATTGCTTCCGCACTTGTAAGCCCCATATGTTTACTCTATTTGTGTGTGAATTCTTGTAAGAGGCCTTTGGTAATCTCGGATTACTGGCCATCTCGGCGCCGACCTTCTAGGGGCGGGTTGGGGTCGTGACAAGTCCGTGGTAGTCCCACTACAAAATCCATAGTTAAGTGTTCCCACTTCCATTCTGGAATTGAGAGGGGTTGTAACAATCCTGCCGGTCTTTGATGTTCTGCTTTTACTTGCTGACACTGTAGACATTTAGAAACAAACTCTGCAATCTCCCTTCTCATACCTGGCCACCAAAAGTGTTGTTTCAAATCCCTATACATTTTGGTACTTCCCAGATGTATTGAAAACTTTGAGGTATGTGCTTCTTCCATTAATTTTTGCCTCAATTCCAGTACGTTAGGGACACAAATTCTGTTCTGAAACTTGAGTACCGAATCCACTACACTAAACCCCAGTTTTGGTTTTATCTCCAACTCATCACATACTTTTCGCAAGGCTTCATCCTCCAGTTGACGCATTTTAATTTCTTCGAGTAAGGTTGGTTGAGCCATTATTGCTGCTATTATGGCCTTCTGTTCTGGTACGATCAAATCCACACTTAGCTTATCCAAGTCAGTTACCAATTCCCTCATCAATAAATTCGCCAAATCTCCCGTACTTTTCCGACTCAGTGCATCTGCGACTGTGTTGGCTTTACCAGGGTGATAGCGGATCTCCAAATCATAATCTTTAATTAACTCCAACCAACGCCGTTGTCGCATATTTAACTCCTTCTGGGTGAAAAGATACTTGAGGCTTTTGTGATCGGTATATACTTCACAGGTGGTACCATACAGATAATGCCGCCAAATTTTTAAAGCAAAAACAACGGCTGCTAGCTCAAGATCATGGGTGGGGTAACTCTTTTCATGAGGTTTTAGCTGCCGAGACGCATAAGCGATAACCCTTCCATTTTGCATAAGCACACAACCCAGTCCCTTACGTGACGCATCACTATAAATCACAAACCCCTTTGTACCGGATGGCAAAGCTAGAACTGGTGCTGTGGTTAACTTCATTTTTAACTCTTGAAAAGCGGCCTCCCGTTCTGCTGACCATTCAAATGGAACTCCTTTTCGAGTTAATTGTGTAAGCGGCACAGCAATCTTAGAGAAATCTTGAGCAAATCGCCGATAATAACCGGCTAACCCCATAAAACTACGCACCTCAGTCACATTAGTAGGAACTGGCCAATTCACAATTGCCTCAATTTTCTGTGGATCAACAGAAATGCCGTCTTTTGTTACCACATGCCCCAAAAACGCCACTTCATGTAGCCAGAACTCACATTTCTTTAACTTTGCATACAGTTTCTTTTCTCGAAGTGTTTGAAGAATCAAACGGAGATGGTTCTCGTGGGCTTCGGCACTCTTCGAGTAAATAAGGATATCATCAATAAAGACCACAACAAATTCGTCCAAATAGGGCTTAAAAACTCGGTTCATCAGATCCATGAACGCTGCTGGTGCGTTAGTGACGCCAAAGGGCATAACCAGGAATTCGTAATGGCCGTACCGGGTTCGAAAAGCTGTTTTCGCTACATCATCAGCTTTAACCTTTAGTTGGTGGTATCCTGACCGCAAATCAATTTTTGAGAAGACTTGTGCTCCTTGGAGTTGATCAAACAAATCATCAATCCGCGGCAGTGGGTATTTATTCTTAATTGTTACTTTATTGAGTTCTCTGTAATCGATACACAATCGGAGTGTTCCATCCTTTTTCTTTACAAATAGTACCGGTGCACCCCAGGGAGACACACTTGGACGGATGAATCCCTTATCAAGCAAATCTTGTAGTTGAAGCTTTAACTCTTTCATTTCAATCGGTGACATTCTATACGGGGTCTTCGAGATAGGTTGAGTTCCCGGTGCTACTTCAATTGTAAATTCAATTTCACGGTCGATCAACTGCCCCGGCAATTCTTCCGGAAAAACATCCGGAAATTCACAAACAACTGGAATTAGATCAGTATTTCCATGCATCTCTTGCCCTTTCAAAACACTGCATAAGAACCCCTGACACCCTTTCTGAATTAACTTACAAGCCTTCGAAGCAGAAATCAAGTATGGGGGTGATGTCACTTCTTGTCCCTGAAAGATAGAATCTGGTTGTCCCGGAGGATGAAAACTGATTTGCTTGTTTAGACAGTCTATAATTGCATTATTTTCACTCAACCAATCCATTCCCAGAATAATGTCAAAAGAGTTCATGTCAAGAGGTAACAAATTAGCATAGACATGGATATTCCCAATCAGAAGCTCACATGCCGGATATACAGAAGTACAGATCATAGTATTTCCCATAGGTGATGATACACACAACATATAAGTTAAATCTTCTTTAGGTTTGTTTAAATGTTGCGCAAATAATTTGGACACAAAGGAACAGGTAGAGCCAGAATCAAATAATACACAAGCTGAATGACCGTAAACCGTAAATGTACCTGATACCACCGTTGCAGCATTTTGTACGTCCCCCGGAACTAGTGCAAATACTCTACCTTGCCTTGTAGTATCTTTATTGTTCGCAGGTTTGGGAGCAGACTTAGTGTTGAAATTGGCTTTTGGTGCAGATCCGACTGAACTTGTCACGGCTTTGTTAGTAGCTTGTTGCTTCCCTAGAGGACAATCTCTTATCAGGTGACCCACCTTGCCACATCGAAAACATGCGCCAGACAGTCGGTGACAGACTCCACGATGCCTCCAACCACACTCTGAACATACTGGAGCTAGATCTTGAGGAGAAGTGATTGTGCTGGAGGTCCCTGAATTTTGCTTCTTAGCTGGGGAGGTAGTTGTTCCCTTTGACCACTGCGTAGTTTGCCTCTTTCCCTTCCACTCAGAAATCCGGTTTTGGGTTGCAAGATTTCCTTCTGCTATAACAGCTCTCTCCAATACCTCAACATAAGTGGGTAGTTTCAACAGATTAACCCTGTCCAATATTGCACTCCGTAATCCCCCTTCAAATTTGCGCGCCTTCTTGTATTCGGTATCTACCATGTGAGGGGCAAATCGTGCTAGTTCTGCAAACTGAGCTTCATATTCCGCAACGGTTTTATTCCCTTGGCGAAGCGTCTCAAATTCGGTCACCTTCTTGTCTCGCATACTTTGAGGAAAATACTTATCATAAAATACCTCCAGAAATCTGTCCCATACTAGTCCCGGGTAAACAGATCGTGTAAGCATCCACCATCTTCGCGCCTCATCCTCTAGGGTAAAAGCAGCTAGTTGAACTTTTTGAGCTTCTGTGCAAGGAAAGACTTCAAATAATTTTTCTATACCCAACACCCAGGCCTCAGCTTTCATTGGCTCTATCCCCCCCTTGAATGTCGGCGGTTTCATCTTTTTGAATTCCTTTATGAGGGTAATGGTTCGATCTTCAGCGTGGACATCTGGTGCCACTGAGGGAGGTACTGGTGGAGGTGGCGGTTGTTCTTGTTGTTGTGGTTCTTGCTGCTGTTGGGGTTATTGTTGTTGTTGTTGTTGAGGTTGTTGTTGGCGTAAGGTTTCCGCCATTTCCATGATCATTCTTTCCATCCGGTCCAACCTCGCAGAAGTAGTATATTCCTGTTCTTCTGCCCTTGTCCTCACCATGTCCTACAAAACAATCCATGACAGACAACAGACATAATTGTACTTTGTTAGCATTAGCAGAGTACGCTTAACGTTGCTATCGGCCTTTCATATGTTTTTAGGATGTCATGCAAAATGCCTAAAGCTTTTCTAGACACCCTACAGCTCAATGGATCCCCGTGTGTGAGATAGCAACTCGTGCTCTGATACCACTTGTCACGGCCCGAACCTGCCCCTAAAAGTTCGGGCATGACCCATGCAGAAACATATGATAAACCTGATATAATAACATATATAGGGGCCTGAATGGAAGCATAATACACAAATGAGCAAAAACCAAACTTCCATTGAGCTACTATAACATGCCAGGATCATGCACATCAAAGCAGAATATCACATACAGCACCAACCAATTATGTACTGGTTACGTATATACATGCAACCCTTGCTCTAGGGCGTACAACCAAAAATAATAATTACAGGCAACCCAAAATAGGTGTTTAGTTTACAAGCCAAACTTGACAAAAGTATACAAAGATAGGGCAAGTCTTCTTATGTGCCTGAACATAAGGATTGACAAAAGAACGAGCTTCGGGAGTTAAGACTGGTTCCCGGGTTGACCTACAGAAACAGACAATATAAGGGGTGAGCGAAGCTCAGTGAATAATAGTACCAATATACTTGAAATTGTAACTCATATTCAAGAGTATGTAACTTAATTCAATGCTATAGAATGACCCATGGCTCAGAATGTTACACAAATTGTTACGGAATGTCACCGATGGCCCTCGGCCCAGAATGTTACCCAATAACACAAGTTGGCCCTCGGCCCAGAATGTTACTCAGAATGTTATTCAATACCACAAGTTGGCCCTCGGCCCAGAATGTTACTCAGAATGTTATTCAATACCACAAGCTGGCCCTCGGCCCAGAATGTTACTCAGAATGTTATTCAATACCACAAGTTGGCCCTCGGCCCAGAATGTTACTCAGAATGTTATTTAATATCACAAGTTGTTCAAGTTCAGACAAGGTAGGAAGATACAGAAAACAGACAGAAATAGAACTTAAGTGATAGATAACAATAAATGAATACATGCTCTTTGCACTATTACTCACAGCGATATGTTGGCGTGCTAGTGCCTTCAGAAGTGTGCCCTGCACACAATCATCATTAAAGATTAGTTTCCTTTTTTACTTATACGAATTTATAATCATCTCAGAGTCATCAAAACAAATATTCTAAAAAGACCAGAGGATACAGCACGTCAAATAGAGCAACACAAAATTTTTCTGAAAAGCAGTCCTCCGCTCGAGCGCCACCTTGGCCGCTCGAGCGGACAGCACAATTCCGCCAAAAATGCTGAGAGGGTGATTTCTCCGCTCGAGCGGGCTATCCTACGCTCGAGCGGACCCGACGAATTCTGAAACTCTGTTTTTCCCCCATTTGAGTTCCACCTTGATGTTCAACTTCAATCTCTCCATTACAAGCATAATCAAGGATTACCATAGTTCTAAAATCATTCAAACATACAAACAAATTAGATCTTCCCACAAATTGAGTTCAATCATCACTTTAATTCTATAACCCACTCCTAACTCACTTCATTCCACACACACACACATATATCTATACATGGAGCTAGTCAAGCTTCCAATTCAACCCATAATTGCATATTTTCATGGAATAGCAAGGATTTCAAGTATAAATTCCCTCCATAACTCAAGTAGATTCAAAACACAAGTTATCACATAAGATGTTCAATTCCCTCCATAACTAAAGAAGAATTCCAACCAAGATTAGGAGGGAGTGAGACAAGATCAAGGAATTTTCATACCTTGGGTTCAATTCAAGTAATTCTTCACAATTCTCCAAATTCTCCCCTTGATGATTTCTTCTCCTCACTCACGTTTCTCTCCCCTTTTGTTTGCACCCAAGAGATAATTCTAAGTCAACATACCAAAGAGTTTGAGATATATATGCCTAGATAATTATGTTTTATAATAAGACGAAATTCAATCGTTTAAGCATCCTAAATTAAAATTTCACAGAACACCCTATTAGAGTTTAAAAATTATGTAGATTCCAAATATCAAATCAATTTCTAAAAACTACATCTCTAAAGCAGTCAATTCCAGGTTCAAATAGGTTAATGGTGACAGATAATGTTCCAGACCAACAGATAGAATTTCAACATGTCACTTAAAGCTATTCAAGCACCATTTCAATTACCATAATAAGAGACTAAAAAAAATATCAAAAACACATGCGGGGGTCGGGTTATTACACATGCTGTCATACTGTATGCTAATTGAAATATGCCCTAATCTAACCATCATAAGCTGGTAAATAAAAGGGAAGAAAGACGTGGGGTTGGAAGACATACATCATACGCACGCACACTTATTACAACATTGCCCTCACTCGGAGAGTCCAAAAGAATAATATACAGTCCCGAATGAATAATACAGTCCAAATAACTAATACAGTCCAAATATATACAAAAATCCTAATTAATTATCAAATTAACTAAGAAAGCATTAAATTGGCATGCAAGCCAGGGACTGCCTTGATTCTTCTTCAGATGATGAAAGATGCATGTTTTGAGTTGCCTTTGTACGGAAATCCACTGTGATGCCCCAATTAGCCTCTGTTTTGCAATAATTTTTGGAAAGCGCGCCAAGCCCCGGAAGACTGCTGATTCTTGATTTGCTGCAACAGAGAGCAGGAAAGGGGCATAGCAATGTATTTTCACAAATGTATGCATGCCTCGATCCTCGTACCACCAATCACGCATCTCGATGCATGATGGCCGAGGAGTCGAATTGCACAACTCAATATGAGATGAATGCACATGAAAATACAACAAGACCTAACTCCATCATGGATAATCCGGAGTGTCGGTGACTGGGAATTGAGACACGTTCCGTCACTCGGAGTACGAAACGCCCCTCGTTTCCCATGCTCGGGCTAACTCTTATCCCGAACACAATGCAATATGCATGACATGCATGAAATGCAACTAAGATACAACCTAACATGCAAAATGTTATAAAATGGCATACACGATGCACGAGGTAACATGGCATACACAATGCTATGGAATGAAATGGCATACACAATGCATAATGGACTTACACCAACATGAGTGGACCTCAGCCACACTCACATAGGAGGCCATTAGATGAACATGAGACAACTCGAGATACGTGCACACGTGCACGCAAACCGAGGACCGACCCTAAGGCACCAAATGCCACTCTAACAAGACATGGCAAAACATGGAATATGGCATACTATAATGCAAATTTCAGTAGCAAGATGAGATGCAAAACAGTCCCGAAATATAGAAATATGGCACCCGATGCATGGAATCAATCCCGAAACATGAAATTAGGCATACGAAATGACCTATAGCTACGCAATGCATGCATTATTTGTACATGAAGTGTGAAGACAGAAGCAAGGAAGCCCCAAAACAAGCACATTTACAGTTTAAAGCAAGGCCAAACAATGGGCAAAAATGGGGCTAGAATAGCATACAAAAATGGCACCGAAAGCGAGATAATGAAGCAAGTGATGGATTCTGACCCTAAAAAGAGAAGGACCCTTCTACAATGTTGAAGAGGGGCCCAAAATATGATGTTTTACAGTTTATGTCAAGCCACAAAAATAGACACAAGCATGGCAAAATTCTCATGCAAGAAATGGGCCAAAATGGAGACAAAGAAGCAACTGATGCATGATGGCCTCAAACAGATGAAGGTCCTTCAACAAAGTTTAAGAGGGACCTAAAACATGACCTTTTTCAGTTTATGATCAATCCCAAAACAGTGTACAAGTATGCTCAAAATACTATGCAAGATGAGGCCTAAAAAGAGGTTACAACACAAAGTATACAAAGGGTGTCTCAAACAGTAAAATACCCTTAATGAAACATGACGAGGGAGTCAAAATAAGGCCATTTACAGTTCAGACCAGAGTCCAAAAACAGAAGCATAAGAGGCTAACAAATCATACAAAAATGGGGCCAAAAGAGGGATACAATGGCAAGTGGTATATGGAGGCCCCAAACAGTGATGAGACCTTCAACAATGTTGAATAAAGGCTCAAAATAAGCAACTTTACAGTTTATGACATGCCCCAAAACAGATTATACATAGGCCAAAAATATCATGCAAGGAGATGGCATACAAGGGAAGTAATGAAGCAAGTGCAAAAAGGAAACCTCAAACGGTGAGAGGCCCTTAATGAAACATGAAATAGAGCTCAAAAAAATGCTATTTTCAGTTAAGGTCGGAGCTCAAAAGTGTAAGCAAGAATGGCTTATAAATGGACCAAAAAAATACAAGTTTGAGGGAAATAGGGACTTACCCTTGAAGACCAAGTTTCCACCAGCTTTTAGTCCAAAAATATGAGCTTTCAACCTCTTAAAATGTCCTCCAAGGTACTGAAATGAGTAATGGAGGTGATAGGCTAGGGGTTGGTGAAGAACCAAGGGGGTTTTTTAAGGCTTAGAGTAGAGAGAGAGAGAAATTTAATGTGAGAGCTTCAAAACAAAATTTTCTAACCCCTAAAACCAGACCTGAGGTGCTGTATATATAGGCAAAAGAGGCTAGAAAAGAGGGGGAAAAATGGGGGGGAAATATTTCAAGTTTTCCTCCAAAAATTTGGCCAAAAGGGGGGATATAAAGGCAAGTGGTAGCTGCCGGCACCAAATGGCCAAGAGCCCTTCAACAAAGTTGTAGAGGGGCTCAAAACAAGATACTTTGTAGTTTATGACTAAGTCCAAAACAGCCCACAAGTACGCCTAAAATACCGTGCAAAAATAGGCCTAAAAGAGGGTTTAAACACAAAGTGTAAAAATGGAGCTTCAAACAGAAAAAGGTCCTTAATCAAACATGAAAAGGAGCTCAAAATATGATTATTTATAGTTTGGGTCGGAGCCCAACAATGCTTGCAAGCAAGGCTCGGGGGCCAAAACGCGCAGTCTGGGGCCCCGAAAACTGACTGTTAGGCATCGGAAGTGGTGTTCAACCACGAAGTCGGTCTCTCGGACCACAGTGTCCCTCAAAAGGGAGAAAATAAGGTATGTGCCAAAAACTGGAGCAAACGGAGGTGGTTAAGCGGTCCCGAACCGAGGCACACGGCCTGACGGCTCCGAAAATCGGGAACCAGGCTCCGAAATGGGAAAAATGGCCTACGACCACAAAACGTAGCCTACGGCCACTGAGAGATGATCTACGAGACCTCTCCCTCCCTTTGGGAAGAGAAACAGAGAAAACCGAGCCTGGTTCGCAAACCGAGGCAAAGCACAGAAAAGCCCGGAAGTCCGGAGGCAAGGCTCGCAGCCGAGACTCTAAAACCTCTGGACGAGCACGATATGCAACATCACCAAGCGCTCAATCGGTGACGTCTGAGTCTTAAGGTCGGTCAAAAATGGGGTGTCTACACTTATCTGTTCAAATATCTATCCAAAATTTCTTATCTGTTCAACAAACCAGTCACAATTTTCAATCTATTTTTAACTGTTCAATTTTATTATCTGTTGAAATACACCAAGCCAGGATCTGTTGCAATCTTTCTTTCTCTCTCTCTTGTTCTTTCTCTCTATCTGTTGAAATTCTTTCTCAAATATAATCCAGTATACATATATATATCTGTTCAAATTTTTTATTATTTTTATCAACTTAATTTTTATTTTTTTTTTGGTTCAATTACAACTATCTGTTGAAATTGGTTTCATCATACAACAACAACACAGATCGAACACTTAAAAAATAATAAAAAAAAGAGATGAGGAATTGGATCTTTGTGCTTGAAAAAAAAAACTGTCCATTAAGAGCTGGATCAATGGAGTCTTCTCCTCCAATTGTTCTCTGCAAGCATTGAGTAAAATAATTTCGTGAGAAGTCCTTTTGTTTGTTTTGAAAGACGTTTTATTTTCAATTTTACTCATTAATTTATCTGTTGAATTTTTTTTTTCTATATGTTCAAAGTTACATTAAAATGTTTAATTATTTTTTTTGTCTATATATTCAAAAATTTTGACTATCTGTTCAATTTTTTTCCCTATCTGTGCAAATTTTTGTCTAGATTTTATTATCAGTTCAATTTTAATCTCTTATCTGTTCAAATATCTATCCAAAATTTCTTATTTGTTCAACAAACCAGTCACAATCTTCAATCTATTTTTATCGGTTCAATTTTATTATCTGTTGAAATACACCAAGCCAGGATCTGTTGCAATCTTTCTTTCTCTCTCTCTTGTTCTTTCTCTCTATCAGTTGAAATTCTTTCTCAAATATAATCCAGTATATATGTATGTCTGTTCAATTTTTTTAATTTTTTTTATCTGCTTAATTTTTATTTTTTTGCTGGTTCATTTACAACTATCTGTTGCAATTGGTTTCATCATACAACAACAACACATATCGAACACTTAAAAAAACAAAAAAAAAAGATGAGGAATTGGATCTGTGTGCTTGAAAAAAAAACTGTCCATAAAGAGCTGGATCAATGGAGTCTTCTCCTCCGATTGTCCTCTGCAACCATTGAGTAAAATAATTTGGTGAGAAGTCCTTTTGTTTGTTTTGAAAGACGTTTTATTTTCAATTTTACTCCTTAATTAATCTATTGAATTTTTTTTTCTATATGTTCAAATTTACATTTAAGTGTTTAATTTTTTTTTTGTCTATGTATTCAAAAATTTTGACTATCTGTTCAATTTTTTTCCCTATCTGTGCAAATTTTTGTCTAGATTTCATTATCAGTTCAATTTTAATCTCTTATCTGTTCAAATATCTATCCAAAATTTTTTATCTGTTAAACAAACCAGTCACAATCTTCAATCTATTTTTATCTGTTCAATTTTATTATCTGTTGAAATACACCAAGCCAGGATCTGTTGCAATCTTTCTTTCTCTCTCTCTCTCTTGTTCCTTCTCTCTATCTATTGAAATTCTTTCTCAAATATAATCCCGTATATATAAATATATCTGTTCAATTTTTTTATTTTTTTTATCTGCTAAATTTTTAATTTTTTTTGGTTCATTTACAACTATCTGTTGCAATTGGTTTCAACATACAACAACAACACAGATAGAACACTTAAAAAAAAAAAAGAGATGAGGAATTGGATCTGTGTGCTTGAAAAAAAAACTGTCCATAAAGAGCTGGATCAATGGAGTCTTCTCCTCTGATTGTCCTCTGCAAGCATTGAGTAAAATAATCTGGTAAGAAGTCCATTTGTTTGTTTTGAAAGACGTTTTATTTTCAATTTTACTCCTTAATTTATCTGTTGAATTTTTTTTTTTTATATGTTCGAATTTACATTTAAGTGTTTAGTTTTTTTTTATCTATATATTCAAAAATTTTGACTATCTGTTCAATTTTTTTCCCCTCTGTGCAAATTTTTGTCTCGATTTTATTATCAGTTCAATTTTAATCTCTTATCTGTTCAAATATCTATCCAAAATTTCTTATCTGTTCAACAAACCAGTCACAATCTTCAATCTATTTTTATCTGTTCAATTTTATTATCTGTTGAAATACACCAAGCCAGGATCTGTTGCAATCTTTCTTTCTCTCTCTCTTGTTCTTTCTCTCTATCTATTGAAATTCTTTCTCAAATAAAATCCAGTATATATATCTGTTCAATTTTTTTAATTTTTTTTATCTGCTTAATTTTTAATTTTTTTTTGGTTCATTTACAACTATCTGTTGCAATTGGTTTCATCATACAACAACAACACGGATCGAACACTTAAAAAAAAAAAAAAAAAAAAAGAGATGAGAAATTTGATCTGTATGCTTGAAAAAAAAACTGTCCATAAAGAGCTGGATCAATGGAGTCTTCTCCTCCGATTGTCCTCTGCAAACATTGAGTAAAATAATTTGGTGAGAAGTCCTTTTGTTTGTTTTGAAAGACGTTTTATTTTCAATTTTACTCCTTAATTTATCTGTTGAATTTTTTTTCTATATGTTCAAATTTATATTTAAGTGTTTAATTATTTTTTTTTGGTCTATATATTCATAAATTTTGATTATCTGTGCAAATTTTTGTCTAGATTTTATTACCAATTCAATTTTAATCTCTTATCTGTTCAAATATCTATCCAAAATTTATTATCTGTTCAACAACCCAGTCGCAATCTTCAATCTATTTTCATCTGTTCAATTTTATTATCTGTTGAAATACACCAAGCCAGGATCTGTTGCAATCTTTCTTTTTCTCTCTTGTTCTTTCTCTCTATCTGATGAAATTCTTTCTCAAATATAATCCAGCATATATATATATATTTGTTCAATTTTTTTTGTTTTTTTTATCTGCTGAATTTTTAATTTTTTTTGGTTCTTACAACTATCTGTTGCAATTGGTTTCAACATACAACAACAACACAGATCGATCACTGAAAAGAAAAAAAAAAGAGTTGAGGAATTTGATCTGTGTGCTTAAAAAAAAAACTGTCCATATAGAGCTGGATCAATGGAGTCTTCCCCTCCGATTGTCCTCTGCAAGCATTGAGTAAAATAATTTGGTGAGAAGTCGTTTTGTTTGTTTTGAAAGACGTTTTATTTTCAATTTTACTCCCTAATTTATCTGTTGAATTTTTTTTCTATATGTTTAAATTTACATTTAAGCGTTTTTTTTTTGGGTCTATATATTCAAAAATTTTGACTATCTGTGTAAAATTTTGTTTAGAATTTATTATTAGTTCAATTTTAATCTCTTATCTGTTCAAATATTTATCCAAAATTTCTTATCTGTTCGACAAACCAGTCACAATCTTCAATCTATTTTTATCTGTTCAATTTTATTATCTGTTGAAATACACCAAGCCAGGACCTGTTGCAATCTTTCTTTCTCTCTCTTATTCTTTCTCTCTATCCGTTGAAATTCTTTCTCAAATATAATCCAGTATATATATATCTGTTCAATTTTATTTTTTTTATCTGCTTAATTTTTATTTTTTTTGGTTCATTTACAACTATCTGTTGCAATTGGTTTCATCATAAAACAACAACACAGATTGAACTCTCAAAAAAAAAAAAAGAGATAAGAGAAGAGGAATTGGATTTGTGTGCTTGAAAAAAAAAATTGTCCATGAAGAGCTGGATCAATGGAGTCTTCTCCTCCGATTGTCCTCTGCAAGTAGGGCTGCAAATGAACCGAGCTGTTCGTGAACAGGCTCGGCTCGGCTCGGTAAGGGCTCAGCTCGGCTCGGCTCGTTTAGTAAACGAGCCGAGCTCGAGCTCGATTATTGGGCTCGTTTCGTTAACGAGCCGAGCTCGAGCTCGCCTGTGTTCGGCTCGGTAGGCTCGGCTCATTTATCTATAATTAAATTATATAATAAATATATTATTTATATATTAAATAATATATAAATATATATAAATACATTATTTATATATTAAAAATATATAAATATATATATAAATAATAATATAAATGCATTTTTTATATATTAAATAATATAAATAATATTTTTTATTTAAAAATTTATATTTAAATAATATAAATAATATTAAAAAAAATTTATCGAGCCGAGCCGAGCCGAGCTCGAGTTCGACAAAAATTAACGAGCCGAGCTCGAGCCCAGTCCCTTATCGAGCCGAGCTCGAGCTCAATAAACGAGCTCGATAGCTTAACGAGCCGAGCTCGAGCCCAACAAAGCTCGGCTCGGCTCGGCTCGGCTCGTTTGCACCCCTATCTGCAAGCATTGAGTAAAATAATTTGGCGAGAAGTCGTTTTGTTTGTTTTGAAAGACGTTTTATTTTCAATTTTACTCCTTAATTTATTTGTTGAATTTTTTATTCTATATGTTCAAATTTATATTTAAGTGTTTAATTATTTTTTTTTTCTATATATTCTAAAATAACGACTATCTGTTTAATTTTTTTCCCTATCTGTGCAAATTTTTGTCTAAATTTTATTATCAGTTCAATTTTAATCTCTTATCTGTTCAAATATCTATCCAAAATTTCTTATCTGTTCAACAAACCAGTCACAATCTTCAATGTATTTTTATCTGTTCAATTTTATTATCTGTTGAAATACACCAAGCCAGGATCTGTTGCAATCTTTCTTTCTCTCTCTTGTTCTTTCTCTCTATCTGTTGAAATTCTTTCTCAAATATAATCCAGTATATATATCTGTTCAGCTTTTTTTATTTTTTTTATCTGCTTAATTTTTAATTTTTTTTTGGTTCATTTACAACTATCTGTTGCAATTGGTTTCATCATACAACAACAACACAGATCGAACAGTTAAAAAAAAAACAGAGATGAGGAATTGGATCTGTGTTTGAAAAAAAACTGTCCATAAAGAGCTGGATCAATGGAGTCTTCTCCTCCGATTGTCCTCTTCAAGCATTGAGTAAAATAATTTGGTGAGAATTCCTTTTGTTTGTTTTGAAAGACGTTTTATTTTCAATTTCACTCCTTAATTTATCTGTTGAATTTTTTTTTCTATATGTTCAAATTTACATTTAAGTGTTTAATTATTTTCGTTTGTCTATATATTCAAAAGTTTTGACTATCTGTTCTATTTTTTTCCTATCTGTGCAAATTTTTGTCAAGATTTTATTATCAGTTCAATTTTAATCTCTTATCTATTCAAATATCTATATAAAATTTCTTATCTGTTCAACAAACCAGTCACAATCTTCAATCTATTTTTATCTGTTCAATTTTATTATCTGTTGAAATACACTAAGCCAGCATATGTTGCAATCTTTCTTTCTCTCTCTCTTATTCTTTCTCTCTATCTGTTGAAATTCTTTCTCAAATATAATCTAGTATATATATTTGTTTAATTTTTTTATTTTTTTATCGGCTTAATTTTTATTTTTTTTTGGTTCATTTACAACTATCTGTTGCAATTGGTTTCATCATACAACAACAACACAGATCGAACACTTAAAAAAAAAAAATAAGAGATGTGGAATTGGATCTGTATGCTTGAAAAAAACTGTCCATAAAGAGCTGGATCAATGGAGTCTTCTCATCCGATTGTCCTCTGCAAGCATTGAGTAAAATAATTTGGTGAGAAGTCCTTTTGTTTGTTTTGAAAGACGTTTTATTTTCAATTTTACTCCTTAATTAATCTGTTGAGTTTTTTTTCTATATGTTTAAATTTGCATTTAAGTGTTTAATTATTTTTTTCCTGGTCTATATATTCAAAAATTTTGACTATCTGTGCCAATTTTTGTCTAGATTTTATTATCAGTTCAATTTTAATCTCTTATCTGTTCAAATATCTATCCAAAATTTCTTATCTGTTCAACAAACTAGTCACAATCTTCAATCTATTTTTATCTGTTCAATTTTATTATCTGTTGAAATACACCAAGCCAGGATCTGTTGCAATCTTTCTTTCTCTCTCTTGTTCATTCCCTCTATCTGTTGAAATTTTTTCTCAAATATAATCCAGTATATATATATATTCAATTTTATTTTTTTTTATCTGGTGAATTTTTTATTTTTTTTGGTTCATTTACAACTATTTGTTGCAATTGGTTTCATCATACAACAACAACACTGATTGAACACTTAAAAAAAAAAAAAAGACATGAGGAATTGGATCTATGTGCTTAAAAAAAAACTGTCCATAAAGAGCTGGATTAATGGAGTCTTCTCCTCTGATTGTCCTCTGCAAGCATTGAGTAAACTAATTTGGTGAGAAGTCTTTTTGTTTGTTTTGAAAAACGTTTTATTTTAAATTTTACTCCTTAATTTATCTGTTGAATTTTTTTTTTCTATATGTTCAAATTTAGACTTAAATGTTTAGTTTTTTTTCTCTATATATTCAAAAATTTTGACTATCTGTTCAATTTTTTTCCCTATATGTGTAAATTTTTATCTAGATTTTATTATCAGTTCAATTTTAATCTCTCATCTGTTTATATATCTATCAAAAATTTCTTATCCGTTCAACAAACCAGTCACAATATTCAATCTATTTTTATCTTTTCAATTTTATTATCTGTTGAAATACACCAAGCCAGGATCTGTTACAATCTTTCTTTCTCTCTCTCTTGTTCTTTCCCTCTATCTGTTGAAATTCTTTCTCAAATATAATCCAGTATATATATATCTGTTCAATTTTTTTTATTTTTTTTATCTGCATAATTTTTAATTTTTTTAGTTCATTTACAACTATCTGTTGCAATTGGTTTCATCATACAACAACAACACAGATCGAACACTCAAAAAAAAAAAAGAGATGAGGAATTGGATCTGTGTGCTTGAAAAAAAAACTGTCCATAAAGAGCTGGATCAATGGACTTTTCTCCTCCGATTGTCCTCTGCAAGCATTGTGTAAAATAATTTGGAGAGAAATCCTTTTGTTTGTTTTGAAAGCCGTTTTATTTTCAATTTTACGCCTTAATTTATGTAATAACCCTCACACTGTCTTAGCCATACTCATGCATTTATATGATTTTGCTTTGTTAAGCTTGCATGTTCAATCTTGACTTGCCTTGCATTCTTGACTTGTCTGGCATAGGTGTTGATTGATACTGTATTTCTTGGTGTGTGAATGTTTAGCCGAGGTCACCTTGAGACTAGTTCACCTTTGAACCTTAGTGTTGCGAATCATGTTGGAACCACTTGGTTGACCTTCACCTTCACCCCGGCATTCTAGCCGAGATGTCGCCACTTAGCCGAGGTATTTCATACTAGTGACCTTTGTTTCCGGGATGGTATGACATAGGCCGAGATGTGGCACACCCTGGCCAAGGTGTGGCACAGCTTAGTCAATTGTCGTCCTCCCTAGCCGATGTCCTTGTTATCCTGTGTGCCGAAGTCCTGTCTTTGGCCGATGTTATCCCTTGCCGAGGTTTTGTTGTTAGCCGATGTCATTACTCGCCGGAGTGTTTCACTGGGTAGCTTGTTAGATACGCTTTGTCATAGACTTGTCTTGTCAGTCAGTCACCTTTTTGAGCAGAGCCAACCAACCGTTGCCACGTGTCCGAGCTGAAGGTTAAGTCAGCCGACAGACTTAGAACCAAATCATTTTGTCTCAAAGCCCTTGTTTTAGAGAGAGAAGCTCTAGGAGAAGAAGGAGGAGTTCTAGAGTGAGAAGTGGATTAGCAAGCTTGATTCTTAGAGTTCCAACCGTTAGATTCTTGATTTGAGGTTAGAATCTTGATTTGCTCTTGTTATTCTCATTGATCATCTGGTTACATTGCATGATTGAGTTTGGTTTGTATGCCATGCATGGATTTAAAGTTGGTTTTAGAAAGAAAATAAGATATTCATGAGTACTTGAGGAAAAGCCTTGATTTGATCCGGAAGCTTGCATTGAAATCTATGTTTTTGTGTTTGTTTCATCAAGATCTTCTTGTATGGGTACCCAGGTCCATGTTTTTAAACTCATGGCATGAAATCTCAGATTTTATAAACGTAAGTTATGATCCTTGCATTCATTCCTTCATAATCTTCATGTTTATGTTCTTGATGTTCTTGAGCAGAGGGAAACCCAGATTTTCCCCGACCTCATTTGTTCTTGGATGTGGCCCTCGGGACCACACCTCGGCGAGAGAGTGTGGGACCTCGGCCAGACCTGGTCAGGTGCCCAGCATGATTTCCAAAGTAAGAAACAGTGTTTGATATGACTTGACTAAGTTTTGGGCGTTAGCCGAGATCATTTGCATGCATAAGAACCTTGTTTAAAAGTGTATTCAATAGACTTGCCATGTGATTGTAGGACTTGGACTTGCCTTGACCCCGACGTCCGAAGAACTATGTGAGTGGCATTCTTAATAAAGCTATGTTGCAATGTTTTGATAAAAGTCTTGTTTTGCCTTGTTTTGAAAAGTATTTGTAAGCATGAATGATTAACCCTATTTTGTATGCTAAGTATTATTTTTGTTCGATGACAAATCTTGGAAAGTCCTTATGTGCTGGAGGACTCTAAGCATTTGCAGCACACTCTTGATAGTCCGTATGTGCCAGGGGACTTTAAGCATTTGTGGCACCAGTCCGTACGTGCTAGGGGACTATAAGCATTTGTAGCACAAGTTTGGAAGTCCGTACGTGCTAGGGGACTATAAGCATTTGTAGCACAAGTTTGGAAGTCCGTACGTGCTAGGGGACTATAAGCATTTGTAGCACAAGTCCTTAGTGTCGAGGACTATAATGCAACGACACTCTTGTTTACAGATCTCTTGTCTTGCCACTGACGGTTTTACCGCGTGGGTTTGTTCGTCCGAATTGTTATCTCTTGTATTATATTGGTGCTAGTAAGCATCCCTTGAAACTTGAAAGATTTGATAAATGGACTTGTTGTACTCCTTGTATTGTTTTGTTAAAAGACCTCGGATATCATTCATGTAAACCCTTTATTGTTTATGCCATTCACTGAGTATCCAAGCTCACCCTCTCTATATATATATGTAGGTGATGAGCAAGGCGGCGACGCCTAGATGTGTTTGCCGAGGTGTTTTGCCGACGTGTTTTTGATTCGCATTTTGTGAACATCTTGAAGATCATGCTTCTCAGTTCTTTCATTGTATTTTGTAGTTGAAGGCCGAGAAGCCTTTTGGTCAAGATGTAATTCGTGTACTCTACTTTGTTATATTGAAGCCATTAAAAGATGTGTGTTATTTCATCCAACTTAAGCACTGCTCTTATGGACCACTTGTATGTTAATTTATTGCTTCCGCATTCGTAAGCCCCATATGTTTACCCTGATTTGTGTGTGAATTCTGGTAAGAGGCCTTTGGTAATCTCGGATTACTGGCCATCTCGGCGTCGACCTTCTAGGGGCGAGTTGGGGTCGTGACAATTTATCTGTTGAATTTTTTTTTCTATATGTTCAAATTTACATTTAAGTGTTTAATTATTTTCGTTTGTCTATATATTCAAAAGTTTTGACTATCTGTTCTATTTTTTTCCCTATCTGTGCAAATTTTTGTCAAGATTTTATTATCAGTTCAATTTTAATCTCTTATCTGTTCAAATATCTTTCCAAAATTTCTTATCTGTTCAACAAACCAGTCACAATCTACAATCTATTTTTATCTGTTCAATTTTACTAGCTGTTGAAATAAACCAAGCCAAGATCTGCTGCAATCTTTCTTTCTCTCTCTCTTGTTCTCTCTCCCTATCTGTTGAAATTCTTTCTCAAATATAATCCATTATATATATTTGTTCAATTTTTTTTTATTTTTTTTATCTGCTTAATTTTTAATGTTTTTTTGGTTCATTTACAACTATCTGTTGCAATTGGTTTCATTATACAACAAAAAAACAGATCGAACACTTAAAAAAAAAAAAAAAAAAAAAGAGATAAGGAATTGGATATGTGTTCTTGAAAAAAAAACTGTCCATAAAGAGCTGGATCAATGGAGTCTTCCCCTTCGATTGTTGTCACGATCCCAACCCGCCCCTAATAGGATGGTGCCGTGATGGCCAGTAATCCGTAATTACCGAAGGCCAACTTACAAGATCGAACACAATCAGAGTATAACATATGGGGCTTACAAATGCGGAAGCAATAAATCAAATACAAGTGGTCCATAAGAGCTGTGCATAGATCAAATGATATGGCACTCATAACAAATTCACAGTCGGTCTGATCTTTAAAATACATAATACAAATCTTGACCAAAAGGCTTCTAAAGCCGACATGTGCAATTACAAAAGATTACAGCCAAAGAAGCATATTCTTCAAGATCTGCCGATGTAAATACAACTGCCGACATGAATACAAAACAGCCGACGTAAAACAAATTTGCCGACATATAACAAGTTAAGCCGACATATCAGGACATCCAAAATAAGCTTTGCAAAACACATCTAGGCGTCGCCGCCATCCTGCTCATCACCTACATATATATAGAGAGGGGTGAGTATAAAACTCAGTGAATGGTACTAGTAATAAAGGTTTTGCATGAATAATAGCCGAAGTCTTTCCAAAACAAGACATGCCAAAACCACACAAGGATTAGCCGAGGTATTTCCAAGTAAATACATCAAACTCTATCAAATCAAAGGATGAACCGTATTCATCTATCAAATCTTACAAGTCTCAAGGGATGTCCACTGACATCGGCAAGACACAAACAAGCTTTCCGAACAAGAAACCCACGCGGTAAACCGTCAGTGGCTAAGCAAGACGATCCGTGATCGATTAATCAAGGGTACTGTGAAAGTTTAAAGTCCTCCAGCACAAAGGACTGTGTCACTTAGGCCCGTAGCCCTTTTTGACAAACTTACATCACCTAGGCCCGTAGCCATTCTTCTCGTCGAACTTGTGTCACTTAGGCCCGTAGCCCGATTTGACAAACATAGTTTTTTTCCAAGAAGGACCGTATCCTCTTTACACAAGGGTACTGCACAAGTTTAGAGTCCTCCAGCACAAGGGACTTTCATGCTTAGTGCTGCGAAAGATTATAGTCCTCCAGCCAAGGGACTTTTACACTTAGTGCTGCGAAAGATTATAGTCCTCCAGCCAAGGGACTTTTCAAAGATAGCATCAAAACAAAGTTCATACAAGGTACATCAAAATAGGCTCATCATTCATGCTTTAACAAATACTTTCATCAAAACGAGCAAAGCAAGATTTTTTCAAAACAGCTTAACATAGCTTTACTAGAAGCACCACTTACCTCGGTCTTCTTGGGTGAAGGCTCAAAGCGAAGATCAAAGTCCTGACAATCACAAGGCAAATCACATTCTCAAAACAAGCTTCATATGCACATAATGATCTCGGCACTCTCACCGAATCCAAGTCAAAAGCAAAGCAAAGCATGTCAAGAGTCAAAACGCTGTTTTCCATCTCATGGAAACACACTGGGTACTATCCTGGTTTAGCCGGGGTCCCACACCTTCTCGCCGAGGTGTGAACCCGATGGCTTCATACAAAACGAAATCGGGAAAAACCTGGGTTTCCCTTTGAAGAATGCAAAGGACAAAATCATCAAGAACGTGCATACTGGAATCATAACTAGTATATTCAAAATCTGAGATCCCATGCAAAGAGCTCAAAACATGGACCTGGGTACCCGTACAAGAAAACATGCAAGAACAAACACAAAAACATGGTTCTTGTTCCAAACTTTCGAATCAAAACAAGACTTTATTCAAGAACACATGAACATCATCTTTCTCTTTCAAAACCAACTTCAAATCGTTGCATGGCATGCAAAACAAACTCAATCATGTAATGCAGCTTGATAACCAATAAGAGTAACCAAAGTAGAGCAAGAATCTAACCTCAAAACTCAAATCTAACGGTTCGATCTTCCAAGATCGAGCTCGAAACTCCACTTCTCACTCTAGAACTCTTTCTTCTTCCTTGAGAGCTTCTCTCTCTAGAAACAAAGATTTGAGACAAAATGATTTGTCTCCAAGTCTGCCGGCTGTCTATACACACAGCTCGGACACGTGGCGTCACCGGGTTGGCTCAACTCAAAAGGTGACTGATTGATAAGACAAGTCACTGACAAAGCGTACACAACACGCTGAGGCAAAACACATCGGCAATCAAGGACATCGGCTAATAACAAAGCCTCGGCAAAAAGGTGACAAAGACATCGGCTAGGGAGGTCGACACCTGACTAAGCCACGCCACACCTCGGGCTAGGTCGCACCTGCCCTGGAACAACATCACCAAGAGCAAAACAGCTCCGCCTAGAAGAGACACTTCTCGGCCTTGGTTCTGAACATCTCGGCAAACACGCCGAGGTTAAGGTGGAGGTCATCAGACGACTCCAAAATGGTTCTAAGTACAAAGGTTCCAAAAATGAACTAGGCTGAGCTGACCTCGGCCACACACGCCAAGCAAGGAACAAGATCAAGCAATCAATACTTAAACAAAACAAGCCGAAACAAGGTTAACGAGATTTGTAACATATCAAGACAAGGTCATACATGGATGTATGCAAATATAGCTAAGTCAAGAATGAGGGTCGTTACATCCTACCCCCCTTAAAGAAGTTTGGTCCCCAAACTTAAGTTACCTTGTTCCAAGAATAGTTCTGGATGCCGAATTCTCATTTCCTCTTCCATTTCCCAGGTGGCATCCTTGCCGTAATGCTCTTTCCATTCAATCTTTACCATGGGTATCGACTTGTTTCTCAACTGCCTGACCTGTCTGTCGATAATACACATCGGCTTCTCTTTATAGCCCAAATTCTCATTAACTTCAATCCCAGAATAATCAATCACATGCAATGGATCCCGAATATACTTTCTCAACATTGAGACATGAAATACATTATGAACTTGGCTCAATTCAGGTGGTAAAGCCAGTCTGTAGGCAACGGAGTTAACTTTGTCAAGAATTTCAAATGGCCCAATGTAACGAGGGCCTAGCTTACCTTTTTTCCCAAATCTGGATACTCCTTTCATTGGTGAAACTTTCAGGAATACATGATCCCCAACTTCGAATTCTAGCTCAGTTCTTCTCTGGTCGGCGTAACTCTTTTGTCGACTCTGGGCAGTTCTAATCCTTTGTTGAATAAGTTTAATCTTCTCGGTTGTTACCTGAATCAGTTCGGGACCAAGCAGAGCTCTGTCTCCAACTTCGGTCCAACATATCGGCGATCTACATTTCCTTCCGTACAAAGCTTCATATGGTGCCATGCCAATGGTAGCTTGATAACTGTTGTTGTAAGCAAATTCCACCAAGGGCAAATGCACTCCCCAACTTCCTTGGAAGTCCAAAACACAAAGCCTAAGCATATCCTCAAGTGTCTGAATTGTTCTCTCTGTCTGACCATCTGTCTGGGGATGAAAAGCTGTACTAAATCTCAATTCGGCTCCAAAAGCTCTCTGTAGACTCTGCCAGAATCTGGAAACAAACTTCGGATCTCGATCTGATACTATCGACATCGGCGCTCCATGGAGTCTAACAATCTCGTTCACATATAACAAAGCAAGTTGGTCGGCACTGAAGGTAGTCTTAACAGGCAAAAAGTGCGCTGACTTAGTTAATCTATCAACAACAACCCAAATCGAGTCCATACCTTTCTGTGTCTTTGGCAAGCCAATCACAAAGTCCATGGAGATATGTTCCCATTTAAATCGGCAAAGGTTGAAGAAGTCCTGCTGGCCTCTGATGTTCTGCTTTCACTTGTTGACAATGTAAACACTGGGACACGAATTCAGCTATTTCCCTTTTCATATTCGGCCACCAGAAGGTCTGTTTCACATCTTGATACATTTTGGTATTTCCTGGATGAACAGTAAACTTGGAAGCATGAGCTTCCTGCAAAATTTTTCTTTTCAACTCTGGAATGTCGGCTACACACAATCTCCCTTCAAACTTGAGCACTTGGTTCTCAAGAGTGTACCCTGATCTCGGCTTTGTAACAATCTCATCGGCTACTCTTTTGAAGAATGCATCCTCCATTTGTCTAGCCTTTACTTCTTCAACAATAGTTGGTTCCACTGATACCACCGTTAGACATGCTAAACTCCCAACTGTCTTTCTACTCAGTGCGTCGGCTACGCTGTTAGCCTTTCCTGGGTGATATTGAATTTGCATATCGTAGTCCTTCAGCAACTCAAGCCATCTCCTCTGCCTCAAATTCAATTCCTTCTGAGTGAATAGGTACTTCAAGCTTTTATGATCTGTGAAAACCTGACAAGAAGCTCCATACAAGTAATGACGCCAAATCTTTAAGGCAAATACAACAGCTGCTAACTCCAAATCATGGGTAGGATAGTTCTTTTCGTGTGGCTTCAACTGACGAGATGCATATGCTACGACTCTACCCTTTTGCATTAACACACAACCCAAACCCTTATGAGATGCATCACTATAGATATGAAACTCTTCATTACCTGATGGAAGCACAAGCACTGGTGCTGTAACTAACCTCGTCTTCAGTTCTTGGAAAGCTGACTCCCGATCTTCAGTCCATTCATACGGTGCTCCCTTCTTGGTCAATTGCGTCAATGGAACCGCAATCCTTGAGAAATCCCTCACAAACTTCCTGTTGTAACCTGCCAATCCAAGAAAACTTCGAACCTCGGACACATTAGTCGGTCTCGGCCAATTCACTACGGCTTCAACTTTGCTAGGATCAACTGAAATACCTTCTTCATTAATTACATGACCCAAGAATGAGATGGTAGATAGCCAGAATTCACACTTATTAAACTTAGCATACAATTTCCTGTCTCTCAAAATCTGTAAGGCAAGTCTCACATGACTCTCATGTTCGGTTTTACTCTTGGAATAGATCAATATATCATCAATGAAGACAACTACAAACTCATCTAAGTATGGCTTGAAGACTTTGTTCATTAGATCCATAAATGCTGCAGGGGCATTGGTCACTCCAAAAGGCATTACTAAAAACTCGTAGTGGCCATATCTTGTCCGGAAGGCAGTCTTCTCAACATCCTCGGCCTTAACTTTAAGCTGATGGTAACCCGACCTAAGGTCAATCTTAGAAAAGACTCGTGCTCCTTGTAGTTGGTCAAGCAAATCATCAATCCTAGGTAATGGGTACTTGTTCTTAATGGTGACCTTGTTAAGTTCTCTGTAATCTATGCAAAGCCGGAGTCTACCATCCTTTTTCTTAACAAATAAAACGGGTGCTCCCCATGGTGAAGTGCTCGGCCTAATAAATCCCTTATCTAACAAGTCTTGTAATTGCAGTTTCAATTCCCTAAGTTCAGCTGGGGCCATTCTATATGGTGTTTTGGAGATCGGCTGGGTTCCCGATATGATATCAACCGTAAACTCTATTCCTCTATCGATTAAGTGGCCAGGCAATTCATTTGGGAAGACGTCGGGGAATTCATTAACAACTGGGATGTCGGCTAAGTTAACATTTCCCTCTTGATTGCTCAGTATACTACACAGATAACCCTTACACCCTTTTTGGATCAACTTATAGGCTTTCATGGATGAGATCAAGTAAGGTGGGGGTACTACTCCTTTACCCTGAAAAATAACCTCGGCTAGGTTTGGGGGTTTCAGTGTGACACTTTTCGAAACACAATCAATAGATGCACAATTCGCTACTAACCAATCCATTCCCAGTATAACATCAAAATAAGCTATGTCCAATGGCATTAAGTCAACTAACAGTTCAACATTCTCAATCACCACAACACATGCTCTATAGATGGATGTAACAATCATAAATTTCCCAGATGGAGTGGACACAGATAATGCATAACCAAGGGGTTCTAATTTCCTATTAATCTTCTCGGCAAATATAGCAGATACAAATGAATGCGTAGAACTCGAATCAATCAACACATAAGCATCTTGAGAGCAAATAGAGAGTATACCTGACACCACTATCTCAGCATTCTGAGTGTCTCCTGGTACTAGTGCAAAAACTTTGCCCTGCCTCACCTGTCCTTTCCCCACATTACCCTTTTGAACAGTGCCTGAGGTGCTCTCACCTTTCTTGCTGTTTTCAGCCTTTGTCTTAGGACAATCTCTCACATAATGCCCCACTTCTCCACACTCATAACATGCTCCAGACGTCCGACGACAAATCCCGAAGTGTTGTCTCCCACAATCCGAACACGTCGGCTTAGCATTACTTTCCTGTCTTAAGTAACCAGTACTGCCCTTATTCATCTTCTTCTTGGTGCCCAACTGTGCTCGGCGGCTGTCATGGTTCTGTCTTTTCCGCTGATTCTCTCCTGAGCTCTGGTATCTGTTCAAGTTAGCTTCGGCCAAAATGGCTTTGTCCAACACTTGGGCGTAAGTCGGCATATCGTGCAAGTTAACTCGGTCTTGAATCGGTCCGCGAAGCCCACTCTCAAACTTCCGAGCCTTCATGTATTCATCGTTGGCCATGTGAGGTACAAACCTCGCCAATTCAGTAAAAGTGTGGTCATATTCCGCCACTGTCCGGTTACCCTGCGTCAAAGTCTGAAATTCAGTAGCCTTGCGGTTTCGAACACTGAGGGGAAAATGTTTGTTGTAAAACAACTCCAAAAATCTGGTCCAGGTTAAGTCTGGATGGCTTCCTCGGATCATCATCCACCATCTGCGAGCATCATCATCTAACGTGAATGCTGCCAGCGTTACTTTCTGAGTGTCAGTGCTGGGGAAGATCTCAAACAACTTCTCCATTTCCAAGACCCATGCCTCGGCCTTCATCGGCTCTATACCCCCAGAGAATCTCGGCGGTTTCATCTTCTTAAACTCCCTGATCAAAGCTATTGTGCCATCCCCGTATAAGGCTGGCTGTGGAGGAACTTGTGGCACTGGAGGTGGTGGGGGCGGAACTACATTTCGGCCGTTTGTCTCCTCGGCCTGAGTCGAAGTGGCACTTGCATACTGTTGTCTCGTCTGCCTCAATTCGCGGGCCAAACCTTCAACTAATCTTTCCAGTCGGTCCAATCTGTCCTTGGGCCGATCTCGGCCAATTGGAGGTCTACCTCTCCTCATGATGCTATGAGGATGCAAAGTGTGACTTTAAAACAAGATAAGCAAATAATCACACAGGCAAGTAACAAATAGACATGTCAAGACAATGCACACCTTGTTCAGATAGCAAGCACAATGATGCAACCCTAGCACCTTTCTAAGGGAATTCCTATGCTCTTTAGGACTCAAGGTGTGTGAATAACGTATACTAAGGAACTTGTGCTCTGATACCATTCTGTCACGATCCCAACCCGCCCCTAGTAGGATGGTGCCGTGATGGCCAGTAATCCGTAATTACCGAAGGCCAACTTACAAGATCGAACACAATCAGAGTATAACATATGGGGCTTACAAATGCGGAAGCAATAAATCAAATACAAGTGGTCCATAAGAGCTGTGCATAGATCAAATGATATGGCACTCATAACAAATTCACAGTCGGTCTGATCTTTAAAATACATAATACAAATCTTGACCAAAAGGCTTCTAAAGCCGACATGTGCAATTACAAAAGATTACAGCCAAAGAAGCATATTCTTCAAGATCTGCCGATGTAAATACAACTGCCGACATGAATACAAAACAGCCGACGTAAAACAAATTTGCCGACATATAACAAGTTAAGCCGACATATCAGGACATCCAAAATAAGCTTTGCAAAACACATCTAGGCGTCGCCGCCATCCTGCTCATCACCTACATATATATAGAGAGGGGTGAGTATAAAACTCAGTGAATGGTACTAGTAATAAAGGTTTTGCATGAATAATAGCCGAAGTCTTTCCAAAACAAAACATGCCAAAACCACACAAGGATTAGCCGAGGTATTTCCAAGTAAATACATCAAACTCTATCAAATCAAAGGATGAACCGTATTCATCTATCAAATCTTATAAGTCTCAAGGGATGTCCACTGACATCGGCAAGACACAAACAAGCTTTCCGAACAAGAAACCCATGCGGTAAACCGTCAGTGGCTAAGCAAGACGATCCGTGATCGATTAATCAAGGGTACTGTGAAAGTTTAAAGTCCTCCAGCATAAGGGACTGTGTCACTTAGGCCCGTAGCCCTTTTTGACAAACTTACATCACCTAGGCCCGTAGCCATTCTTCTCGTCGAACTTGTGTCACTTAGGCCTGTAGCCCGATTTGACAAACATAGTTTTTTTCCAAGAAGGACCGTATCCTCTTTACACAAGGGTACTGCACAAGTTTAGAGTCCTCCAGCACAAGGGACTTTTATGCTTAGTGCTGCGAAAGATTATAGTCCTCCAGCCAAGGGACTTTTACACTTAGTGCTGCGAAAGATTATAGTCCTCTAGCCAAGGGACTTTTCAAAGATAGCATCAAAACAAAGTTCATACAAGGTACATCAAAATAGGCTCATCATTCATGCTTTAACAAATACTTTCATCAAAACGAGCAAAGCAAGATTTTATCAAAACAGCTTAACATAGCTTTACTAGAAGCACCACTCACCTCGGTCTTCTTGGGTGAAGGCTCAAAGCGAAGATCAAAGTCCTGACAATCACAAGGCAAATCACATTCTCAAAACAAGCTTCATATGCACATAATGATCTCGGCACTCTCACCGAATCCAAGTCAAAAGCAAAGAAAAGCATGTCAAGAGTCAAAACGCTGTTTTCCATCTCATGGAAACACACTGGGTACTATCCTGGTTTAGCCGGGGTCCCACACCTTCTCGCCGAGGTGTGAACCCGATGGCTTCATACAAAACGAAATCGGGAAAAACCTGGGTTTCCCTTTGAAGAATGCAAAGGACAAAATCATCAAGAACATCAAGAACATGCATGCTGGAATCATAACTAGTATATTCAAAATCTGAGATCCCATGCAAAGAGCTCAAAACATGGACTGGGTACCCGTACAAGAAAACATGCAAGAACAAACACAAAAACATGGTTCTTGTTCCAAACTTTCGGATCAAAACAAGACTTTATTCAAGAACACATGAACATCATCTTTCTCTTTCAAAACCAACTTCAAATCGTTGCATGGCATGCAAAACAAACTCAATCATGTAATGCAGCTTGATAACCAATAAGAGTAACCAAAGTAGAGCAAGAATCTAACCTCAAAACTCAAATCTAACGGTTCGATCTTCCAAGATCGAGCTCGAAACTCCACTTCTCACTCTAGAACTCTTTCTTCTTCCTTGAGAGCTTCTCTCTCTAGAAACAAAGATTTGAGACAAAATGATTTGTCTCCAAGTCTGCCGGCTGTCTATATACACAGCTCGGACACGTGGCGTCACCGGGTTGGCTCAACTCAAAAGGTGACTGATTGATAAGACAAGTCACTGACAAAGCGTACACAACACGCTGAGGCAAAACACATCGGCAATCAAGGACATCGGCTAATAACAAAGCCTCGGCAAAAAGGTGACAAAGACATCGGCTAGGGAGGTCGACACCTGACTAAGCCGCGCCACACCTCGGGCTAGGTCGCACCTGCCCTGGAACAACATCACCAAGAGCAAAACAGCTCCGCCTAGAAGAGACACTTCTCGGCCTTGGTTCTGAACATCTCGGCAAACACGCCGAGGTTAAGGTGGAGGTCATCAGACGACTCCAAAATGGTTCTAAGTACAAAGGTTCCAAAAATGAACTAGGCTGAGCTGACCTCGGCCACACACGCCAAGCAAGGAACAAGATCAAGCAATCAATACTTAAACAAAACAAGCCGAAACAAGGTTAACGAGATTTGTAACATATCAAGACAAGGTCATACATGGATGTATGCAAATATAGCTAAGTCAAGAATGAGGGTCGTTACAATTGTCCTCTGCAAGCATTGAGTAAAATAATTTGGTGAGAAATCCTTTTGTTTGTTTTGAAAGACGTTTTATTTTCAATTTTACCCCTTAATTTATCAGTTGAATTTTTTTCTATATGTTCAAATTTACATTTAAGTGTTTAATTATTTTTATTTTTTATCTATATATTCAAAAATTTTGACTATCTGTTCAATTTTTTTCTCTATCTGTGCAAATTTTTGTCTAGATTTTATTATCAGTTCAATTTTAATCTCTTATCTGTTCAAATATCTATCCAAAATTTCTTATTTTTTCAACAAACCAGTCACAATCTTCAATCTATTTTTATCTGTTCAATTTTATTATCTGTTGAAATACACCAAGCCAGGATCTGTTGCAATCTTTCTTTCTCTCTCTTGTTCTTTCTCTTTATCTGTTGAAATTCTTTCTCAAATATAATCCAGTATATATATATCTGTTCAATTTTTTTTATTTTTTTTATCTGCTTAATTTTTAATTTTTTTTTTGTTCATTTACAACTATCTGTTGCAATAGGTTTCATCATACAACAACAACACATATCGAACACTTAAAAAAAAAAAAAAGAGAGGAGGAATTGGATCTGTGTGCTTGAAAAAAAAAACTGTCCATAAAGAGCTGGATCAATGGAGTCTTCTCCTCCGATTGTCCTCTGCAAGCATTGAGTAAAATAATTTGGTGAGAAGTCTTTTTGTTTGTTTTGAAAGACGTTTTATTTTCAATTTTACTCCTTAATTTATCTGTTGAATTCTTTTTTTCTATATGTTCAAATTTACATTTAAGTGTTTAATTATTTTTTTTGTCTATATATTCAAAAAATTTGCCTATCTGTTCAATTTTTTTTCCCTGTCTGTGCAAATTTTTCTCTAGATTTTATTATTAGTTCAATTTTAATCTCTTATCTATTCAAATATCTATCCAAAATTTCTTATCTGTTCATCAAACCAGTCACAATCTTCAATCTATTTTTATCTGTTCAATTTTATTATCTGTTGAAATATACCAAGTCAGGATCTGTTGCAATCTTTCTTTCTCTCTCTCTTGTTCTTTCACTCTATCTGTTGAAATTCTTTCTCAAATATAATCCAGTATATATATATCTGTTCAATTTTTTTTTATTTTTTTTATTTGCATAATTTTTAATTTTTTTGGGTTCATTTACGACTATCTGTTGCAATTGGTTTCATCATACAACAACAACACAGCTCGAACACTTTAAAAAAAAAAAAAGAGATGAGGAATTGGATCTGTGTGGTTGAAAAAAAAAACTGTCCATAAAGAGCTGGATCAATGGAGTCTTCTCCTCCGACTGTCCACTGCAAGCATTGCGTAAAATAATTTGGTGAGAAGTCATTTTGTTTGTTTGGAATGACGTTTTATTTTCAATTTTACTCCTTAATTTATCTGTTAAATTCTTTTTTTCTATATGTTCAAATTTACATTTAAGTGTTTAATTATTTTTTTTTTGTCTATATATTCAAAAATTTTGACTATCTGTTCAAATTTTTTCCCTATCTGTGCAAATTTTAGTCTAGATTTTATTATCTGTTCAATTTTAATCTCTTATCTGTTCAAATATCTATCCAAAATTTCTTATCTGTTCAACAAACCAGTCACAATCTTCAATCTATTTTTATCTGTTCAATTTTATTATCTGTTGAAATACACCAAGTCAGGATCTGTTGCAATCTTTTTTTCTATCTCTAGTTCTTTCACTCTATCTGTAGAAATTCTTTCTCAAATATAATCTAGTATATATATATCTGTTTAATTTTTTTTATTTTTTTTATCTGCTTAATTTTTAAATTTTTTTTTTGGTTCATTTACAACTATCTATTGCAATTGGTTTCATCATACAACAACAACACAGATCGAACACATTAAAAAAAAAAAGAGATGAGGAATTGGATCTGTGTGCTTGAAAAAAAAAACTGTCCATAAAGAGCTTTATCAATGGAGTCTTCTCCTCCGATTGTCCTCTGCAAGCATTGAGTAAAATAATTTGGTGAGAAGTCCTTTTGTTTGTTTGGAAAGACGTTTTATTTTCAATTTTACTCCTTAATTTATCCGTTGAATTTTTTTTTTTCTATATGTTCAAATTTACATTTTAGTGTTTAATTATTTTTTTTTGTTTATAAATTCAAAAATTTTCACTATCTGTTCAATTTTTTTCCTTATCTGCGCAAATTTTTGTCTAGATTTTATTATCAGTTCAATTTTAATCTCTTATCTGTTCAAATATCTATCCAAAATTTCTTATCTGTTCAACAAACCAGTCACAATCTTCAATCTATTTTTATCTGTTCAATTTTATTAACTGTTGAAATACTCCAAGCCAGGATCTGTTGCAATCTTTCTTTCTCTCTCTCTCTCTCTCTTGTTCTTTCTCTCTATCTGTTGAAATTATTTCTCAAATATAATCTAATATATATATATCTGTTCAATTTCTTTTATTTTTTTTCTGCTTAATTTTTTTTTTTTTTGGTTCATTTAAAACTATCTGTTGCAATTGGTTTCATCATACAACAACAACACTGATCGAACACTCAAAAAAAAAAAAGAGATGAGGAATTGGATCTGTGTGCTTGAAAAAAAAACTGTCCGTAAAGAGCTGGATCAATGGAGTCTTCTCCTCCGATTGTCCTCTGCAAGCATGGAGTAAAACAATTTGGTGAGAAGTCCTTTTGTTTGTTTGGAAAGACGTTTTATTTTTAATTTTACTCCTTAATTTATCTGTTGAATTTTTTTTTCTATATGTCCAAATTTACATTTAAGTATTTAATTATTTTTTTTGTCTATATATTCAAAAATTTCGACAATCTGTTCAATTTTTTTCCCTATCTGTATAAATTTCTGTCTAGATTTTATTATCAGTTCAATTTTAATCTCTTATCTGTTCAAATATCTTTCCAAAATTTCTTATCTGTTCAACAAACTAGTCACAATCTTCAATCTATTTTTATTTGTTCAATTTTATTATCTGTTGAAATACACCAAGCCGGATTTTGTTGCAATCTTTCTTTCTCTCTCTCTTGTTCTTTCTCTCTATATATTGAAATTTTTTCTCAAATATAATCCAGTATATATATATATCTCTTTATTTTTTTTATCTGCTGAATTTTAATTTTTTTTGGGTTCATTTACAACTATCTATTGCAATTGGTTTCATCATAAAACAACAACACAGATCGAACACTTAAAAAAAAAAAAAAAGAGATGAGGAATTGGATCTGTGTGCTTGAAAAAAAAACTGTCCATAAAGAGCTGGATCAATGGAGTCTTTCCCTCCGATTGTCTTCTGCAAGCATTGAGTAAAATAGTTGGGTGAGAAGTCCTTTTGTTTGTTTTGAAAGACGTTTTATTTTCAATTTTACTCCTTAATTTATCTGTTAAATTTTTTTTTTCTATATGTTCAAATTTACAATTAAGTGTTTAATTATTTTTTTTGTCTGTATATTCAAAAATTTTGACTATCTGTTCAATTTTTTCCCCCTATCTGTGCAAATTTTTGTGTAGATTTTATTATCAGTTCAATTTTAATCTCTTATCTGTTCAAATATCTATCCAAAATTTCTTATCTGTTCAACAAACCAGTCACAATCTTCAATCTATTTTTATCTGTTCAATTTTATTATCTGTTGAAATACACAAAGCCAGGATCTGTTGCAATCTTTCTTTCTCTCTCTCTTGTTCTTTCTCTCTATCTGTTGAAATTATTTCTCAAATATAATCCAGTATATATATCTGTTCAATTTTTTTTATTTTTATCTGCTTAATTTTTAAATTGTTTTTTGGTTCATTTATAACTATCTGTTGCAATTGGTTTCATCATACAACAACAACACAGATCGAACACTTAAAAAAAAGATGAGGGATTGGATCTGTGTGCATGAAAAAAAAACTGTCCATAAAGAGCTGGATCAATGGAGTCTTCTCCTTCGATTGTCTTCTGCAAGCATTGAGTAAAATAATTTAGTGAGAAGTCCTTTTGTTTGTTTGGAAAGACGTTTTATTTTCAATTTTACTCCTTAATTTATCTATTGAATTTTTTATTTCTATATGTTCAAATTTACATGTAAGTGTTTAATTTTTTTTTTGTCTATATATTCAAAAAATTTGACTATCTGTTCAATTTTTTTCCTATCTGTGCCAATTTTTGCCTAGATTTTATTATCAGTTCAATTTTAATCTCTTATCTGTTCAAATATCTACCCAAAATTTCTTATCTGTTCAACAAACCTGTCACAATCTTCAATCTATTTTTATCTGTTCAATTTTATTATCTGTTGAAATACTACAAGCCAGGATCTGTTGCAATCTTTCTTTCTCTCTCTCTTGTTCTTTCTCTCTATCTATTGAAATTTTTTCTCAAATATAATCCAGTATATATTTATCTGTTCAATTTTTTTTATTTTTTTATCTGCTTAATTTTTAATTTTTTTTGGTTCATTTACAACTATCTATTGCGATTGGTTTCATCATACAACAACAACACAGATCGAACACTTAAAAAAAAAAAAAAGAGATGAGGAATTGGATCTGTGTGCTTGAAAAAAAAAACTGTCCATAAAGAGCTGGGTCAATGGAGTCTTCTCCTCTGATTGTCCTCTGTAAGCATTGAGTAAAATAATTGGTGAGAAATCCTTTTGTTTGTTTTTAAAGACGTTTTATTTTTAATTTTACTCCTTAATTTATCTGTTGAATTTTTTTTTCTATATGTTCAAATTTACATTTAAGTATTTAATTATTTTTTTTGTCTATATATTCAAAAATTTTGACTATCTGTTCAATTTTTTTCCCTATCTGTGCAAATTTTTGTCTAGATTTTATTATCAGATCAATTTTAATCTCTTATCTGTTCAAATATCTGTCCAAAATTTCTGATCTGTTTTACAAACCAGTCACAATCTTCAATCTATTTTTATCTGTTCAATATTATTATCTGTTGAAATACACCAAGCCAGGATCTGTTGCAATCTTTCTTTCTCTCTCTCTTGTTCTTTGTCACGACCCCATTCCGCCCCTAGTAGAATGGTGCCATGATGGCCAGTAATTCGAGATTACCAAAGGCCACTTGCAAGATTACACACACAAATCAGAGTAATTATATGGGGCTTACAAATGCGGAAGCAACAAATAAGGCCAAGTAGTCCATAAAAGCAGTGCTTAAATTAGATGGAATGACATACATCTTAGAATAGCTTTAATACAACAAAATGGGATACAAAATTTCATCTTGACCAAAAGGCTTCTCAGCCATCGAATACAAAATAAAATAAAATAACTAAGAAGCATGATCTTCAAGATGTTGCGAAACACAAATCCAAAAACACATCGGCAAACACATCGGCAAGATACATCTAGGCGTCACCGCCGCCCTGCTCATCACCTACATATATATAGAGAGAGTGAGCTTGGATACTCAGTGAATAGTATAAATAATAAAGGGTTTACATGAATGATATCCGAGATCTTTTAACAAACAGTATATGGAATAAATCAAGCTCATCCATCAAATCCTTCAAGGCTTCAAGGGATGCTTACTAACATCAATATAATACAAGAGATGACATTCCGGACAAACAAACCCACGCGGTAAAACCGTCAGTGGCAAGGCAAGACAAGACAAGAGAGATCTCTAAACAATGGTGTCGTTGCATTATAGTCCCCGGACACTAAGGACTTGTGCTACAAATGCTTATAGTCCCCTAGCATATACGGACTTCCAAACTTTGTGCTACAAATGCTTATAGTCCCCTAGCACATACAGACTTCTCGAGAATGTCATCAAACAAGATACAGTACTTATTGCAAGTAAGAATAATCATTCATGCTTGTAAATAATTTCCGAACAAGGCAAAACAAGGTTTTATCAAAGCTTTATAACATATCTTTATTAAAATACCACTCACTTATTCCTTCAAACGTCGGGGTCGAGGCAAGTCCGAGCCCTACAAACACATGGCAAGTTTATTGAATGCTTTTTCAAACAAACTTTATATGAATGCAAATGACCTCGGCATTTTCCAAAACTATGTCAAATCAAAACAAACACTGTCTCCCATCTCGGGGAAACATGCTGGGCACCCACCAGGTCTTGGCCGAGGTACCACACCTCCTCGCCGAGGTGAGGTCCCGCTGGCCGCACTCAAGGAAATGAAGTCGGGAGAAATCTGGGTTTCCCTCTGCTCAAGAACATGAACATGAACATGAAAAGATGAATGCGAAGATCATGACTTATCGTTATAAAATCTGAGATTTCATGCTATGAGTTCGAAAACATGGACCTGGGTACCTATGCTTAAAGATCTTGGGAAAACAAACGCAAATACATGTAACTTGTTGCAAACTTTCGAATCAAACGAGGCTTTTCTTCAAGAACTCATGAACACTAACTTTCTCTTTCTAAAACCAAATTTAAATCAATGCATGGCATACAAAACAGATTCAATCATGCAATGCAGCTAGATGATCAATAAGAATAGCAAGAGTGGATTAAGATTCTCACCTCAACACTCGAATCTAACGGTTTGAACTCTAAGGATCAAGCTTGCTATCTACTTTCTCACTCTAAAACTCCTCCTTCTCTTTCTAGAGCTTCTCTCTCCTCAAGAACAAGATTTGAGACAAAATGATATGTTTCTAGGTCTGCCAGCTGACTTAACCCTCAGCTCAGACACGTGGCGCTACCGGATTGGGTTACCTCAAAAAGGTGACTGATTGACAAGACAAGTCTATGACAAAGTGTGTTCAACAAGCTAGGCGGCAAGGGACTCCGGCGAGCAATGACATCGGCTAATAACAAGACTTCGGCAAGCAAAGGGACAATGACCTCGGCTAGAAAGGTCAACACTTGGCCCAGCTGTGCCACACCTCGGCCTAGATGTGCCACACCTCGGTCTAGGTTGTACCAGTCTAGGGCAAGATCACTTGGGTTCAAGGGCAACATCTCGGCCCAGATAGTGCACATCTCGGCCTTGGTGACGAACACCTCGGCCAAGATAATGATATCTCGGCCAATATGTCAGGGTGCGGATGGAGGTCAACCAGAGAAATCCCAAGATGGTACTAAGTGTAAGAGTATCAAAGGCGAACTAGGCTAAGCTGACCTCGGCTATACACCAAGCAAGGTACAAGATCAAGCAAGTAACACGCAACAAAGCAAGTCAAAACAAGATAACCAGATTTATAAACATGACAAGACAAGACCATACAAAATTGTATGCAAGCATGGCTAAGTCAAGATGAGGGTTGTTACATTCTTTCTCTCTATCTGTTGAAATTCTTTCTAAAATATAATCTAGTATATATATCTGTTCAATTTTTTTTATTTTTGTCTGCTTAATTTTTTATTTTTTTTTGGTTCATTTACAACTATCTGTTGCAATTGGTTTCATCATACAACAACAACGCAGATCGAACACTTAAAATAAAAAATAAAAAAAAAAGATGAGGAATTGGATCTGTGTGCTTGAAAAAAAAAACTGTGCATAAAGAGCTGGATCAATGGAGTCTTCTCCAACGATTGTCCTCTGCAAGCATTGAGTAAAATAATTTGGTGAGAAGTCCTTTTATTTGTTTGGAAAGACGTTTTATTTTCAATTTTACTCCTTAATTTTTCTGTTGAATTTTTTTTTCTATATGTTCAAATTTACATATAAGTGTTTAATTATTTTTTTTTTGTCTATATATTCAAAAATTTTGACTATCTGTTCAATTTTTTTCCCTATCTGTGCAAATTTTTGTCTAGATTTTATTATCAGTTCAATTTTAATCTCTTATCTGTTCAGATATCTATCCAATATTTCTTATCTGTTCAACAAACCAATCACAATCTTCAATCTATTTTTATCTGTTCACTTTTTATTATCTGTAGAAATACACCAAGCCAGGATCTGTTGCAATCTTTCTTTCTCTCTCTTGTTCTTTCTCTCTATCTGTTGAAATTCTTTCTCAAATATAATCCAGTATATATATATCTGTTCAGTTTTTTTTATTTTTATCTGCGTAATTTTTAAGTTTTTTTTTTGGTTCATTTACAACTATCTGTTGCAATTGGTTTCATCATACAACAACAACACAGATCGAACACTTAAAAAAAAAAAAAGAGATGAGGAATTGGATCTGTGTGCTTGGAAAAAAAAACTATCCAGAAAGAGCTGGATCAATGGAGTTTTCCCCTCCGCTTGTCCTCTGCAAGCATTGAGGAAAATAATTGGGTGAGAAGTCCTTTTGTTTGTTTGGAAAGACATTTTATTTTCAATTTTACTCCTTAATTTATCTGTTAAATTCTTTTTTTCTATATGTTCAAATTTACATTTAAGTGTTTAATTTTTTTTTTTGTCTATGTATTCAAAAAATTTCACTATCTGTTCAATTTTTTCGCTATCTATGCAAATTTTTGTCTAAATTTTATTATTAGTTCAATTTTAATCTCTTCTCTGTTCAAATATCTATCAAAAATTTCTTATCTGTTCAACAAACCAGTCACAATCTTCAATCTATTTTTATCTGTTCAATTTTATTATCTGTTGAAATACACCAAGCCAGGATCTGTTGCAATCTTTCTTTCTCTCTCTCTTATTCTTTCTCTCTATATGTTGAAATTCTTTCTCAAATATAATCCAGTATATATATATCTGTTCAATTTTTTTTATTTTTTTTCTGCTTATTTTTTACTTTTTTTTGGGTTCATTTTCAACTATCTGTTGCAATTGGTTTCATCATACAACAACAACACAGATCGAACACTTAAAAAAAAAAAAGAGATGAGGAATTGGATCTGTGTGCTTGAAAAAAAAACTGTCCATAAAGAGCTGGATCAATGGAGCCTTCTCCTCCGATTGTCCTCTGCAAGCATTGAGTAAAATAATTTCGTGAGAAATCCTTTTGTTTGTTTGGAAAGACGTTTTATTTTTAATTTTACTCCTTAATTTATCTGTTAAATTCTTTTTTTCTATATGATCAAATTTACATTTAAGTGTTTAATTTTTTTTTTTGTCTATATATAAAAATTTTTGACTTTCTGTTCAATTTTTTTCCCTATCTGTGCAAATTTTTGTCCAGATTTTATTATCAGTTCAATTTTACTTTCTTATCTGTTCAAATATCTATTCAAAATTTCTTATCTGTTCAACAAACCAGTCACAATCTTCAATATATTTTTATCTGTTCAATTTTATTATCTGTTGAAATACACCAAGCTAGGATATGTTGCAATCTTTCTTTCTCTCTCTCTTGTTCTTTCGCTCTATCTGTTGAAATTCTTTCTCAAATATAATGCGGTATATATATCTGTTCCATTTTTTTATGTTTTTTATCTGCTTAATTTTTAATTTTTTTTGGTTCATTTACAACTATCTGTTGCAATTGGTTTCATCATACAACACCTACAACACAGATCGAACACTTAAAAAAAAAAGAGATGATGAATTGGATCTGTGTGCTTGAAAAAAAAACTGTCCATAAAGAGCTGGATCAATGGAGTCTTCTCCTCCAATTGTCCTTTGCATGCATTGAGTAAAATAATTTGGTGAGAAGTCATTTTGTTTGTTTGTAAAGACGTTTTATTTTTAATTTTACTCCTTAATTTATCTGTTGAATTTTTTTTCCTATATGTTCAAATTTACATTTAAGTGTTTAATTATTTTTTTATGTCTATATATTCAAAAATTTTGACTATCCGTTCAAATTTTTTTCCCTATCTGTGTAAATTTTTGTCTAGATTTTATTATAAGTTCAATTTTAATCTCTCATCTGTTCAAATATCTATCCAAAATTTCTTATCTATTCAACAAACTAGTCACAATCTTCAATCTATTTTTATCTATTCAATTTTATTATCTGCTGAAATACACCAAGCCAGGATCTGTTGCAATCTTTCTTTCTCTCTCTCTTGTTCTTTCTCTCTATATGTTGAAATTCTTTCTCAAATATAATCCAGTATACATAAATTTGTTAAATTTTTTTTATTTTTTTTATCTGCTTAATTTTTAATTTTTTTTTGGTTCAGTTACAACTATCTGTTGCAATTGGTTTCATCATACGACGACAACACAGATCGAACACTTAAAAAAAAAAAAGGGATGAGGAATTGGATCTGTGTGCTTGAAAAAAAAAACTGTCCATAAAGAGCTGGATCAATGGAGTCTTCTCCTCCGATTGTCCTCTGCAAGCATTGAGTAAAATAATTTGGTGAGAAGTCCTTTTGTTTGTTTGGAAAGACGTTTTATTTTCAATTTTACTCCTTAATTTATCTGTTGAATTTTTTTTCTATATGTTCAAATTTACATTTAAGGGTTTAATTATTTTTTTTTGTCAATATATTTCAAAAATTTTGACTATCTGTTCAATTTTTTTCCCTATCTGTGCAAATTTTTGTCCAGACTTTATTATCAGTTCAATTTTACTTTCTTATCTGTTCAAATATCTATTCAAAATTTCTTATCTGTTCAACAAACCAGTCACAATCTTAAATCTATTTTTATCTGTTCAATTTAATTATCGGTTGAAACACACGAAGCCAAGATCTGTTGCAATCTTTCTTTCTCTCTCTCCTGTTCTTTCGCTCTATCTGTTGAAATTCTTTCTCAAATATAATCCGGTATATATATAACTGTTCCATTTTTTTATGTTTTTTATCTGCTTAATTTTTAATTTTTTTTTGGTTCATTTACAACTATCTGTTGCAATTGGTTTCATCATACAACAACAACACAGATCGAACACTTAAAAAAAAAAAAAAGAGATGGTGAATTGGATCTGTGTGCTTGAAAAAAAAACTGTCCATAAAGAGCTGGATCAATGGAGACTTCTCCTCCGATTGTCCTTTGCATGCATTGAGTAAAATAATTTGGTGAGAAGTCATTTTGTTTGTTTGGAAAGACGTTTTATTTTCAATTTTACTCCTTAATTTATCTGTTGAATTTTTTTTCTATATATGCAAATTTAAATTTAAGTGTTTAATTTTTTTTTGTCTATATATTCAAAAATTTTGACTATCTGTTCAATTTTTTCCCCATCTGTGCAAATTTTTGTCTAGATTTTATTATCAGTTCAATTTTAATCACTTATCTATTAAATATCTATCCAAAATTTCTTATCTGTTCAACAAACCAGTCACAATCTTCAATCTATTTTTATCTGTTCAATTTTATTATCTGTTGAAATACACCAAGCCAGGATCTGTTGCAATCTTTCTTTCTCTCTCTCTTGTTCTTTCTCTCTATCTGTTAGAATTCTTTCTCAACTATAATCCAGTATATATATATCTGTTCAATTTTTTTATTTTTTTTATCTGACTAATTTTTAATTTTTTTTTTTGGTTTATTTACAACTATTTGTTGCAATTGGTTTCATCATACAACGACAACACAGATCGAACACTTAAAAAAAAAAAAAAAAGAGATATGGAATTGGATCTGTGTGCTTGAAAAAAAAAACTGTCCATAAAGAGCTGGATCAATGGAGTCTTCTCCTCCGATTGTCCTCTGCATGCATTGAGTAAAATAATTTGGTGAAAAGTCCTTTTGTTTGTTTGGAAAGACGTTTTATTTTCAATTTTACTCCTTAATTTATCTGTTGAATTTTTTTTTCTATATGTTCAAATTTACATTTAAGTGTTTAATTATTTTTTTTTTGTCCATATATTCAAAAATTTTGACTATCTGTTCAATTTTTTTCCCAATCTGTGTAAATTTTTGTCTAGATTTTATAATCAGTTCAATTTTACTCACTTACCTGTTCAAATATCTGTCCAAAATTTCTTATCCGTTCAATAAACCCCTCACAATCTTCAATCTATTTTTATCTGTTCAATTTTATTACCTGTTGAAATACACCAAGCCAGGATCTGTTGCAATCTTTCTTTCTCTCTCTCTTGTTCTTTCTCTATATCTGTTGAAATTCTTTCTCAAATATAATCCAATATATATATATCTGTTCAATTTTTTTTATTTGCTTCATCTTTAATTTTTTTTAGTTCATTTACGACTATCTGTTGCAATTGGTTTCATCATACAACAACAACACATATCGAACACTTAAAAAAAGAAAAAAAGATGAGGAATTGGATCTGTGCGCTTAAAAAAAAAAACTGTCTATAAAGAGCTAGATCAATGGAGTCTTCTCCTCCGATTGACCTCTGCAAGAATTGAGTAAAATAATTTGGTGAGAAATCCTTTTGTTTGTTTGGAAAGACGTTTTATTTTCAATTTTACTCCTTAATTTATCTCTTGAATTTTTTTTTCGATATGTTGAAATTTACATTTAAGTGTTTAATTTTTTTTTGTCTATATATTCAAACAATTTCACTATCTATTCAATTTTTTTCTCTATCTGTGCAAATTTTTGTCTAGATTTTATTATCAGTTCAATTTTAATCACTTGTCTGTTCGAATATCTTTCCAAAATTTCTTATCTGTTCAACAAACCAGTCACAATCTTCAATCTACTTTTATCTGTTCAATTTTATTATCTGTTGAATTACACCAAGCCAGGATCTGTTGCAATCTTTCTTTCTCTCTCTCTCTTGTTCTTTCGCTCTATCTGTTGAAATTCTTTCTCAAATATAATCCAGTATATCTATATCTGTTCAATTTTTTATATTTTTTTTAGCTGCTTAATTTTTAATTTTTTTTTTGGTTCATTTACAACTATCTGTTGCAATTGGTTTCATCATACAACAACAACACAGATCGAACACTTAAAAAAAAAAAAAAAGAGATGAGGAATTGGATCTGTGTGCTTGAAAAAAAAAAAACTGTCCATAAAGAGCTGGATCAATGGAGTCTTCTCTTCCCATTGTCCTCTGCAAGCATTGAGTAAAATAATTTGGTGAGAAGTCATTTTGTTTGTTTGGAAAGACGTTTTATTTTCAATTTTACACCTTAATTTATCTGTAGAATTTTTTTCCTATATGTTAAAATTTACATTTAAGTGTTAAATTATTTATTTTTTTTGATCTATATATTCAAAAATTTTGACTAGCTGTTCAATTTTTTTCCCTATCTGTGCAAATTTTTTTCTAGATTTTATTATTAGTTCAATTTTAATCTCTTATCTGTTCAAATATCAATCCAAAATTTCTTATATGTTCAACAAATCAGTCACAATCTTCAATCTATTTTTATCTGTTCAATTTTATTATCTGTTGAAATACACCAAGCCAGGATCTGTTGCAATCTTTCTTTCTCTCTATCTGTGAAATCCCTTCTCAAATATAATCCCATATATATCTGTTCAATTTTTTTTTTATTTGCTTAATTTTTAAATTTTTTTTGTTCATTTACAACTATCTGTTGCAATTGGTTTCATTATACAACAACAACACAGATCGAACACTTAAAAAAAAAAAGAGATGATGAATTGGATCAGTGTGCTTGAAAAAAAAAACTGTCCATAAACAGCTGGATCAATGGAGTCTTCTCCTCCGATTGTCCTCTGCAAGCGTTGAGTTAAATAATTTGGTAAGAAGTCGTTTTGTTTGTTTTGAAAGACGTTTTATTTTCAATTTTACTCCTTAATTTATCTGTTGAATTTTTTTTTCTATATGTTCAAATTTGTATTTAAGTCTTTAATAATTTTTTTTTGTCTATATATTCAAAAATTTTGAATAACTGGTCAATTTTTTTCCCTATCTGTGCAAATTTTTGTCTAGATTTTATTATCAGTTCAATTTTAATCTCTTATCTGTTCAAATATCTATCCAAAATTTCTTATTTGTTCAACAAACCAGTCACAATCTTCAATCTATTTTTATCTGTTCAATTTTATTATCTGTTGAAATACACCAAGCCATGATCTGTTGCAATCTTTCTTTCTCTCTCGCTTGTTCTTTCTTTCTATCTGTTGAAATTCTTCTATCCAAAATTTCTTATTTGTTCAACAAACCAGTCACAATATTCAATCTATTTTTCTCTGTTCAATTTTATTATCTGTTGAAATACACTAAGCTAGGATCTGTTGCAATCTTTCTTTCTCTCTCTCTTATTCTTTCTCTTTATCTGTTGAAATTCTTTCTCTAATATAATCCAGTATATATATCTGTTCAATTTTTTTTTATTTTTTTATCTGCTTAATTTTTACTTTTTTTTTGGTTCATTTACAACTATCTGTTGCAGTTGGTTTCATCATACAACAACAACACAGATCGAACACTTAAAAAAAAAAAAAGAGATGAGGAATTGGATCTGTGTGCTTGAAAAAAAAACTGTACATAAAGAGCTGGATCAATGGAGTCTTCTCCTCCGATTGTCCTCTGCAAGCATTTAGTAAAATAATTTGGTGAGAAGTCCTGTTGTTTGTTTGGAAAGACGTTTTATTTTCAATTTTACTCCTTTATTTATCTGTTGAATTTTTTTTCTATATGTTCAAATTTACATTTAAGTGTTTAATTAATTTTTTTTGTCTATATATTCAAAAATTTCACTATCTATTCAATTTTTTTCCCTATCTGTGCAAATTTTTGTCTAGATTTTATTATCAGTTCAATTTTAATCACTTGTCTGTTCAAATATCTATCCAAAATTTCTTATCTGTTCAACAAACCAATCACAATCTTCAATCTATTTTTATCTGTTCAATTTTATTACCTGTTGAATTACACCAAGCTAGGATCTGTTGCAATCTTTCTTTCTCTCTCTCTCTTGTTCTTTCGCTCTATCTGTTGAAATTTTTTCTCAAATATAATCCAGTATATATATATCTGTTTAATTTTTTTTATTTTTTTTATCTGCCTAATTTTTAATTTTTTTTTGGTTCGTTTAAAACTATCTGTTGCAATTGGTTTCATCATCCAACAACAACACAGATTGAACACTCAGAAAAGAAAAAGAGACGTGGAATTGGATCTGTGTGCTTGAAAAAAAAAACTGTCCATAAAGAGATGGATCAATGGTGTCTTCTCCTCCGATTGTCCTCTGCAAGCATTGAGTAAAATAATTTGGTGAGAAGTCCTTTTGTTTGTTTGGAAAGACATTTTATTTTCAATTTTACTACTTAATTTATCTGTTGAATTTTTTTTCTATATGTTCAAATTTACATTTAAGTCTATAATTATTTTTTTTTTGTCTATATATTCAAAAATTTTGACTATCTGTTCGATTTTTTCCCTATCTGTGCAAATTTTTGTCCAGATTTTATTATCAGTTCAATTTTACTTTCTTATCTGTTCAAATATCTATCCAAAATTTCTTATCTGTTCAACAAACCAGTCACAATCTTCAATCTATTTTTATCTGTTCAATTTTATTATCTGTTGAAATACACCAAGCCAGGATCTGTTGCAATCTTTCTTTCTCTCTCTCTTGTTCATTCGCTCTATCTGTTGAAATTCTTTCTCAAATATAATCCAGTATATCTATATCTATTCAATTTTTTTTATTTTTTTATCAGCTTAATTTTCAATTTTTTTTGGTTCATTTACAACTATCTGTTCCAATTGGTTTCATCATACAACATTAACGCAGATCTAACACTTAAAAAACAAAAACAGAGATAAGTAATTGGATCTGTGTGCTTGAAAAAAAAAACTGTCCATAAAGAGCTGGATTAATGGAGTCTTCTCTTCCCATTGTCCTCTATCTGTTGAAATTTTCTCTCTATCTGTTGAAATTTTTTCTCAAATATAATCCAATATATATATCTGTTCAATTTTTTTTTAATTTTTTTATTTGCTTAATTTTTAAATTTTTTTGGTTCATTTACAACTATCTGTTGCAATTGGTTTCATTATACAACAACAACACAGATCGAACACTCAAAAAAAAAAAAAAAGCGATGATGAATTGTTTAAAAGGGGGAAAAACTTGCTTTTCAAAAACTTGTTCTTAATTTCGAGGACGAAATTCTTTAAGGGGGGGAGGTTATATCGGTCCCGGGTTTACCCCTGTTGTGTAGTGATCCGGACATGTGTCCGTGGATGTTGGTGGTTGGGTACTGTCTTGTTTGCATCCTTTCTTGCTTTGTATTTGAGTTACAGGTTGGTTGAGCTTAGGAACCAAGTCTAGTTGCCCAGGTTTTGGCTGGTCCGCTCGAGCGGAGAAGTTGTTGTTGCTTGTACGCTCGAGCGGGGATTAGGGCGCTCGAGCGGAGAATGCACCCATCAAGTATTTCGTGACCCCTGCAAAACTTCTGCAGGTGTGGTTTCTACGCTCGAGCGGAGGTGGTGCGCTCGAGCGGGTTGAGCTCGAGCGGGGATGTTGCGCTCGAGCGGACAGTGTATTTTTGGTGAGAGTTCTGGGAGGGGGAGACCTGCGCTCGAGCGGGCTGGAACCTGCGCTTGAGCGGATGAACTTTGTGTCTGTGTCTTGGCGCTCGAGCGGACAATGTTGCGCTCGAGCGGAACCTGTTTTATGTGTCTGTACGCTCGAGCGGAGTGTCTTGCGCTCGAGCGGACCTGTCGTATAACTGAGTGGGGCTGGGCATTTTAAATCACTTTTTGACTTATCTTCTCACTTCTACTTTATCAAAAACGCCATTTTCAGAGCTTCTCACTCTAAAACCTTACTTCTCTCTAAGTGTTGATCTAGCTAGGGTGTGTTGTTCACCTTTGGTCTTCACAAAAAGGGTGTTGATCGTCGAGGGCGTCGTTTTGATCCGATTAGTTTGGTGTTTGGAGCATTTTGGTTTTGGGTCCTTCTCCTTTGGAGCTCATCTTTTGAGGTAGGGATATCCTACTCCTCTTTATGAGTCTTGTCTTTAAATTTTAGCATTTTGATATGTTGGGGGTTGTGGGGTAATTTTGGGAAACTTTGGGCCATTGTGTAATTTTACAAAAGTTTGGGGTTTTGTCTATAATAAACCTAGAAGCATGTTTGGTATAGAAACATGGAATTTAATGTTGAAACATTAAGGAAATTGGAACCTAAGGGTTGTGATGTTAATTATGGAAAATGTCCTAATTACATTGATTAATTAATTTGGATAATTAATTGTGTTGATTTGTGATGTATATAGTTGTTGTTTATATGCATTGTGTTGTGTTGGAGAAGATAGGGGATGTACTCCACGGTTTAGGGGAAGATAGGGGATGGACCTCTAAACCGGATGTTGTTGGGAGGAGATAGGGGATGAACTCCGTAGATAGAGCATGTATGCTTATCTAGAAATGTATGGACAGAGCATATAGGCTTGTCTTTGGAAGTGTTGATATAACTGTTATGTTTATATTGTTGAAATGGAAGTGTTGGCATGAGTGTTTGTCTCATGTGAGAAGTTTGGCCAGGTTCTGAGCCAAGGTTATGAAATGGCAAGTAAAAGGAAAAGAAATGGAAATAAAAGGAGATATAGACTTAAGTGTCTTGGATTTGTATCATGTTATGAAAGAATGTAAAAGTGTTGACCATCTGTTAAATTGTTAATCTTTTAGTCATTATTCATAACTGGTTTAGTATATTTCTACTGGGCTGTGGCTCACCCTATATGGGAACATCATTTTCAGGTACAGGTAACATACAACCTCCAAGGACTTAGCTTGGGAGGCTGGTGGCGGATAGACTTTTTGATTGTCTTTCCTTTTGTTGTATTACATGTAAATTCAAGCCAGGGGCTTAATGTGTAAATGAGTTAGTACTCTACTTTTGTGTAACCAAGTGTTAACTTGGAAAGCTGTAAGCCCGTAGGGCATTTGCTTTTGTTGTTAACATGTAATACTTTTTGTGATACAACTCTGATGAATGGAAAGATGTGGAACTTTTATATATCATGGCATGTCTATATTGTTGGGATTAATGTTATTATTTTGAGGGCGTTACAACTTGGTATCAGAGCGTACCGGGTTCGAATACTTTGGGTACGTGGGAAGTGATTAGGATCACAATGGGTTTGATCAATGTTGTTTCTAACCGGTACTCTAGTAACGCCTTGGGACTATCATTATCCAGAAATGAAATTCGTAAGTGCTTATGTGTTTATGTGCTTACGTGGAATGAATTACTGTTGTCCATGCATTAGGACGTGAGCGTTTAGTTTTGGCACGTTTATGAATGTGCTAACGTTCTGTGTTACCTTTATTAGGATGTCAGAACGAGCAAGAGGTGGTAGGCGAGGTAGGCCTAGGAGGCAGGAAGTGCCATTACCGGAGGAGATTCCGGTAGTTCAGGAGGGGGTTGGTCAGGCCACTGTGGCCGAGCCAGTGGGTCAGCAGGCCATGGGTGCCTTGGCCCAGGAGATAGCAGGAGCTCTGGGTATTCTCAGAGCGGGGAATCAGGCAACTGAAGCAGGGCCTTCTTTCTTGAGGAGGGAGTTCTTCCGGTCTAACCCGGATGAGTTCGTTGGGGATCCTAAGGAGCCACTGAAGGCAGACGAGTGGCTAGAACAGATGAGTAAAACGTTCGAAATGCTAGGCATTGAGGACGGAGCATTGAAAGTGACCTTGGCATCCTTCCAGCTGAAGGGAGATGCGGGTCAATGGTGGAAGTATGAGAAAGTTCGTGTTGGTGGTACTTGGGAGGCGTTTGTGAATGCTTTCTAGGAGAGGTTTTTATCTGCAGTGGCTAGAGAGAAGCTGAGGGATCAGTTTAGCAAGCTTAAGCAGGAGGGTTTGTCTGTGGCCGAGTTTGAGGCTACATTCACTAGCTTGTCCAGGTTTGCACCTGAACTTGTGGCGACAGAGGAGCGCCGTTGCTACGAGTTTGAGCGGAAGTTGAGGTGGGACCTCAAGATGAAAGTTGGTGGACCTTATATCCGAGAGTACAGGCATTTAGTGGATGCTGCAGCTCATATGGAGCTGATGATGCAGGACGGAGAGGAGGAGAAATCTGGAGGCTCCAAGAGGGGCCAAGAGGGACAGGGTGATGGCAGGAGGCAGAGGGGTTATAACCCTCAGCCGTCCCAGGGTGGTTTGGCCAGGTCGACTTTCCCAGTACCGAGTGCAGGCTCCGGGAGGGGCAGTCAGGGAGAGTTCACCTGTTTCAAGTGTGGCCAACCGGGTCACAAGGCTTCAGTTTGCCCGCAGAAGGGCGGGGGTCAGAGAGCTGCTTCTTCGTCAGCTAGACCGCAGAGTCAGAGTTCGGGCAGGGGACAGCCCTTGTCTTGTTATCAGTGTGGACAGCCTGGGCACATGAAGAGGTTTTGCCCACGGTTGAGTGCCACTTCAGGAGCGTCTGGTTCTAGACAGACGCAGAGTTATCAGCCAGCTCAGTCTGTGCAGGCCTCGAGGGCCAATCCGGGGGCTTCGTCGTCCCAGTCAGTGCAGCAGTCGTATGCTCCGAGAGGTGAGCAGGTGGACCAGGGGCCTACAGGGCGCGTGTATGCTGTTACCGCGCAGGACCTAGTACCGGCTCCATCAGTAGTGAGAGGTACCTTTCTGTTTTGCAATTCGGTTGCTAGTGTGTTGATTGATACGGGTGCGTCTCATTCTTTTGTATCTGCTGCATTTGCATCTGTGTTAGAACTGGAGTTAGCACTGTTGGCATCTCCTATTTGTGTAGTGTCACCTATTGGGGGTGAGATGGTTTTGAAACACGGATGTAGAGGTTGTGATATAGAGGTTGATGATCATAGGCTTCCGTTTCCTTTTGTAGTTATGCCCATGAAGGGCTTTGATGTTATTTTGGGTATGGACTGGTTATCGTCATACCGAGCTGTTATTGATTGCTACCGCCAGAGGGTTACTTGTTGTACCGTGAGCGGGGAGTGTTTCCATTTCTTGGGAGACCGGGTTGGTAGTATTGTGCCACCGGGGTATGGTTCGCGAGGGCGGAATGAGCTTAGTGGTCTACTTGCTAGCTTTGAGAGTGGTGAGTGTGATGAGACTCAGATTGTGTTGCCGAGAGTAGTTTGTGAGTACTCGGATGTTTTTCCCGAGGACCTTGTTGATTTACCACCTTACCGAGAGATCGAGTTCTCTATCGATTTAGTGCCCGGCGCGGCGCCGATTTCTATGGCACCTTATCGTTTTGCTCCAGCAGAGTTGGTTGAGTTGAAAGTTCAGCTCCAGGAATTGCTAGATAAGGGCTTTGTTCGCCCTAGTGTTTCACCGTGGGGAGCGCCGGCACTCTTTGCTAAAAAGAAAGATGGTGCCTTGAGATTGTGTATTGACTACCGGAAGTTGAATCGGGCTACGATTAAGAATAAGTACCCTATGCCCCGTATAGATGATTTGTTTGACCAGTTGAAGGGTTCCCGTTGTTTCTCTAAGATAGATTTGAGATCGGGTTACCATCAGTTGAGGGTCAGGGAGGAGGATATTCCGAAGACGGCATTCCGTACGCGGTATGGCCATTATGAGTTTCTGGTGATGCCATTTGGGCTTACCAATGCACCGGCAGTCTTTATGGACTTGATGAACCGGATCTTCTGGGAATTCTTGGATCGTTTTGTAGTCGTTTTCGTAGACGACATTCTTATCTATTCACCTTCAGAGGAGGAGCACGAGGAACACCTGAGAGTGGTGCTTGAATTGCTTAGAGCCCATAGGCTGTATGCCAAGTTTGGGACGTGTGAGTTCTGGCTAAGAGAAGTCAAGTTCTTAGGCCATGTGGTTTCTGGGGAAGGGGTGTCTGTTGATACATCCAAGACAGAGGCAGTGCAAGATTGGGCACAGCCTAAGAGTGTGTTTGAGATCCGCAGTTTTCTGGGATTAGCTGGGTATTACCGTCGGTTTGTGAAGGATTTCTCCAGGTTAGCTTCACCGTTGACTAGGTTGACTCGGAGGGGAGTCAGCTTTGTTTGGAGTGAGACTTGTGAAAAGTCGTTTCAGGAGTTGAAGGTTAGACTGACCACCGCTCCGGTCTTAATTATTCCGGAGAGAGGGTTGGGTTATGCAGTCTATTGTGATGCCTCACGAGAGGGTTTAGGTTGTGTGTTGATGCAAGAGGGGAAAGTTGAGAAGGGTTTGACGGTGTATCCCGACCTGAGTGTGAGATACCGAGACCGTTTGCTCGTACCGGAGTCTTGCCGAGAGGAAGTACTCCGAGAGTTCCATCATTCGCGCCTTGCGGTGCATCCGGGAGGTACTAAGATGTATCGGGATTTGGGTCGCCAGTTTTGGTGGCGGGGTATGAAGAGAGATGTGGCAGTTTTCGTGTCTAAGTGCCTTACTTGCCAGCAAGTGAAGGCCGAGCATCAGAGGCCAGCGGGTTTGTTACAACCCTTGCCTATCGCCGAGTGGAAGTGGGAGCATGTCACTATGGACTTCGTTGTAGGTCTTCCGAGGACTCAGAGGGGTAGTGATGCTATTTGGGTGGTTGTAGACCGGTTGACTAAGTCGGCGCATTTCATTCCTGTGCGCGTGAGAGATTCAGTAGATCATCTTGCCGACTTGTATATTCGGGACATAGTGAGGTTGCACGGGGTCCCAGTGACGATAGTCTCAGATAGAGATCCTCGTTTTACTGCTAGGTTGTGGCAGAGTTTGCAGAGTGCCTTGGGTACTAAGTTGACCTTCAGTACAGCTTATCATCCTCAGACTGACGGGCAGTCCGAGCGTACTATTCAGATCCTCGAGGATATGCTTCGGGGTTGTGTCCTTGATTTCAGTGGGACGTGGGAGAGGCACTTACCATTGGTGGAGTTTGCCTATAACAACAGTTTTCAGTCTAGTATCGGTATGGCACCGTTTGAGGCCTTGTATAGCCGACCTTGTAGGTCTCCAGTTTGTTGGGCCGAGGTGGGTGACACACCTTTGTTGGGTCCGAAGTTGGTTAGGGAGACGACGGAGAAAGTTGAGCTTATCCGTAGGAGGCTTGTTACAGCCCAGAGTCGTCAGAAATCTTATGCCGACCGTAGGAGGAGACCGTTGGCATTTGAGATGGGTGATCATGTCTTTCTGAAGATATCACCTAGACGGGGATTGTTGAGGTTTGGGAAGAGTGGGAAGTTATCCCCTCGGTTTATTGGTCCTTTTGAGATCCTTGAGGGGATTGGCGAGGTTGCTTATCGTTTAGCCTTGCCGCCACAGTTGGCCGGAGTTCATGACGTGTTTCATGTGAGTATGCTTCGGAAGTATGAGCCGGATCCATCACATGTGTTGGATTGGACCGACTTAGAGGTAGATGAGGATGCCTCGTATGAGGAGAGACCAGTTCGGGTCTTGGATAGGCGGGATCAAGTCCTGCGTGGCAAGACCATCCCTTTGGTTAAGGTTTTGTGGAAACATCACGGAGTGGAGGAGGCCACTTGGGAACGTGAGTTGGGAGTCCGCGAGAAATATCCGGACTTGTTTGTTGATGTGTAATCAATGGTAGTGAACTTTAAGAACATTTGAAATGTCTTAAGTTGTAAAACATGGTGCATGTTTTGGTTAATGTAAATGTTGTAGAACTTGCCTTGATATGGGCGTTGATTATAATATTGCATATGTTGGCTATATTATAGAAATGGAATTGTATCATGATTATTGCTTATGATATGAATTGTGAACCATATATGTGAGAAATGGTTGAAATGGAAAGAAAATGCATGTTGAAATGTATATGTTGTAGAATGCCTCTTGATAAGAGATGGAATGACCGGTAATGGGTCGAGTTGTGGAATGTTGTGTTATAACATTGTTTAAAAGGGGGAAAAACTTGCTTTTCAAAAACTTGTTCTTAATTTCGGGGACGAAATTCTTTAAGGGGGGAGGTTATAGCGGTCCCGGGTTTACCCCTTGTTGTGTAGTGATCCGGACATGTGTCCGTGGATGTTGGTGGTTGGGTACTGTCTTGTTTGCATCCTTTCTTGCTTTGTATTTGAGTTACAGGTTGGTTGAGCTTAGGAACCAAGTCTAGTTGCCCAGGTTTTGGCTGGTCCGCTCGAGCGGAGATGTTGGTGCTCGAGCGGAGAGGTTGTTGTTGCTTGTACGCTCGAGCGGGGTTTTGGGCGTTCGAGCGGAGAATGCACCCATCCAGTATTTCGTGACCCCTGCAAAACTTCTGCAGGTGTGGTTTCTACGCTCGAGCGGAGGTGGTGCGCTCGAGCGGGTTGAGCTCGAGCGGGGATGTTGCGCTCGAGCGGACAGTGTATTTTTGGTGAGAGTTCTGGGAGGGGGAGACCTGCGCTCGAGCGGGCTGGAACCTGCGCTCGAGCGGATGAACTTTGTGTCTGTGTCTTGGCGCTCGAGCGGACAATGTTGCGCTCGAGCGGAACCTGTTTTATGTGTCTGTACGCTCGAGCGGAGTGTCTTGCGCTCGAGCGGACCTGTCGTATAACTGAGTGGGGCTGGGCATTTTAAATCACTTTTTGACTTATCTTCTCACTTCTACTTTATCAAAAACGCCATTTTCAGAGCTTCTCACTCTAAAACCTTACTTCTCTCTAAGTGTTGATCTAGCTAGGGTGTGTTGTTCACCTTTGGTCTTCACAAAAAGGGTGTTGATCGTCGAGGGCGTCGTTTTGATCCGATTAGTTTGGTGTTTGGAGCATTTTGGTTTTGGGTCCTTCTCCTTTGGAGCTCATCTTTTGAGGTAGGGATATCCTACTCCTCTTTATGAGTCTTGTCTTTAAATTTTAGCATTTTGATATGTTGGGGGTTGTGGGGTAATTTTGGGAAACTTTGGGCCATTGTGTAATTTTACAAAAGTTTGGGGTTTTGTCTATAATAAACCTAGAAGCATGTTTGGTATAGAAACATGGAATTTAATGTTGAAACATTAAGGAAATTGGAACCTAAGGGTTGTGATGTTAATTATGGAAAATGTCCTAATTACATTGATTAATTAATTTGGATAATTAATTGTGTTGATTTGTGATGTATATAGTTGTTGTTTATATGCATTGTGTTGTGTTGGAGAAGATAGGGGATGTACTCCACGGTTTAGGGGAAGATAGGGGATGGACCTCTAAACCGGATGTTGTTGGGAGGAGATAGGGGATGAACTCCGTAGATAGAGCATGTATGCTTATCTAGAAATGTATGGACAGAGCATATAGGCTTGTCTTTGGAAGTGTTGATATAACTGTTATGTTTATATTGTTGAAATGGAAGTGTTGGCATGAGTGTTTGTCTCATGTGAGAAGTTTGGCCAGGTTCTGAGCCAAGGTTATGAAATGACAAGTAAAAGGAAAAGAAATGGAAATAAAAGGAGATATAGACTTAAGTGTCTTGGATTTGTATCATGTTATGAAAGAATGTAAAAGTGTTGACCATCTGTTAAATTGTTAATCTTTTAGTCATTATTCATAACTGGTTTAGTATATTTCTACTGGGCTGTGGCTCACCCTATATGGGAACATCATTTTCAGGTACAGGTAACATACAACCTCCAAGGACTTAGCTTGGGAGGCTGGTGGCGGATAGACTTTTGATTGTCTTTCCTTTTGTTGTATTACATGTAAATTCAAGCCAGAGGCTTAATGTGTAAATGAGTTAGTACTCTACTTTTGTGTAACCAAGTGTTAACTTGGAAAGCTGTAAGCCCGTAGGGCATTTGCTTTTGTTGTTAACATGTAATACTTTTTGTGATACAACTCTGATGAATGGAAAGATGTGGAACTTTTATATATCATGGCATGTCTATATTATTGGGATTAATGTTATTATTTTGAGGGCGTTACAAGTGTGCTTGAAAAAAAAAGCTGTCCATAAACAGCTGGATCATTGGAGTCTTCTCCTCCGATTGTCCTCTGCAAGCATTGAGTTAAATAATTTGGTGAGAAGTCCTTTTGTTTGTTTTGAAAGACGTTTTATTTTCAATTTTACTCCTTAATTTATCTGTTGAATTTTTTTTTCTATATGTTCAAATTTATATTTAAGTATTTAATTATTATTTTTTTGTCTATATATTCAAAAATTTTGAATAACTGTTCAATTTTTTTCCCTATCTGTGCAAATTTTTGTCTAGATTTTATTATCAGTTCAATTTTAATCTCTTATCTGTTCAAATATCTATCCAAAATTTCTTATCTATTCAACAAACCAGTCACAATCTTCAATCTATTTTTATCTGTTCAATTTTATTGTCTGTTGAAATACACCAAGCCATGATCTGTTGCAATCTTTCTTTCTCTCTCGCTTGTTCTTTCTTTCTATCTGTTGAAATTTTTTCTCAAATATAATCCAGTATATATATATATATATCTTTTCAAATTTTTTTATTTTTTGTATCTGCTTCATTTTTAATTTTTTTTCGTTCATTTATAACTATCTGTTGCAATTGGTTTCATCATACAACAACAACACAGATCGAAAACTTAAAAAAAAAAAAAAAAAAAGAGATGAGGAATTGGATCTGTGTGCTTGAAAAAAAAAATGTCCATAAAGAGCTGGATCAATGGAGTCTTCTCCTCCGATTGTCCTCTGTAAGCGTTGAGTTAAATAATTTGGTGAGAAATCCTTTTGTTTGTTTGGAAAGGCGTTTTATTTTCAATTTTACTCCTTAATTTATGTATTGAATTTTTTTTCCATATGTTCAAATTTACATTTAAGTGTTTAATTTTTTTTTTGACTATATATTCAAAAATTTTGACTATCTGTTCAATTTTTTTCCCTATCTGTGTAAATTTTTGTCCAGATTTTATTATCAGTTCAATTTTACTTTCTTATCTGTTCAAATATCTATCCAAAATTTCTTATCTGTTCAACGAACCAGTTACAATCTTCAATCTATTTTTATCTGTTCAATTTTATTATCTGTTGAAATACACCAAGCCAGGATCTGTTGCAATCTTTCTTTCTCTCTCTCTTATTCTTTCTCTCTATCTGTTGAAATTCATTCTCAAATATAATCCAGTATATATATATATCTGTTCAATTTTTTTTATTTTTTTATCTGCTTAATTTTTACTTTTTTTTTGGTTCATTTACAACTATCTGTTGCAATTGGTTTCATCATACAACAACAACACAGATCGAACACTTAAAAAAAAAAAAAAGAGATGAGGAACTGGATCTATGTGCTTTAAAAAAAAACTGTCCATAAAGAGTTGGATCAATGGAGTCTTCTCCTCCGATTGTCCTCTGCAAGCATTGAGTAAAATAATTTGGTGAGAAGTCCTTTTGTTTGTTTGGAAAGACGTTTTATTTTCAATTTTACTACTTAATTTATCTGTTGAATTTTTTTTTTCTATATGTTCAAATTTAAATTTAAGTATTTAATTTTTTTTTTTGTCTATATTCAAAAATTTTGACTATCTGTTCAATTTTTTTCCCATCTGTGCAAATTTTTGTCTAGATTTTATTATCAGTTCAATTTTAATCTCTTATCTGTTCAAATATCTATCCAAAATTTCTTATCTGTTCAACAAACCAGTCACAATCTTTAATCTATTTTTATCTGTTCAGTTTTATTATTTGTTGAAATACACCAAGCCAGGATCCGTTGCAATATTTCTTTCTCTCTCTTGTTCTTTCTCTCTATCTGTTGGAATTCTTTCTGAAATATAATCCAGTATATATATATCTGTACAATTTTTTTATTTTTTTATTTGCTTAATTTTTAATTTTTTTTGGTTCATTTACAACTATCTGTTGCAATTGGATTCATCATACAACAACAACATAGATCGAACACTTTAAAAAAAGCAAGAGATGAGGAATTGGATCTGTGTGCTTGAAAAAAAAAACAGTCCATAAAGAGCTGAATCAATGGAGTCTTCTCCTCCGATTGTCCTCTGCAAACATTGAGTAAAATAATTTGGTGAGAAGTTCTTTTGTTTGTTTTGAAAGACGTTTTATTTTCAATTTTACTCCTTAATTTATCTGTTGAATTTTTTTTTCTATATGTTCAAATTTACATTTAAGTGTTTAATTATTTTTTTTTTTGTCTATATATTCAAAAATTTTGACTATCAGTTCAATTTTTTTCCTTACTTCTGCAAATTTTTGTCTAGATTTTATTATCAGTTAAATTTTAATCTCTTATCTGTTCAAATATCTATCCAAAATTTTTTATCCGTTCAACAAACCAGTTACAATCTTCAATCTATTTTTATCTGTTCAATTTTATTATCTGTTGAAATACACCAAGCCAGGATCTGTTGCAATCTTTCTTTCTCTCTCTCTTGTTCTTTCTCTCTATCTGTCGAAATTCTTTCTCAAATATAATCCAATATATATATCTGTTCAATTTTTTTTTATCTTCTTAATCTTTAATTTTTTTTGGTTCATTTACAACTATCTGTTGCAATTGGTTTCATCATACAACAACAACACTATAGCGGTCCCGGGTTTACCCCTTGTTGTATAGTGATCCGGACTTGTGTCCGTGGATGTTGGTAGTTGAGTATTGTCTTGTTTACATCCTTTCTTGCTTTGTATTTGAGTTATAGGATGTGTTGGGCAGGTTTGTTACAGGTTGGTTGAGCTTAGGAACCAAGTCTAGTTGCCCAGGTTTTGGCTGGTCCACTCGAGCGGAGATGTTGGCGCTCGAGCGGAGAGGTTGTTGTTGCTTGTACGCTCGAGCGGGGTTTTGGGCGCTCGAGCGGAGAATGCATCCATCCAGTATTTCGTGACTCCTGCAAAACTTCTGCAGGTGTGGTTTCTACGCTCGAGCGGAGGTGGTGCGCTCGAGCGGGGTGAGCTCGAGCGGGAATGTTGCGCTCGAGCGGACAGTGTGTTTTTGGTGAGAGTTCTGGGAGGAGGAAACCTGCGCTCGAGCAGGCTGGAACCTGCGCTCGAGCGGACGAACTTTGTGTCTGTGTCTTGGCGCTCGAGCGTACAATGTTGCGCTCGAGCGGATCCTGTTTTATGTGTCTTTACGCTCAAGCGGCGTGTCTTGCGCTCGAGCGGACCTATCGTATAACTGAGTGGAGCTGGGCATTTTTAAATCACTTTTTGACTTATCTTCTCTCTCCTACTTTACAAAAACGCCATTTTCAGAGCTTCCCACTCAACAACCTTACTTCTCTCTAAGTATTGATCTAGCTAGGGTGTGTTGTTCACCTTTGGTCTTCACAAAAAGGGTGTTGATCGTCGAGGGCGTCGTTTTGATCCGAATAGTTTGGTGTTTGGAGCATTTTGGTTTTGGGTCCTTCTCCCTTGGAGCTCATCTTTTGAGGTAGGGATATCCTACTCCTCTTTATGAGTTTTGTCTTTAAATTTTAGCATTTTGATATGTTGGGGGTTATTGTGTAATTTTGGGAAACTTTGGGTCATTGTGTAATTTTGCAAAAGTTGGGGGTTTTGTCTATAACAAACCTACAAGCATGTTTAGTGTGGAAACATGGAATTAATGTTGAAACATTAGTTAAATTGGAACCTAAGGGTTGTGATGTTAATTATGGAAAAACGTCCTAATTACATTGATTTATTAATTTGGATAATTAATTGGGAAGAATGAGAAATTGGAATGGAATTGTCTCATTGAGCATGATAATGGAAAGAATACATTTATTTCATGTATTGATATGTGATGTGTATAATTGTTGTTTATATGCATTGTGTTGTGTTGGAGGAGATAGGGGATGTACTCCACGGTTTAGGGGAAGATAGGGGATGGACCTCTAAACCGGATATTGTTGGGAGGAGATAGGGGATGAACTCCGTAGATAGAGCATGTATGCTTATCTAGAGATGTATTGACAGAGCGGATATGCTTGTCGTTGGAAGTGTTGTTATAACTTGTATGTTTACCTGTGTTGAGGTGAAAAGTGTTGGCATGAGTGTTTGTCTCATGTGAGATGTTTGGCCAGGTTCTGAGCCAAGGCTATAAAATGGCAAGTAAAAGGAATGGAAATGGAAATGAAAGGAAATATAGACTTAAGTGTCTTGGAATTGTATTATGTTATGAAAGAATGCAAAAGTGTTGACCATCTATCAACTGTTAATCTTTTAGTCATTATTCATAACTGGTTTAGTATATTTCTACTGGGCTGTGGCTCACCCTATATGGGAACTTCATTTTCAGGTACAGGTAGCTTGCCACCTCCAAGGACTTAGCTTGGGAGGCTAGTGGCGGACAGACTTTTTGGTTGTCTTTCCTTTTTGTTGTATTACATGTAAATTCAAGCCAAGGGCTTTATGTGTAAATGAGTTAGTACTCTACTTTTGTGTAACCAAGTGTTAACTTGGAAAGCTGTAAGCCCTTAGGGCATTTGCTTTTGTTGTTAACATGTAATACTTTTGTAATACAACTCTGATGAATGGAAAGATGTGGATTTTACATATATCATAGTATGTCTATATTGTTGGGATTGATGTCATTATTTTGAGGACGTTACAACTTGGTATCAGAGCGTACCGGGTTCGAATACTTTGGGTACGTGGGAAGTGATTAGGATCACAATGGGTTTGTCTCGCTTGATAGAGACTTAGATGTAATATTATGTGTTCATGTGATAACATGCTTATGTTATTTGGGTATGGGATTTAGTTTCCAGGATGTTGATTAGATCTTTGGGTTTCTGGGAGTCTTGTTGGAAAGGCACTTGATCAATGCTGTTTCTAACCGGTACTCTAGTAACGCCTTGGGACTATCATTATCCGGAAATAAAATTCGTAAGTGCTTATGTGTTTATGTGCTTACGTGGAATGAATTACAGTTGTCCATGCAGTAGGACGTGAGTGTTTAGTTTTGGCACGTCTATAAATGTGCTAACGTTCTGTGTTACCTTTATTAGGATGTCAGGACGAGCGAGAGATGGTAGGCGTGGTAGGCCTAGGAGGCAGGAAGTGCCTCCACCGGATGAGATTCCGGCAGTTCAGGAGGGGGTTGGTCAGGCCAATGTGGCCGAGCCAGCAGGTCAGCAGGCGATGAGTGCCTTGGCCCGGGAGATAGCAGGAGCTCTGGGTATTCTTAGGGCAGGGAATCAGGCAACTGAGGCAGGGCCCTCTTTCTTGAAGAGGGAGTTCTTCCGGTCTAACCCGGAGGAATTTGTTGGGGATCCTAAGGAGCCACTGAAGGCAGACGAGTGGCTAGAACAGATGAGTAAGACGTTCGAGATGCTAGGCATTGAGGACGGAGCATTGAAAGTGACCTTGGCATCCTTCCAGCTGAAGGGAGATGCGGGTCAATGGTGGAAATATGAGAAGGTTCGTGTGGATGGTACTTGGGAGGCGTTTGTGAATGCTTTTCAGGAGAGGTTTTTATCCGCAGTGGCTAGAGAGAGACTGAGGGATCAGTTTAGCAAGCTTAAGCAGGAGGATTTGTCTGTGGCCGAGTTTGAGGCTACATTTACTAGCTTGTCCAGGTTTGCACCTGAACTTGTGGCGACAGAGGAGCGCCGTTGCTACGAGTTTGAGCGGAAGTTGAGGTGGGACCTCAAGATGAAGGTTGGCGGACCTTACATCCGAGAGTACAGGCATTTGGTGGATGCTGCAGCTCATATGGAGCTGATGATGCAGGAGGGACAGGAGGAGAAACATAGTGGTTCCAAGAGGGGCCAAGAGGGACAGGGTGATGACAGGAGGCAGAGGGGTTATAACCCTCAGCCGTCCCAGGGTGGTTTGGCCAGGTCGACTTTCCCAGTACCGAGTGCAGGCTCCGGGAGGGGCAGTCAGGGAGAGTTCACCTGTTTCAAGTGTGGCCAGCCGGGTCACAAGGCTTCAGTTTGCCCGCAGAAGGGCGGGGGTCAGAGAGCTGCTTCTTCGTCAGCTAGACCGCAGAGTCAGAGTTCGGGCAGGGGGCAGCCCTTGTCTTGTTTTCAGTGTGGACAGCCTGGGCACATGAAGAGGTTTTGCCCACGGTTGAGTGCCACTTCAGGAGCGTCTGGTTCTAGACAGACGCAAAATTATCAGCCAGCTCAGTCTGTGCAGGCCTCGAGGGCCAATCCGGGGGCTTCGTCGTCCCAGTCAGTGCAGCAGTCCTATGCTCCGAGAGGCGAGCAGGTGGATCAGGGGCCTACAGGGCGCGTGTATGCTGTTACCGCGCAGGACCTAGTACCGGCTCCATCAGTAGTGAGAGGTACCTTTCTATTTTGCAATTCGGTTGCTAGAGTGTTGATTGATACGGGTGCATCTCATTCTTTTGTATCTGCTGCATTTGCATCTGTGTTAGAATTGGAGTTAGCACTGTTGGCATCTCCTATTTGTGTAGTGTCACCTATTGGGGGTGAGTTGGTTTTGAAACACGGATGTAGAGGTTGTGATATAGAGGTTGATGATCATAGGCTTCCGTTTCCATTTGTGGTTATGCCCATGAAGGGCTTTGATGTTATTTTGGGTATGGACTGGTTATCGTCATACCGAGCTGTTATTGATTGCTACCGCCAGAGGGTTACTTGTTGTACCGTGAGCGGGGAGTGTTTCCATTTCTTGGGAGACCGGGTTGGTAGTATTGTGCCACCGGGGTATGATCCGCGAGGGCGGAATGAGCTTAGTGGTCTACTTGCTAGCTTTGAGAGTGGTGAGTGTGATGAGACCCAGATTGTGTTGCCGAGGGTAGTTTGTGAGTACTCGGATGTTTTTCCCGAGGACCTTGTCGATTTGCCACCTCACCGAGAGATTGAGTTCTCTATTGATTTAGTGCCCGGCACGGCGCCAATTTCCATGGCACCTTACCGTTTTGCTCCAGCAGAGTTGGTCGAGTTGAAAGTTCAGCTCCAGGAATTGCTAGATAAGGGCTTTGTTCGCCCTAGTGTTTCACCGTGGGGAGCGCCGACACTCTTTGCTAAGAAGAAAGATGGTGCCTTGAGATTGTGTATTGACTACCGGAAGTTGAATCGGGCTACGGTTAAGAATAAGTACCCTATGCCCAGTATAGATGATTTGTTTGACCAGTTGAAGGGTTCCCGTTGTTTCTCTAAGATAGACTTGAGATCGGGTTACCACCAGTTGAGGGTCAGGGAGGAGGATATTCCGAAGACGGCATTCCGTACGCGGTATGGCCATTATGAGTTTCTGGTAATACCATTTGGGCTTACCAATGCACCGGCAGTCTTTATGGACCTGATGAACCGGATCTTCCGGGAATTCTTGGATCGTTTTGTGGTCGTTTTCATAGACGACATTCTTATCTATTCACCTTCAGAGGAGGAGCACGAGGAACACTTGAGAGTGGTGCTTGAGTTGCTTAGAGCCCATAGGCTGTATGCCAAGTTTGGGAAGTGTGAGTTCTGGCTAGGAGAAGTCAAGTTCTTAGGCCATGTGGTTTCCGGGGAAGGGGTGTCTGTTGATACATCCAAGACTGAGGCAGTGCAAGATTGGGCACAGCCTAAGAGTGTGTTTGAGATCCGCAGTTTTCTGGGATTAGCTGGGCATTACCGTCGGTTTGTGAAGGATTTCTCCAGGTTAGCTTCACCGTTGACCAGATTGACTCGGAGGGGAGTCAGCTTTGTATGGAGTGAGACTTGTGAAAAGTCGTTTCAGGAGTTAAAAGTTAGATTGACCACCGCGCCGGTTTTGATTATTCCGGAGAGAGGGTTGGGTTATGCAGTCTATTGTGATGCCTCACGAGAGGGTTTGGGTTGTGTGTTGATGCAAGAGGGGAAAGTAGTAGCTTATGGCTCACGGCAGTTGAAAATTCACGAGAAGAATTACCCTACGCATGACCTAGAGTTAGCAGCTGTGATATTTGCCTTGAAAATCTGGAGGCACTACCTTTATGGTGAGAGATTCGAGGTATTCTCGGATCATAAGAGTCTGAAATATCTGTTTTCACAGAGGGACTTGAATTTGAGGCAGAGGAGGTGGATGGAGTTTATTGAGGATTACGACTTCGAGTTGCATTATCATCCGGGGAAGGCCAATGTTGTGGCCGATGCCCTTAGCAGGAAAACCGTTAGTGATGTAGCTTGTATAGCCATCCGGGAGTGGGAGATGCTGGGGGCAATTGGAGAGTTTGATTTGCTTCTGGGCGAATCCGTTGAGGCTGCGGCCTTGTTTTCTGTTGTTGCGCAGCCTACACTTGTGACTAGAGTGTTAGAGGCACAGAGAGGTGACCTTGAGGTAGAATCCCTCCGAGAGAAGATCTCCAGTGGGAAAGTTGAGAAGGGTTTGACGGTGTATCCCGACCTGAGTGTGAGATACCGAGACCGTTTGTTTGTACCAGAGTCTTGCCGAGAGGAAGTACTCCGAGAGTTTCACCATTCGCGCCTTGCGGTGCATCCGGGAGGTACTAAGATGTATCGGGATTTGGGTCGCCAGTTTTGGCGGCGGGGTATGAAGAAAGATGTGGCAGTTTTCGTATCTAAGTGCCTTACTTGTCAGCAAGTGAAGGCCGAGCATCAGAGGCCAGCGGGTTTGTTACAACCCTTGCCTATTGCCGAGTGGAAGTGGGAGCATGTCACTATGGACTTCGTTGTAGGTCTTCCGAGGACTCAGCGGGGTAGTGATGCTATTTGGGTGGTTGTAGACCGGTTGACTAAGTCGGCGCACTTCATTCCTATGCGCGTGAGGGATTCGGTGGATCATCTGGCCGACTTGTATATTCGGGACATAGTGAGGTTGCACGGGGTCCCAGTGACGATTGTCTCAGATAGAGATCCTCGTTTTACTGCTACGTTGTGGCAGAGTTTGCAGAGTGCCTTGGGCACTAAGTTGACCTTTAGTACAACTTATCATCCTCAGACTGACGGGCAGTCCGAGCGTACTATTCAGATCCTCGAGGATATGCTTCGGGGTTGTGCCCTTGATTTCAGTGGGACGTGGGAGAGGCACTTGCCATTGGTAGAGTTTGCCTACAACAACAGTTATCAGTCTAGTATCGGTATGGCACCGTTTGAGGCCTTGTATGGCCGACCTTGTAGGTCTCCAGTTTGTTGGGCCGAGGTGGGTGATACACCTTTGTTGGGTCCGGAGTTAGTTAAGGAGACGACGGAGAAAGTTGAACTTATCCGTAGGAGGCTTGTTACAGCCCAGAGTCGTCAGAAATCTTATGCTGACCGTAGGAGGAGACCGTTGGAGTTTGAGATGGGTGATCACGTTTTTCTGAAGATATCACCTAGGCGGGGATTGTTGAGGTTTGGGAAGAGTGGGAAGTTGTCCCCTCGGTTTATTGGACCTTTTGAGATCCTTGAGAGGATTGGCGAGGTTGCTTATCGTTTGGCTTTGCCGCCACAATTGTCCGGAGTTCATGACGTGTTTCATGTGAGTATGCTTCGGAAGTATGAGCCGGATCCATCACATGTGTTGGATTGGACCGACTTAGAGGTAGATGAGGATGCCTCGTATGAGGAGAGACCGGTTCGGGTCTTGGATAGGCGGGATCAAGTCCTGCGTGGCAAGACCATCCCTTTGGTTAAGGTTTTGTGGAAACATCACGGAGTGGAGGAGGCCACTTGGGAACGTGAGTTGGGAGTCCGCGAGAAATATCCGGACTTGTTTGTTGATGTGTAATCAAGTATTGCAATTGTGTAATTGTAATGAACTTTAAGAACATTCAAATTGTCTTAAGTTGTAAAACATGGTGCATGTTTTGGTTAATGTAAATGTTGTAGAACTTGCCTTGTTATGGGAGTTGATTATAATATTGCATGTGTTGGCTATATTATAGAAATGGAATTGTATCATGATTATTGCTTATGATATGAATTGTGAACCATATATGTTGGAAATGGTTGAAATGGAAAGAAAATGCATGTTGAAATGTATATATTGTGGAATGCCTCTTTATAAGAGATGGAATGACCGGGAATGGGTCGAATTGTGTAATGTTGTGGCATAACATTGTTTAAAAGAGAGGAAAACTTGCTTTTCAAAACTTGTTTTTAATTTCGGGGACGAAATTCTTTAAGGGGGGGAGGTTATAGCGGTCCCGGGTTTACCCCTTGTTGTATAGTGATCCGGACTTGTGTCCGTGGATGTTGGTAGTTGAGTATTGTCTTGTTTACATCCTTTCTTGCTTTGTATTTGAGTTATAGGATGTGTTGGGCAGGTTTGTTACAGGTTGGTTGAGCTTAGGAACCAAGTCTAGTTGCCCAGGTTTTGGCTGGTCCGCTCGAGCGGAGATGTTGGCGCTCGAGCGGAGAGGTTGTTGTTGCTTGTACGCTCGAGCGGGGTTTTGGGCGTTCGAGCGGAGAATGCATCCATCCAGTATTTCGTGACTCCTGCAAAACTTCTGCAGGTGTGGTTTCTACGCTCGAGCGGAGGTGGTGCGCTCGAGCGGGGTGAGCTCGAGCAGGAATGTTGCACTCGAGCGGACAGTGTGTTTTTGGTGAGAGTTCTGGGAGGGGGAAACCTGCGCTCGAGCGGGCTGGAACCTACGCTCGAGCAGACGAACTTTGTGTCTGTGTCTTGGCGCTCGAGCGTACAATGTTACGCTCGAGCGGCGTGTCTTGCGCTCGAGCGGACCTATCGTATAACTGAGTGGAGCTGGGCATTTTTAAATCACTTTTTGACTTATCTTCTCTCTCCTACTTTACAAAAACGCCATTTTCAGAGCTTCTCACTCAAAAATCTTACTTCTCTCTAAGTATTGATCTAGCTAGGGTGTGTTGTTCACCTTTGGTCTTCACAAAAAGGGTGTTGATCGTCGAGGGCGTCGTTTTGATCCGAATAGTTTGGTGTTTGGAGCATTTTGGTTTTGGGTCCTTCTCCCTTGGAGCTCATCTTTTGAGGTAGGGATATCTTACTCCTCTTTATGAGTTTTGTCTTTAAATTTTAGCATTTTGATATGTTGGGGGTTATTGTGTAATTTTGGGAAACTTTGGGTCATTGTGTAATTTTGCAAAAGTTGGGGGTTTTGTCTATAACAAACCTAGAAGCATGTTTAGTGTGGAAACATGGAATTAATGTTGAAACATTAGTTAAATTGGAACCTAAGGGTTGTGATGTTAATTATGGAAAAACGTCCTAATTACATTGATTTATTAATTTGGATAATTAATTGGGAAGAATGAGAAATTGGAATGGAATTGTCTCATTGAGCATGATAATGGAAAGAATACATTTATTTCATGTATTGATATGTGATGTGTATAATTGTTGTTTGTATGCATTGTGTTGTGTTGGAGGAGATAGGGGATGTACTCCACGGTTTAGGGGAAGATAGGGGATGGACCTCTAAACCGGATGTTGTTGGGAGGAGATAGGGGATGAACTCCGTAGATAGAGCATGTATGCTTATCTAGAGATGTATTGACAGAGCGGATATGCTTGTCGTTGGAAGTGTTGTTATAACTTGTATGTTTACCTGTGTTGAGGTGAAAAGTGTTGGCATGAGTGTTTGTCTCATGTGAGATGTTTGGCCAGGTTCTGAGCCAAGGCTATAAAATGGCAAGTAAAAGGAATGGAAATGGAAATGAAAGGAAATATAGACTTAAGTGTCTTGGAATTGTATTATGTTATGAAAGAATGCAAAAGTGTTGACCATCTATCAACTGTTAATCTTTTAGTCATTATTCATAACTGGTTTAGTATATTTCTACTGGGCTGTGGCTCACCCTATATGGGAACTTCATTTTCAGGTACAGGTAGCTTGCCACCTCCAAGGACTTAGCTTGGGAGGCTAGTGGCGGACAGACTTTTTGGTTGTCTTTCCTTTTTGTTGTATTACATGTAAATTCAAGCCAAGGGCTTTATGTGTAAATGAGTTAGTACTCTACTTTTGTGTAACCAAGTGTTAACTTGGAAAGCTGTAAGCCCTTAGGGCATTTGCTTTTGTTGTTAACATGTAATACTTTTGTAATACAACTCTGATGAATGGAAAGATGTGGATTTTACATATATCATAGTGTGTCTATATTGTTGGGATTGATGTCATTATTTTGAGGACGTTACAAACACAGATCGAACACTTAAAAAAAAAAAGAGAGATGAGGAATTGGATCTCTGTGCTTGAAAAAAAACTGTCCATAAAGAGCTGGATCAATAGAGTCTTCTCCTCCGATTGTCCTCTGTAAGCATTGAGTAAAATAATTTGGTGAGAAGTCCTTTTTTTTTGTTTGGAAAGACGTTTTATTTTCAATTTTACTCCTTAATTTATCTGTTTAATTTTTTTTTCTATATGTTCAAATTTACATTTAAGTGTTTAATTAATTTTTTTGTCTATATATTCAAAAATTGAACAGATAGTCAAAATTTTTTAATATATAGACCAAAAAAAAATAATTAAACACTGAAAATGTAAATTTGAACATATAGAAAAAAAAAATTCAACAGATAAATTAAGGAGTAAAATTGAAAATAAAACGTCTTTCAAATCAAATAAAAGGACTTCTCACCAAATTATTTTACTCAATGCTGGCAGAGGACAATCGGAGAAGAAGACTCCATTGATCCAGCTCCTTCTGGACAATTTTTTTTTCAAGCACACAGATCTAATTCCTCATCTGTTTTTTTTTTTAAATGTTCGATCTGTGTTGTTGTTGTATGATGAAACCAATTGCAACAGATAGTTGTAAATGAACCAAACAAAAATTAAAAATTAAGCAGATAAAAAAAATAAAAAAAATTGAACCGATATATATACTGGATTATATTTGAGAAAGAATTTCAACAGATAGAGAGAAAGAACAAGAGAGGGAGAAAGAAAGATTGCAACAGATCCTGGCTTCGTGTATTTCAACAGATAATAAAACTGAACAGATAAAAATAGATTGAAGATTGTGATTGGTTTGTTGAACAGATAAGAAATTTTAGATAGATATTTGAACAGATAAGAGATTAAAATTGAACTGATAATTAAATCTAGACAAAAATTTGCACAGATAGTCAAAAGTTTTGAATATATAGAAAAAAATAATAATAATTAGACACTTAAATTTAAATTTGAACATATAGAAAAAAAAATTCAACAGATAAATTAAGAAGTAAAATTGAAAATGAAACGTCTTTCAAAACAAACAAAAGGACTTCTCACCAAATTATTTTACTCAATGTTTGCAGAGGACAATCGGAAGAGAAGACTCCATTGATCCAGCTCTTTATGGACATTTTTTTTTCAAGCACACAGATCCAATTCCTCATCTCTTTTCTTTTTTTTAAGTGTTCGATCTGTGTTGTTGTTGTATGATGAAACCAATTGCAACAGATAGTTGTAAATGAACCAAAAATAAATAAAAATTAAGCAGATAAAAAAAAATTGAACAGATATATATATACTGGATTATATTTGAGAAAGAATTTCAACAGATAGAGAGAAAGAACAAGAGACAGAGAAAGAAAGATTGCAACAGATCCTGGATTGGTGTATTTTAACAGATAATAAAATTGAACAGATAAAAATAGATTGAAGATCGTGACTGGTTTGTTAAACAGATAAGAAATTTTGGATAGATATTTGAACAGATAAGAGATTAAAGTTGAACTGATAATAAAATCTAGACAAAAATTTGCACAGATAGGAAAAAAATTGAACAGATTGCCAAAATTTTTGAATATATAGACAAAAAAAAATAATTAAACACTTAAATGTAAATTTGAACATATAGAAAAAACAAATTCAACAGATAAATTAAGGATTAAAATTGAAAATTAAACGTCTTTCAAAACAAACAAAAGGACTTCTCACCAAATTATTTTACTCAATGCTTGCAGAGGACAATCGGAGGAGAAGACTCCATTGATCGAGCTCTTTATGGACAGTTTTTTTTTCAAGCACACAGATCCAATTCCTCATCTCTTTTTTTTTTTTTTAAAGTGTTCGATCTGTGTTGTTGTTGTATGATGAAACCAATTGCAACAGATAGTTGTAAATGAACCCAAAAAAAATTAAGAATTACGCAGATAAAAAAAATAAAAAAAAAATTGAATAGATATATATATACTGGATTATATTTGAGATAGAATTTCAACAGATAGAGAGAAAGAACAAGAGAGAGAAAGAAAGATTGCAACAGATCCTGACTTGGATTATTTCAACAGATAATAAAATTGAACAGATAAAAATAGATTGAATATTGTGACTGGTTTGTTGAACAGATAAGAAATTTTGGATAGATATTTGAACAGATAAGAGATTAAAATTGAACTGATAATAAAATCTAGAAAAAAATTTGCACAAATACGGAAAATAATTGAACAGATAGTCAAATTTTTTGAATATATAGACAAAAAAAAATAATTAAACACTTAAATGTAAATTTGAACATATAGAAAAAAAAAATTCCACAGATAAATTAAGGAGTAAAATTGAAAATAAAACGTCTTACAAAACAAACAAAAGGACTTCTCACCAAATTATTTTACTCAATGCTTGCAGAGGACAATCGGAGGAGAAAACTCCATTGATCCAGCTCTTTATGGACAGTTTTTTTTTTGAAGCACAGAGATCCAATTCCTCATCTCTTTTTTTTTTTTTTAAGTGTTCGATCTGTGTTGTTGTCGTATGATGAAACCAATTGCAACAGATAGTTGTAAATGAACCCAAAAAAAAATTAAAATTAAGCAGATAAAAAAATAAAAAAAATTGAACAGATATATATATACTGGATTATATTTGAGAAAGAATTTCAACAGATAGAGAGAAAGAACAAGAGAGAGAGAAAGAAAAATTACAACAGATCCTGCCTTCGTGTATTTCAACAGATAATAAAATTGAATAGATAAAAATAGATTGAAGATTGTGACTGGTTTGTTGAACAGATAAGAAATTTTGGATAGATATTTGAACAGATAAGAGACTAAAATTGAACTGATAATAAAATCTAGACAAAAATTTGAACAGATAGGGGAAAAAATTGAACAGATAGTCAAAATTTTTGAATATATAAATAAAAAAAATTATAATTAAACACTTAAATGTAAATTTGAACATACAGAAAAAAAATTCAACAGATAAATTAAGGAGTAAAATTGAAAATAAAACGTCTTTCAAAACAAACAAAAGGACTTCTCACCAAAGTATTTTACTCAATGCTTACAGAGAACAATCGAAGGAGAAGACTCCATTGAGCCAGCTCTTTATGGACAGTTTTTTTTTTCAAGCACACAGTTCCAATTCCTCATCTCTTTTTTTTTTTTTAAGTGTTCGATCTGTGTTGTTGTTGTATGATGAAACCAATTGCAACGGATAGTTGTAGATGAACCAAAAAAAATTAAAAATTAAGCAGATAAAAAAATAAAAAAAAATTGAACAGATATATATATACTGGATTATATTTGAGAAAGAATTTCAACATATAGAGAGAAAGAACATGAGAGAGAGAAAGAAAGATTACAACAGATCCTGGCTTGGTGTATTTCAACAGATAATAAAATTGAACAGATAAAAATTGTTGTGGGAATTGAAAAATATTTATCTTAAATCAATTTTATACAATAATATTGAAAGCAAAACAGATTCTTTTTAAAAAGGTTTTCACAATTCAATATAAACTGTACATACAAATATATAACAGAATAAGTAAAAGATGAAAGAATTCAGAAAGTAGCCTGTGTGATTGTGAGAGGCACGTCGAAGACGCTGTCCTAAAGTTGTTATGCGCTCTCTCCGTGCAGGTTCTAACGATCACAAACGACTCCAAGATACAACCCCAGAATTCACAGGAATCTGATACAATGCACAGTTGTACCAGAAGAATTTGCCAAGTTTGATTCAGTAGCCCAGAAATATGGAAGATATTAAATACTGTAAAGAGAAGAAGAGGAGAGAGAGAGAAAACAGAGTACGATCCTTTTCCTGAGTAAGAGTCATATTTTAAATAGACTCCTTGATGTTTGTTGGGAACAGACATACCCATTCATTTTGAAAACAAATACAAGTTTAAAATTCAAACAAATAATACTATTAAAAGAAATAAATAAAATAAATAAAGTTTTGAAGCTTTAGGAAATCTCCAACAAAAATAGATTGAAGATTGTGACTGGTTTGTTGAACAGATAAGAAATTTTGGATAGATATTTGAACAGATAAGAGATTAAAATTGAACTGATAATAAAATCTAGACAAAAAGTTACACTGATAGGGAAAAAAATTGAACAGATAGTCAAAATTTTTGAATATATACACACAAAAAAAAAAATTAAACACTTCAATGTAAATTTGAACATATAGAAAAAAAAAATTCAACGGATAAATTAAGGAGTAAAATTGAAAATAAAACGTCTTTCAAAACAAACAAAAGGACATCTCACCAAATTATTTTACTCAATGCTTGCAGAGGACAATCGGAGGAGAAGACTCCATTGATCCAGCTCTTTATGGACAACTTTTTTTTTTCAAGCACACAGATCCAATTCCTTATCTCTTTTTTTTTTTAAGTGTTGGATCTGTGTTGTTGTTGTATGGTGAAACCAATTCGAACAGATAGTTGTAAATGAACTAAAAAAAAATTAAAAATTAAGCAGATAAAAAAAAATAAATTGAACAGATATATATACTGGATTATATTTGAGAAAGAATTTCAATAGATAGAGAGAAAGAACAAAAGAGAGAGAAAGAAAGATTGCAACAGATCCTGGCTTCGTGTATTTCAACAGATAATAAAATTGAACAGATAAAAATAGATTGAAGATTGTGACTGGTTTGTCGAACAGATAAGAAATTTTGGATAGATATTTGAACAGATAAGAGATTAAAATTGAACTGATAATAAAATCTAGAAAAAAATTTGCACAGATAGGGAAAATAATAGAACAAATAGTCAAAATTTTTGAATATATAGACAAAAAAAAAATTATTAAACACTTCAATGTAAATTTGAACATATAGTAAAAAAAAATCAACAGATAAATTAAGGAGTAAAAATTGAAAATAAAACGTCTTTCAAAACAAACAAAAGGACTTCTCACCAAATTATTTTACTCAATGCTTGGAGAGAACAATCGGAGGAGAAGACTCCATTGATCCAGCTCTTTATGGACAGTTTTTTTTTCAAGCACACAGATCCAATTCCTCATCTCTTTTTCTTTTTTTTTTAAAGTGTTCGATCTGTGTTGTTGATGTATGATGAAACCAATTGCAACAGATCGTCGTAAATGAACCAAAAAAAATTAAAAATTAAGCAGATAAAAAAAATAAAAAAAATTGAACAGATATATATTTATTGGATTATATTTGAGAAAGAATTTCAACAGATAGAGAGAAAGAACAAGAGAGAGAGAAAGAAATATTGAAACAGATCCGGGCTTGGTGTATTTCAACAGATAATAAAATTGAACAATAGATTGAAGATTGTGACTGGTTTGTTGAATAGATAAGAAATTTTGGATAGATATTTGAACAGATAAAAGATTAAAATTGAACTGCTAATAAAATCTAGACAAAAATTTGCAACGATAGGGAAAAAAATTGAATAGATTGTCAAAATTTTTGAATATATAGACAAAAAAAAATAATTAAACACTAAATGTAAATTTGAACATATAGAAAAAAAATTAAACAGATAAATTAAGGAGTAAAATTGAAAATAAAGCGTCTTTCAAAACAAACAAAAGGACTTCTCACCAAATTATTTTACTCAATGCTTGCAGAGGACAATCGGAAGAGAAGACTCCATTGATCCAGCTCTTTATGAACAGTTTTTTTTTCAAGTACACATATCCAATTCCTCATCTATTTGTTTTTTTAAGTGTTCGATCTGTGTTGTTGTTGTATGATGAAACCAATTCGAACAGATAGTTGTAAATGAACCAAAAAAAATTAAAAATTAAGCAGATAAAAAAAATAAAAGAAATTGAACAGGTATATATATACTGGATTATATTTGAGAAAGAATTTCAACAGATAGAGAGAAAGAACAAAAGAGAGAGAAAGAAAGATTGCAACAGATCCTGGCTTCGTGTATTTCAACAGATAATAAAATTGAACAGATAAAAATAGATTGAAGATTGTGACTGGTTTGTCGAATAGATAAGAAATTTTGGATAGATATTTGAACAGATAAGAGATTAAAATTGAACTGATAATAAAATCTAGACAAAAATTTGCACAGATAGGGGAAAAAATTGAACAGATAGTCAGAATTTTTGAATATATAGACAAAAAAAATAATTAAACACTTCAATGTGAATTTGAACGTATAGAAAAAAAAAATTCAACAGATAAATCAAGGAGTAAAATTGAAAATAAAACGTCTTTCAAAACAAACAAAAGGACTTCTCACCAAATTATTTCACTTAATGCTTGCAGAGGACAATCGGAGGAGAAGAATCCATTCATCAAGCTCTTTCTGGACAGTTTCTTTTTCAAACACACAGATCCAATTCATAATCTCTTTTTTTTTTTTTTTAACTGTTCGATCTGTGTTGTTGTATGATGAAACCAATTCCAACAGATAGTATTAAATGAACAAAAAAAAATTAAAAATTAAGCAGATCAAAAAAATAAATAAATTGAACAGATATATATATACTGGATTATATTTGAGAAAGAATTTCAACAGACAGAGAGAAAGAACAAGAGCGAGAGAAAGAAAGATTGCAACAGATCCTGGCATAGTGTATTTCAACAAATAATAAAATTGAACAGATAAAAATAGATTGAAGATTGTGACTGGTTTGTTGAACAGATAAGAAATTTTGGATAGATATTTGAACAGATAAGAGATTAAAATTGAACTGATAATAAAATCTAGACAAAAATTTGCACAGATAGGGAAAATAATTGAACAGATAGTCAAAATTTTTGAATATATAGACAAAAAAAATAATTATTAAACACTTAAATGTAAATTTGAACATATAGAAAAAAAAATCAACAGATAAATTAAGGAGTAAAATTGAAAAGAAAACGTCTTTCAAAACAAACAAAAGAACTTCTCACCAAATTATTTTACTCAATGCTTGCAGAGGACAATCGGAGGAGAAGACTCCATTGATCCAGCCCTTTATGGACAGTTTTTTTTTTCAGGCACACAGGTCCAATTCCTCATCTCTTTAGTTTTTTTTAAAGTGTTCGCTCTGTGTTGTTGTTGTATGATGAAACCAATTGCAACAGATAGTTGTAAATGAATCAAAAAAAATTAAAAATTAAGCAGATAAACAAAATAAAAAAAATTGAACAGATATATATATACTGGATTATATTTGAGAAAGAATTTAAACAGATAGGGAAAAGAAGAAGAGAGAGAGAAAGAAAGATTGCAACAGATCCTGGCTTGGTGTATTTCAACAGATAATAAATTTGAACAGATAAAAATAGATTGAAGATTGTGACTGGTTTGTTGAACAGATAAGAAATTTTGGATAGATATTTGAACAGATAAGAGATAAAAATTGAACTGATAATAAAACCAAGACAAAAAATTGCACAGATAGGAAAAAAAATTGAACAGATAGTCAAAATTTTTGAATGTATAGACAAAAAAAAGAAATTAAACACTTAAATGTAAATTTGAACATACAGAAAAAAAAATTCAACAGATAAATTAAGGAGTAAAATTGAAAATAAAATATTTTTCAAAACAAACATAAGGACTTCTCACCAAATTATTTTACTCAATGTTTGCAGAGGACAATCGGAGGAGAAGACTCCATTGATCCAGCTCTTTATAGACAATTTTTTTTTTCAAGCACACAGATCCAACTCCTCATCTCTTTTTTTTTTTTTTTAAGTGTTCAATCTGTGTTGTTGTTGTATGATGAAACCAATTGCAACAGATAGTTGTAAATGAACCAAAAAAAAATTACAAATTAAGCAGATAAAAAAAATAAAAAAATTGAACAGATATATATACTGGATTATATTTGAGAAAGAATTTCAACTGATAGAGAGAAAGAACAAGAGAGAGAGAAAGAAAGATTGCTACAGATCCTGGCTTCGTGTATTTCAACAGATAATAAAATTGAACAGATAAAAATAGATTGAAGATTGTGACTGGTTTATTGAACAAATAAGAAATTTTGGATAGATATTTGAATAGATAAGAGATTAAAATTGAACTGATAATAAAATCTAGACAAAAATTTGCAAAGATAGGGTAAAAAATTGAACACATAGTCAAAATTTTTGAATATATAGAGAAAAAAAAAATAAACGTTTAAATGTAAATTTGAACATATAGAAACAAAATTCTACAGATAAATTACGGAGTAAAATTGAAAATAAAACGTCTTTCAAAACAAACAAAAGGACTTCTCACCAAATTATTTTACTAAATGCTTGCAGAGGACAATCGGAAGAGAAGACTCCATTGATCCAGCTCTTTATGGACAGTTTTTTTTTCAAGCACACCGATCCAATTCCACATCTCTTTTTTTTTTTTTTAAGTGTTCGATCTGTGTTGTTGTTGTATGATGAAACCAATTCGAACAGATAGTTGTAAATGAACCAAAAACAAATTAAAAATTAAGCAGATAAAAAAAATAAAAAAAATTGAACAGATATATATACTGGATTATATTTGAGAAATAATTTCAACAGATAGAGAGAAAGAACAAGAGAGAGAAAGAAAGATTGCAACAGATCCTGGCTTGGTGTATTTCAACAGATAATAAAATTGAACAGATAAAAATAGATTGAAGACTGTGACTGGTTTGTTGAACAGATAAGAAATTTATGATAGATATTTGAACAGATAAGAGATTAAAATTGAACTGATAATAAAATCTAGACAAAAATTTGCACAGACAGGGAAAAAATTGAACAGATAGTCAAAATTTTTGAATATATAGACAAAAAAAAAATAATTAAACACTTCAATGTAAATTTGAACATATAGGAAAAAAAAATTCAACAGATAAATTAAGGAGTAAAATTGAAAATAAAACGTCTTTCAAAACAAACAAAAGGACTTCTCACTAAATTATTTTAATCAATGCTTGCAGAGGACAATCGGAGGAGAAGACTCCATTGATCCAGCTCTTTATGGACAGTTTTTTTTTCAAGCACACAGATCCAATTCCTCATCTCTTTTTTTTTTTTTTTAAGTGTTCGATCTGTGTTGTTCTTGTATGATGAAACCAATTCCAACAGATAGTTGTAAATGAACTAAAAAAAATTAAAAATTAAGCAGATAAAATAAATAAATAAATTGAACAGATATATATATACTGGATAATATTTGAGAAAAAATTTCAACAGATAGAGAGAAAGAACAAGAGAGAGAAAGAAAGATTACAACAGATCTAGGCTTGGTGTATTTCAACAGGTAATAGAATTGAAATGATAAAAATAGATTGAAGATTGTGACCGGTTTGTTGAACAGATAAGAAATTTTGGATAGATATTTGAACAGATAAGAGATTAAAATTTAACTGATAATAAAATGTAGAGAATAATTTGCACAGATAGGGAAAATAATTGAACAGATAGTCAAAAATTTTGAATATATATACAAAAAAAATAGTTATTAAACACTTAATTGTAAATTTGAACATATAGAAAAAAAAAATTCAACAAATAAATTAAGGAGTAAAATTGAAAATAAAACGTCTTTCAAAACAAACAAAAGGACTTCTCACCAAATTATTTTACTAAATGCTTGCAGAGGACAATCGGAAGAGAAGACTCCATTAATCCAGCTCTTTATGGACAGTTTTTTTCCAGGCACACAGATCCAATTCCTCATCTCTTTTTTTTTTTTTAAGTGTTCGATCTGTGTTGTTGTTGTATGATGAAACCAATTGCAACAGATAGTTGTAAATGAACCAAAAAAAAATTAAAAATTAAGCAGAAAAAAAATAAAAAAAATTGAACAGATATATATACTGGATTATATTTGAGGAAGAATTTCAACAGATAGAGAGAAAGAACAGGAGAGAGAGAGAAAGAAAGATTGCAACAGATCCTGGCTTCGTGTATTACAACAGATAATAAAATTGAACAGATAAAAATAGATTGAAGATTGTGACTGGTTTGTTGAACAAGTAAGAAATTTTGGACAGATATTTGAACAGATAAGAGATTAAAATTGAACTGATAATAAAAACTACACAAAAATTTGCACAGATAGGGAAAGAAATTGAACAGATAGTCAAAATTTTTGAATATATAGACAAAAAAAATAATTGAACACTTAAATATAAATTTGAACATATAGAAAAAAATATTCTATAGATAAATCAAGGAGTAAATTGAAAATAAAACGTCTTTCGAGACAAACAAAAGGACTTCTCCCAAAATTATTTTACTCAATGCTTGCAGAGGACAATCGGAGGAGAAGACTCCATTGATCCATATCTTTATGGACAAATTTTTTTTTTCAAGCACATAGATCCAATTCCTCATCTCTTTTTTTTTTTTAAGTGCTCGATCTGTGTTGTTGTTGTATGATGAAACCAATTGCAACAGACAGTTGTAAATGAACCAAAAAAAAATTAAAAATTAAGTAGATAAAAAAAACAAAAAAATTTGAATAGATATAAATATACTGGATTATATTTGAAAAAGAATTTCAACAAATACAGAGAAAATCTAGACAAAAATTTGAACAGATATGGATAAAAATTGGACAGATAGTCAAAATTTTTGAATATATAGACAAAAAAAAATTTAAAAAACTTACATGTAAAATTGAACATATAGAAAAAAAAATTCAACAGATAAATTAAGGAGTAAAATTGAAAATAAAACGTCTTTCAAAACAAACAAAACGACTTCTCACCAAATTATTTTACTCAATGCTCGCAGAGGACAATCGGAGGAGAAGACTCCATCGATCCTGCTCTTTATGGATAGTTTTTTTTTCAAGCACACAGATCCAATTCCTCATCTCTCTTTTTTTTTTTAAGTGTTCGATCTGTGTTGTTGTTATATGATGAAACCAATTCTAACAGATAGTTGTAAATGAACCAAAAAAAATTAAAAATTAAGCAGATAAAAAAATAAATAAATTGAACAGATATATATATACTGGATTATATTTGAGAAAGAATTTCAACAGATAGAGAGAAAGAACAAGAGAGAGAAAGAAAGATTGCAACAGATCCTGGCTTGGTGTATTTCAATAGATAATAAAATTGAACAGGTAAAAATAGATTGAAGATTGTGACTGGTTTATTGAACAAATAAGAAATTTTGGATAGATATTTGAACAGATAAGAGATTAAAATTGAACTGATAATAAAATCTAGACAAAAATTTGCACAGACAGGGAAAAAATTGAACAGATAGTCAAAATTTTTGAATATATAGACAAAAAAGAAGTTAAACACTTAAATGTGAATTTGAACATATAGAAAAAAAAAATTCACCAAATAAATTAAGGAGTAAAATTGAAAATAAAATGTCTTTCAAAACAAACAAAATGACTTCTCACCAAATTATTTTACTCAATGTTTGCAGAGGACAACCGGAGGAGAAAACTCCATTGATCCAGCTCTTTATGGACAGTTTTTTTCCAAGCACACAGATCCAATTCCTCATCTCTTTTTTTTTTTTTTTTTAAGTGTTCGAACTGTGTTGTTGTTGTATAATGAAACCAATTGCAACAAATAGTTGCAAATGAACGAAAAAAAATTAAAAATTAAGCAGATAAAAAAACTAAAAAAAATTGAACAGATATATATATACTGGATTATATATGAGGAAGAATTTCAACAGATAGAGAGAAAGAACAAGAGAGAGAGAAAGAAATATTGCAACAGATCCTGGCTTCGTGTATTTCAACAGATAATAAAATTTAACAGATAAAAATAGATTGAAGATTGTGACTGGTTTGTTCAACAAATAAGAAATTTTGGATAGATATTTGAACAGATAAGTGATTAAAATTGAACTGATAATAAAATCTAGACAAACATTTGCACAGATAGGGAAAAAATTGAACAGATAGTGAAATTTTTTGAATATATAGACAAAAAAAAAATTATTAAACACTTAAATGTAAATTTGAACATATAGAAAAAAAATTCAACAGATAAATTAAGGAGTAAAATTGAAAATAAAACGTCTTTCAAAACAAACAAAAGGACTTCTCAACAAATTATTTTACTCAATGTTTGCAGAGGACAATCGGAGGAGAAGACTCCATTGACCCAGCTCTTTATGGACAGTTTTTTTTTCAAGCACACAGATCCAATTCCTCTTTTCTTCTTTTTTTTTTAAGTGTTCGATCTGTGTTGTTGTTGTATGATGAAACCAATTGCAACAGATTGTCGTGAATGAACCAAAAAAAATTAAAAATTAAGCAAATAAAAAAAAATTTAAAAAAATTGAACAGATATATATATACCAGATTATATTTAAGAAAGAATTTAAACATATAGGGAAAAGAACAAGAGAGAGAGAAAGAAAGATTGCAACAGATCCTGGCTTTGTGTATTTCAACAGATAATAAAATTGAACAGATAAAAATAGATTGAAGATTGTGACTGGTTTGTTGAACAGATAAGAAATTTTGGATAGATATTTGAACAGATAAGAGATTAAAATTGAACTGATAATAAAATCTAGACAAAAATTTGCAAAGATAGGGAAAAAAAATTGAACAGATAGTCAAAATTTTTGAATATATAGAAAAAAAAATAATTAAACACTTAAATGTAAATTTGAACATATAGAAAAAGAATTAAACAGATAAATCAAGGAGTAAAATTGAAAATAAAACGTCTTTCAAAACAAACAAAAGAACTTCTCACCAAATTATTTTACTCAATGCTTGCTGAGGACAATCGGAGGAGAAGACTCCATCGATCCTGCTCTTTATGGACAGTTTTTTTTTCAAGCACACAGATCCAATTCCTCATCTCTCTTTTTTATTTTAAGTGTTCAATCTGTGTTGTTGTTGTATGATGAAACCAATTCTAATAGATAAGTTGTAAATGAACCAAAAAAAATTAAAAATTAAGCAGATAAAAAAATAATTAAATTGAACATATATATATATACTGGATTATATTTGAAAAAGAATTTCAACAGATAGAGAGAAAGAACAAGAGAGAGAGAAAGAAAGATTGCAACAGATCCTGGCTTGGTGTGTTTCAATAGATAATAAAATTGAACAGGTAAAAATAGATTGAAGATTGTGACTGGTTTATTGAACAGATAAGAAATTTTGGATAGATATTTGAACAGATAAGAGATTAAAATTGAACAAATAATAAAATCTATACAAAAATTTGCGCAGATTGGGAAAATAAATGAACAGATAGTCAAAATTTTTGAATATATAGACAAAAAAAGAAATTAAACACTTAAATGTAAATTTGAACAAATAGGGAAAAAAAAATCAACAGATAAATTAAGGAGTAAAATTGAACATAAAACGTCTTTCAAAACAAACAAAAGGACTTCTCACCAAATTAATTTACTCAATGCTTTCATAGTACAATCGAAGGAGAAGTCTCCATTGATCCAGTTCTTTATGGACAGTTTTTTTTTCAAGCACACAGATCCAATTCCTCATCTCTTTTTTTTTTTTTTAAAGTGTTCGATCTGTGTTGTTGTTGTATGATGAAACCAATTGCAACAGATAGTTGTAAATGTACCAAAAAAAATTAAAAATTAAGCAGATAAAAAAAATAAAAAAAAATTGAACAGATATATATATACTGAATTATATTTGAGAAAAAATTTCAACAGATAGGGAAAAGAAGAAGAGAGAGAGAAAGAAAGATTGCAAGAGATCCTGGCTTGTTGTATTTCAACAGATAATAAAATTGAACAGATAAAAATAGATTGAAGATTGTGACTGGTTTGTTGAACAGATAAGAAATTTTGGACAGATATTTGAACAGATAAGAGATTAAAATTGAACTGATAATAAAATCTAGACAAAAATTTGCACAGATAGGGAAAAAAATTGAACAGACAGTCAAAATTTTTGAATATATAGACAAAAAAAGAAGTTAAACACTTAAATGTAAATTTGAACATATAGAAAAAAAAATTCACCAGATAAATTAAGGAGTAAAATTGAAAATAAAATGTCTTTCAAAACAAACAAAAGGACTTCTCACCAAATTATTTTACTCAATGTTTGCAGAGGACAACCGGATGAGAAAACTCCATTGATTCAGCTCTTTATGGACAGTTTTTTTTCCAGGCACACAGATTCAATTCCATATCTCTTTTTTATTTATTTTTTTTAAGTGTTCGATCTGTGTTGTTGTTGTATGATGAAACCAATTGCAACAGATAGTTGTAAATGAACGAAAAAAATTAAAAATTAAGCAGATAAAAAAAATAAAAAAAATTGAACAGATATATATATACTGGATTCTATTTGAGGAAGAATTTCAATAGATAGAGAGAAAGAACAAGAGAGAGAGAAAGAAATATTGCAACAGATCCTGGCTTCGTGTATTTCAACAGATAATAAAATTGAACAGATAAAAATAGATTGAAGATTGTGACTGGTTTGTTGAACAGATAAGAAATGTTGGATAGATATTTGAACAGATAAGAGATTAAAATTGAACTGACAATAAAATCTAGACAAAAATTTGCACAGATAGGGAAAAAATTGAACAGATAGTCAAAATTTTTGAATATATAGACAAAAAAAATAATTATTAAACACTTAAATGTAAATTTGAACATATAGAAAAAAAATTAAACAGATAAATCAAGGAGTAAAATTGAAAATAAAACGTCTTCCATAACAAACAAAAGGACTTCTCACCAAATTATTTTACTCAATGCTTGCAGAGGACAATCGGAAGAGAAGACTCCATTGATCCAGCTCTTTATGGACAGTTATTTTTTTTTAAGCACACTGATCCAATTCCTCATCTAATTTTTTTTTTTAAAGTGTTCGATCTATGTTGTTGTTGTATGATGAAACCAATTGCAACAGATAGTTGTAAATGAACCAAAAAAAATTTAAAAATTAAGCAAATAAAAAAAAAAAAAAAATTGAACTGATATATATACTGGATTATATTTGAGAAAGAACAAGAGAGAGAGAAAGAAAGATTGCAACAGATCCTGGCTTCGTGTATTTCAACAGATAATAAAATTGAACAGATAAAAATAGATTGAAGATTGTGACTGGTTTGTTGAACAGATAAGAAATTTTGCATAGATATTTGAACAGATAAGAGATTAAAATTGAACAGATAATAAAATCTAAACAAAAATCTGCACAGATTGGGAAAAAAATTGAACAGATAGTCAAAAGTTTTGAATATATAGACAAAAAAAAATAATTAAACACTTCAATGTAAATTTGAACATATAGAAAAAAAAATTCAACTGATAAATTAAGTTGTAAAATCGAAAACAAAACGTTTTTCAAAACAAACAAAAGGACTTCTCACCAAATTATTTTACTCAATGCTTGCAGAGGACAATCGGTGGAGAAGATTCCATTGATCCAACTCTTTATGGACAGTTTTTTTTTTCAAGCACACAGATCCAATTCCTCATCTCTTTTTTTTTATTTTTTTAAGTGTTCGATCTGTGCTGTTGTTGTATGATGAAACCAATTGAACCAGATAGTTGTAAATGAACCAAAAAAAATTAAAAATTAAGCAAATAAAAAAAATAAAAAAATTTAACAAATATATATATACTGGATTATATTTGAGAAAGAATTTCAATAGATAGAGAGAAAGAACAAGAGAGAGAGAAAGAAAGAATGCAACAGATCCCGGCTTGGTGTATTTCAACAGATAATAAAATTGAACAGATAAAAATAGATTGAAAATTGTGACTGGTTTGTTGAACAGATAAGAAATTTTGGATATATATTTGAACAGATAAGAGATTAAAATTGAACTTATAGTAAAATCTAGACAAAAATTTTCACAGACAGGGAAAATAATTGAACAGATAGTCAAAATTTTGAATATATGGACAAAAAAAAATTATTAAACACTTAAATGTAAATTTGAACATATAGAAAAAAAAAATCAACAGATAAATTAAGGAGTAAAATTGAAAATAAAACGTCTTTCAAAACAAACAAAAGGACTTCTCACCAAATTATTTTACTCAATGCTTGCAGAGGACAATCGGAAGAGAAGACTCCATTTATAGCGACCCCGGTCTTTTTCCCATTTGATTATTGTATTCGGACTTATGTTCCGTGGATTCCGTTGTCATATTATTGTCGTTGTTGTCCTTGATTCCTTATTCTTTGGTTATAGGATGTTTTGGGCAGGTTGATTACAGGTTGGTTGAGTCTAGAAACAAATTCTTGATGTTCAGTTTTTGGCTTGCTCGCTCGAGCGAGCTTCTCTTCGCTCGAGCGAGGTCCTTCTTGGTTCGTCGCTCGAGCGAGCATTTCTTGGCTCGAGCGAGGGCTGCGTCCAGTGCTAGACCTGAGGGCAGTGTTTGTTGGCTCGAGCGAGCTTTCCTTCGCTCGAGCGAGATGGTTTGTCTTTGGCTCGAGCGAGCTTCTTTTCGCTCGAGCGAGGTCTGTTTTTGTGTCTGGTCGCTCGAGCGACCATGTCTTCGCTCGAGCGAGCCTGTCCAGTATTTAAACGCAGCAGCAGTTTTAAAACGTCTTTTTTACAATTTTTGATCCAGAAACCCTAGTTTCGAGTTTCTCTTCTCTCAACTCATCTTTTCCTTGGGTTTGATCTATCTAGAGGGCGTTTTTAATCTAGTTCCTTCATTAAAAAGGTAGAGGAGAGTGAGAGCTTTCATTTAATCGGAGCAATTGTTGATTTGGAGCACTTTGGGGTTTTGAGCACCATCTTCTCCTTCTCCTTTTGGGTTCTTCTGTTTAAGGTAGGGATTTCCTACTCCTTGTATACGTTTTAATCCTAAGTGTTGGTGTTTTGGTATGTGGGAGGTAGTTTGGTAATTTTGGGGAAAAACCTTAGGGTTTGTTATAAATTAATTCATGTAATTAATTTAAAGGAGAATTGTGTATTGGTTAAATTCATGAGATTTGGGGAAATTGAGATTTTGTTGATGTAGTTGAATATTTAATCACTCATCTGTGAAATTGATAGATATATATTGTGATATTTATTTCTTGCTTAGAAATAATTGTTTTGGGGCTATCGGTGGAGGATAGCCAATGATTGTTGTAGACCTTGCATGTGGCTTAGGTATAACTGGAATTTAGTCAGCTGTTTGACTGTTGAATTAATACAGAACATTACGTGTATTGATTATGTGTTGTATATGGCAAGTATTAATTATGTTGCATATGCATTTGGTTTTGGAGGAGATAGGGGATGAACTCCCGGTTTAGGGGAAGAAAGGGGATGGACTCCTAAACCGAATTTGTTGGAGGGTTTAGGGGAAGAAAGGGGATGGACCCCTAAACCAGATGTGTTGGGAGGAGAAAGGGGATAGACCCCTGTAGCATCACATTTATGTGTACTTATTGTTAATAGAAGTATTTCTATTGATTGTTGGCATGATACATCACCACCATGTGTATCAGTTGGGAAGTATGGAAGTGAATGTGATTGTGATTGATGTAACACCTGTATGTGTGTTTATTATATTGTAAGAAAGGTTAATCCGATGTGTTATCCTTGTTGAGTTGTTTGGCCAGGTTGTGAGCCATGTGGGTATAAGTGGAAAGTGAGTTGTGTCGTAGACCACGTGTCATAGACTGTGTAGGCATTCGTGTCATAAAATTTGGGAATTTATTATCTTGTGCTAACTATGTATCGGATGTTAATGCTTTAGTTAATTCTTATGCCTGGTTTAGTATTTCTCTACTGGGCTGTGGCTCACCCTATATGGGAACTTCATTTTCAGGTGCAGATGGTTCACTGCCTCCAAGGACTTAGCTTGTGAGGGATTGGAACTCGAAGATTTGTTTCTAGTTTATTTGCTTTTATATGTAAAACACTCAAGCCTAGGGCTTTATTTGTTTTTGAGTTAGACTCATGGATTTGTGTCCAAGTATTGGCTTGGCAAGATGTAAGCCCGTAGGGCATTTATTTTGATGTTTTATTTCTTAATACTCTGATGAATGGAATTATATTCTTGTTTTGATATGATGATGTATGTTAATATTATTTATTATGGGTTTAATTTTGAGGGCGTGACAACTTGGTATCAGAGCGTACCGGGTTCGAATACTTTGGGTACGTGGGAAGTGATTAGTATCACAATGGGTTCGTCTCGTTTGATAGAGACTTAGTGTAATGATTGCATGCTTATATGATAACATGTTTACGTGACTATGTGGGTATGGAATGTAGTTTCTGGGATGTTGATTGGACCCTTGAGTCCCTGAAAGTCTTGTTGGAAAGGCACTTGATCAATGTTGTTTCCAACCGGAACTTTAGTGACGCCTCGGGACTATCATTATCCAGAAATGAAATTCGTAGGTGCTTATGTGATTATGTGCTTACGTGGTGTGATTTATTGTTGTCCAATGTATTAGGACGCGAGTGTCATAGTTTTGGCATATTATTTAGAGTGCTAACGTCCTTGTTTCTTTTATTAGGATGTCAGGACGAGGACGAGGTCGTGGTAGGCGTGGTAGGCAGGCCGGGCAAGAAGTGCCTATACAGGAGGAGATTCCGACGGTTCAGGAGGGTGTTGGCCAGGCCAATGCGGCCGAGCCAGTAGGGCAGCAGGGTTTGGGCACTTTGGCCCAAGAGATAGCAGGGGCATTTCAGGCGTCAGTGGACATTCTGAGGGCTGCGAATCCAGCCCAGGTAGTTCCGGCCCCGGTAGTTGCTGCAGATGCAGGGCCTTCTTTTCTGAAAAGGGAGTTTTTCCGGTCTCAACCGGAAGTGTTTGTTGGTGATCCTAGCGAGCCGCTTAGAGCAGACGAATGGCTCGAACAGACAACGAAAACGTTTGAGATGCTTGGCATCGAAGACGAGGGGTTGAAGGTGACCTTGGCATCTTTCCAGCTGAAAGGGGATGCGGGTCAGTGGTGGAAGTTCACCAAGGGTCGCATTGGAGGTACTTGGAAGGAGTTTGTTGATGCTTTTCAGGAGAAGTATCTGTCTCCAGCTGTTCAGGAGACGTTGAGAGATCAGTTCTGCCAGCTGAAGCAGAATAGTTCATCAGTGGCTGAGTTTGAGGCCTTATTTACTAGTTTGTCCAGGTTCGCACCTGAGTTAGTGGCGTCTGAGGAGCGTCGGTGTATAGAGTTCGAGAAGAAGTTGAGGCGCGGCCTCAAATTGAGAGTTGTGCCGACTATGATTAGGGATTTTGGGCGTTTGGTTGATGCAGCAGCCCATACTGAGATTGCGATGCGGGAGGAGGAGGAAGGGCAGAAAGGCTCCAAGAGGAGTCAGGATGGTCAGGGCGATGGCAGGAGGCAGAGAGGTTTCACTCCTCAGCAGCCTCAGAGTAGCTTCTCTAGGTCTACTTTTCCTGTACCGAGTGCTAGTTCGGGGAAAGGCAGTCAGGGAGATATTACCTGTTTCAAGTGTGGCCAGCTGGGCCATAAGTCTTCAGTCTGTCCTCAGAAGGGAGGAGTACAGAGGGCAGCATCTTCTTCGGCTCGATCACAGAGTCAGAGTCAGGGTAGAGGCCAGTCGCTCTCTTGTTTTCAGTGTGGTCAGCCGGGGCATATGAAGAGGTCCTGCCCGCAGTTAAGTGGCACACCTGGTGCGTCTGGTTTGAGTTGTTTTCAGTGTGGTCAGCCAGGGCACCTGAAGAGGTTTTGCCCACAGTTGAGTGGCACATCTGGTGCATCTGGGTTGAGGCAGACTCAGAGTCAGCCAGTTCAGTCCGTTCAGGCCTCGAGGACTAATCAGGGGGCTTCATCGTCCCATTCGGTGCAGCAGTCTTATGCTCCTAGGGGTGAGCAGGTTGATCAGAGGTCGTCTGGGCGCGTGTATGCAGTTACCGCGCAGGATCTGGTGCCGACTCCGTCGGTTGTGAGAGGTACCTTTTTGTTTTGCAATTCAGTTGCTAGTGTTTTGATCGATACGGGTGCATCTCATTCTTTTGTGTCTGCTGCATTCGCATCTATTTTGGAGTTGGAGTTAGCACAGTTAGCATCTCCTATTTGTGTAGTGTCACCACTTGGGGGCGAATTAATTTTGAAACAAGGTGTTAGGGGTTGTGATATAGAGGTCGATGATCATAGAATCCCTTTTGCTTTCGTGGTTATGCCCATGAAGGGCTTCGATGTTATTTTGGGTATGGACTGGTTATCGTCATACCGGGCATTTATTGATTGCTACCGTCAAAGGGTCACCTGTTGTACAGTTAGCGGGGAACGTTTCCATTTTCTAGGGGACAGGGTTGGTAGTGTTTTGCCACCAGGGTACGATCCGCGAGGGCGGAGTGAGCTTAGTGGTCTACTTGCTAGCCTTGAGAGCAGTGAGTGTGATGAGACCCAGATTGTGTTACCGAGGGTGGTTTGTGAATACCCGGACGTCTTCCCCGAGGATCTTGTTGGTTTGCCACCTCGTCGAGAGATTGAGTTCTCTATTGATTTAGTGCCCGGCACGGCGCCGATTTCTATGGCACCTTACCGTTTCGCCCCAGCTGAGTTAGTTGAGTTGAAGGTTCAACTCCAGGAGTTGCTAGATAAGGGCTATATCCGTCCTAGTGTTTCGCCGTGGGGAGCACCGGCCCTATTTGCTAAGAAGAAAGGTGGTGCTTTGAGACTGTGTATAGATTACCGGAAATTGAATCGGGCTACGGTTAAGAATAAGTACCCTATGCCTCGTATAGATGATTTGTTTGATCAGTTGAAGGGTTCCCGTTGTTTCTCTAAGATAGACTTGAGATCGGGTTATCATCAGTTGAGAGTCAGGGAGGAGGACATTCCAAAGACGGCATTCCGTACGCGGTATGGCCACTATGAGTTTCTGGTGATGCCGTTTGGGCTCACCAACGCACCGGCAGTGTTTATGGATTTGATGAATCGGATCTTTCGGGAATTCTTAGATCGTTTTGTGGTCGTCTTCGTGGACGACATTCGGATTTATTCACCTTCAGAGGAGGAGCACGAGGAACACTTGAGAGTGGTGCTTGAGTTACTTAGAGCCCATAAGTTATATGCTAAGTTCGGGAAGTGTGAATTCTGGCTAGAAGAGGTAAAATTTTTGGGCCACGTAGTTTCTGGGAAAGGGGTGTCTGTTGATACATCCAAGATTGAGGCAGTGCAAGATTGGGTACAACCTAAGAGTGTGTTTGAGATCCGCAGTTTTCTGGGATTGGCAGGGTATTATCGTCGGTTTGTGAAGGATTTCTCCAAGTTAGCTTCACCGTTAACCAGATTGACTCGGAAGGGAGTCAAATTTGTATGGAGTGAGACTTGTGAAAAGTCGTTTCAGGAATTGAAGGTTAGATTGACCACCGCTCCGGTCTTAATTATTCCAGAGAGAGGGTTAGGTTATGCAGTTTACTGTGACGCCTCACGAGAGGGTCTGGGTTGTGTGTTGATGCAAGAAGGGAAAGTGGTTGCCTATGGCTCACGCCAGTTGAAAATTCATGAGAAGAATTACCCTACGCATGATCTAGAGTTAGCAGCTGTGATATTTGCCTTGAAGATTTGGAGGCATTATCTGTTTGGTGAGAAATTTGAAGTATTCTCCGATCATAAGAGTCTGAAATATCTGTTTACACAGAAAGACTTGAATCTGAGGCAGAGGAGATGGATGGAATTTATTGAGGATTATGATTTCGAGTTACACTATCATCCGGGAAAGGCCAATGTTGTGGCCGATGCCCTTAGTAGGAAATCTGTTGGTGACGTTGCTAGTATAGCCATCCGAGAGTGGGAGATGTTGGGTGCAGTTGGGGAGTTTGATTTGCATCTGGGCGAATCCGTTGAGGCTGCGACCTTGTTTTCTGTTGTTGCACAGCCTACACTTGTGACTCGAGTGTTAGAGGCTCAGAGGGGTGATCTTGAGGTAGAATCTCTCCGGGAGAAGATTTCTAGTGGTAAGGTTGAGAAGGGTTTGACGGTGTATCCCGATCTGAGTGTGAGATACCGAGACCGTCTGTTTGTGCCGGAGTCGTGTCGAGAGGAGGTACTCCGAGAGTTTCATCATTCACGCCTTGCGGTGCATCCGGGAGGCACTAAAATGTATAGGGATTTGGGTCGCCAGTTTTGGTGGCGGGGTATGAAGAGAGACGTGGCAGCTTTCGTATCTAAGTGCCTTACTTGTCAGCAAGTGAAGGCCGAGCATCAGAGGCCAGCGGGTTTGTTGCAACCCTTACTTATTGCCGAGTGGAAGTGGGAACATGTCACTATGGACTTCGTTGTGGGTCTTCCTAGGACTCAGCGAGGTAATGATGCTATTTGGGTGGTTGTGGATCGGTTGACTAAGTCAGCACATTTTATTCCTATGCGTGTGAGAGATTCGGTGGATCATCTTGCCGATTTATATGTTCGGGAAATAGTAAAGTTGCATGGGGTTCCAGTGACGATTGTCTCAGATAGAGATCCTCGCTTCACTGCCAGGTTGTGGCAGAGTTTGCAGAGTGCTTTAGGCACTAAGTTGACCTTTAGTACGGCTTACCATCCTCAGACTGACGGGCAGTCAGAGCGTACCATACAGATCCTTGAGGATATGCTTCGGGGTTGTGTTCTTGATTTCAGTGGGTCGTGGGAGAGGCACTTGCCATTGGTGGAGTTTGCCTATAACAACAGTTTTCAGTCTAGTATCGGTATGGCACCATTTGAGGCCTTGTACGGCCGACCGTGTAGATCTCCAGTTTGTTGGGCCGAGGTGGGTGATGCACCTTTGATAGGTCCGGAGTTAGTGAGGGAGACGACGGAGAAAGTTGGGCTTATCCGTAAGAGACTTGTTACAGCCCAGAGTCGTCAGAAATCTTATGCCGACCGTAGGAGGAGACCTTTGGTGTTTGAGGTAGGTGATCATGTCTTTCTAAAAATCTCACCTAGGCGAGGTTTAATGAGGTTCGGGAAGAGTGGGAAGTTGTCCCCTCGATTTATTGGCCCCTTTGAGATCCTTGAGAGGATTGGCGAGGTTGCTTATCGTTTAGCTTTGCCACCGCAGTTGTCCGGAGTTCATGACGTGTTTCATGTGAGTATGCTTCGGAAGTATGAGCCGGATCCATCGCATGTGTTGGATTGGACCGATTTAGTTGTTGATGAGGATGTTTCGTATGAGGAGAGGCCGATTCGAGTCTTGGATAGGCGGGATCAAGTCCTGCGTGGTAAGACCATTCCTTTAGTGAAGGTTTTGTGGAAACATCACGGAGTGGAGGAGGCCACTTGGGAACGTGAGTTGGAAGTCCGTGAGAAATATCCGGACTTGTTTGTGGAATTGTAATCTTGTGTTTGGATTATGTAATATTGTGGAACTTGAGAATTTTATATATGTCTTAAGCTAGAAAACATTGAGAATGTTTGGGTTTAATGTTAACATGTTGAAACTTGCCTTTTTATGGAAGTGGAGTATAACATTTATATATATTAAATGTGTTGTTTATATCATGAGATTGAATATGATATGGAAATTGTTAACATCGAGAAGAATAATGCATAATATTCGTGCAAGTTGAAATATATGTTGATTTATATATACTGTGAGATAGCTCTTGATAAGAGATGAAGTGACCGGTTTTGGGTCAAGTTGTTGTTTATTGTTGTATTTATATCATTGGGAATTGAGAAAAAAATTCATTTTTACAAACTCATGCTTAATTTCGGGGACGAAATTCTTTTAAGGGGGGGAGGTTATAGCGACCCCGGTCTTTTTCCCATTTGATTATTGTATTCGGACTTATGTTCCGTGGATTCCGTTGTCATATTATTGTCGTTGTTGTCCTTGATTCCTTATTCTTTGGTTATAGGATGTTTTGGGCAGGTTGATTACAGGTTGGTTGAGTCTAGAAACAAATTCTTGATGTTCAGTTTTTGGCTTGCTCGCTCGAGCGAGCTTCTCTTCGCTCGAGCGAGGTCCTTCTTGGTTCGTCGCTCGAGCGAGCATTTCTTGGCTCGAGCGAGGGCTGCGTCCAGTGCTAGACCTGAGGGCAGTGTTTGTTGGCTCGAGCGAGCTTTCCTTCGCTCGAGCGAGATGGTTTGTCTTTGGCTCGAGCGAGCTTCTTTTCGCTCGAGCGAGGTCTGTTTTTGTGTCTGGTCGCTCGAGCGACCATGTCTTCGCTCGAGCGAGCCTGTCCAGTATTTAAACGCAGCAGCAGTTTTAAAACGTCTTTTTTACAATTTTTGATCCAGAAACCCTAGTTTCGAGTTTCTCTTCTCTCAACTCATCTTTTCCTTGGGTTTGATCTATCTAGAGGGCGTTTTTAATCTAGTTCCTTCATTAAAAAGGTAGAGGAGAGTGAGAGCTTTCATTTAATCGGAGCAATTGTTGATTTGGAGCACTTTGGGGTTTTGAGCACCATCTTCTCCTTCTCCTTTTGGGTTCTTCTGTTTAAGGTAGGGATTTCCTACTCCTTGTATACGTTTTAATCCTAAGTGTTGGTGTTTTGGTATGTGGGAGGTAGTTTGGTAATTTTGGGGAAAAACCTTAGGGTTTGTTATAAATTAATTCATGTAATTAATTTAAAGGAGAATTGTGTATTGGTTAAATTCATGAGATTTGGGGAAATTGAGATTTTGTTGATGTAGTTGAATATTTAATCACTCATCTGTGAAATTGATAGATATATATTGTGATATTTATTTCTTGCTTAGAAATAATTGTTTTGGGGCTATCGGTGGAGGATAGCCAATGATTGTTGTAGACCTTGCATGTGGCTTAGGTATAACTGGAATTTAGTCAGCTGTTTGACTGTTGAATTAATACAGAACATTACGTGTATTGATTATGTGTTGTATATGGCAAGTATTAATTATGTTGCATATGCATTTGGTTTTGGAGGAGATAGGGGATGAACTCCCGGTTTAGGGGAAGAAAGGGGATGGACTCCTAAACCGAATTTGTTGGAGGGTTTAGGGGAAGAAAGGGGATGGACCCCTAAACCAGATGTGTTGGGAGGAGAAAGGGGATAGACCCCTGTAGCATCACATTTATGTGTACTTATTGTTAATAGAAGTATTTCTATTGATTGTTGGCATGATACATCACCACCATGTGTATCAGTTGGGAAGTATGGAAGTGAATGTGATTGTGATTGATGTAACACCTGTATGTGTGTTTATTATATTGTAAGAAAGGTTAATCCGATGTGTTATCCTTGTTGAGTTGTTTGGCCAGGTTGTGAGCCATGTGGGTATAAGTGGAAAGTGAGTTGTGTCGTAGACCACGTGTCATAGACTGTGTAGGCATTCGTGTCATAAAATTTGGGAATTTATTATCTTGTGCTAACTATGTATCGGATGTTAATGCTTTAGTTAATTCTTATGCCTGGTTTAGTATTTCTCTACTGGGCTGTGGCTCACCCTATATGGGAACTTCATTTTCAGGTGCAGATGGTTCACTGCCTCCAAGGACTTAGCTTGTGAGGGATTGGAACTCGAAGATTTGTTTCTAGTTTATTTGCTTTTATATGTAAAACACTCAAGCCTAGGGCTTTATTTGTTTTTGAGTTAGACTCATGGATTTGTGTCCAAGTATTGGCTTGGCAAGATGTAAGCCCGTAGGGCATTTATTTTGATGTTTTATTTCTTAATACTCTGATGAATGGAATTATATTCTTGTTTTGATATGATGATGTATGTTAATATTATTTATTATGGGTTTAATTTTGAGGGCGTGACATACCTTAACGATCTATTCGGAAATTAAATAAAAAAGGAAATTGAATAGAAAAGAAATAGAAGTTGAATAACAATAAAGGAAGAAACCACTATACCTTAACGATCTATTTGAAAATTAAATAAAAAAGGAAGTGGAATGGAAAAAGAAATTGAATAAAAATGGAAGTAGAATAATAATAAAAATGAAAGTTGCATAAAATTAACAATGGAAGTTCATTCAAGATACCACAATGCCTTAACGATCTATGTGGAAATTAAATAAAAAAAAGTTGAATAGAAAAGGAAATTGAATAAAAAAAGAAAATTGAATACAAATGGAAGTTGAATAGAAAAGGAAATTGAATACAAATGGAAGTTGAATAAAAATAAAAATGGAAATTGCATAAATTAAAAATGGAAGTTCATTCAAGAAACCACTATACCTTAACGATCTATTTGGAAATTAAATAAAAAAGGAAGTTGAATAGAAAAGGAAATAAAATAAAAAAGGAAGTTGAATAGAAAAGAAAAAAATGATGTTGAATCGAAACAGAAATTGAATAAAAATGGAAGTTGCATAAAATTAAAAATGGAAGTTGCATAAAATTAAATAAAAAAAGAAGTTGAATAGAAAAGGAAAATGAATAAAAATGGAAGTTGAATAGAAAAGGAAATTGAATAAAAGGAAGTTCATTCAAGAAATCACTATGCCTCCTTTTTTTATTCAATTTCCTTTTCTATTCAACTTCCTTTTTTTATTTAATTTCCAAATAGATTGTTAATGTATAGTCGTTTCTTGAATGAACTTCCATTTTCAATTTTTATGCAACTTCCACTTTTATTTCCAAATAGATCGTTAAGGTGTAGTGGTTTCTTGAATAAAAATGAAAGTCGCATATAATTGAAAAAGGAAGTTGAATAAAATAAAAATGGACGTTGCATAGAATTAAAAATGGAAGTTCATTCAAAAAATCACTATACCTTAATGATATATTTGGAAATTAAATAAAAAGGAAGTTGAATAGAAAGAAAATTGAATTTGAATAGAAAAGGAAATTGAATAGAAGTGGAAGTTGCATAAAATTAAAAATGGACGTTGCATAAAAGAAAAAATGGAAGTAAGTCGAATAGAAAAAGAAATTGAATATAATTGGAAGTTGAATAGAAAAGGAAATTGAATACAAATAAAAGTTGAATAAAATTGAAAATTGAAGTTGAATAGAAATAAAAATGAAAGTTCATTCAGGAAACCACTATACCTTAACGATATATTTGGAAATTAAATTAAAAAACAGGAAGTTGAATGAAAAGGAAATTGAATAAATCAAAAAGGAATTGAATAGAAAAGGAAAATGAATACTATTTGGAAATTAAATAAAAAATGAAGTTGAATAGAAAAGGAAATTGAATAAAAATGGAAGTTGCATAAAAATTGAAAAATTGATGTTCAATAAAATAAAAATGGAAGTTGCATAAAAATAAAAATGGAAGTTGCATAAAATTAAAATGGAAGTTGAATAAAAAAGGATATTGAATAAAAATTGAAGTTGAGTAAAAGTAAAAATGGAAATTGCATAAAATTAACAATTAAATAAAAAAGGAAGTTGAATAGAAAAGAAAATTGAATACAGATGTAAGTCGAATGAAAAAGGAAATTGAATAAAAATGGAAGTTCATTGAAGAAACCACTATGCCTTAACGATCTATTTGGGAATTAAATAAAAAATGAAGTTGAATAGAAAAAGAAATTGAATATAATTGGAAGTTGAATAGAAAAGGAAAATGAATACAAAAGGAAGTTGAATAAAAATAAAAATGGAAATTCATTCAAGAAACGACTATACATTAACGAAATATTTGGAAATTAAATAGAAAAGAAAATTGAATAAAAATGGAAGTTGCATAAAATTAAAAATGAAAGTTCATTCAAGAAACCACTATACCTTAACGATCTATTTGGAAATTGAATAAAAGTGGAAGTTGAATAGAAAAGAAAATTGAATAAAAATGGAAATTGCATAAAATTAAAAATGGAAGTTTATTCAAGAAACCACTATACGTTAACGATCACTATACCTTAACGATCTATTTGAAAATATATAAAAAGGGAAGTTGCATAAATTTAAAAATAGAAGTTCATTGAAGAAACCAATGTACCTTAACGATCTAATTAGAAATTAAATAAAAAAGGATGTTGAATAGAAATTGAAGTTGAATAAAATTAAAAATGAAAGTTGAATAAAATTAAAAATGAAAGTTCATTCAAGAAATCACTATGCCTTAACGACCTATTTGGAAATTAAATAAAAAGGAAGTCGAATTGAAAAGGAAATTGAATAGAAATCACTATACCTTAACGATCTATTCGGCAATTAAATAAAAAGGGAAGTTGAATAGAAAAGGAAATTGATTCAGGCAACCACTATATCTTAACGATTTATTTCGAAATTAAATAAAAAAGGAACTTGAACAGAAAAGGAGATTGAATAAAAATGGAAATTGAGATAAAATTAAAAATGGAAGTTGCATAAAATTAAAAACGGAAGTTCGTTGACGAAACCACTATACCTTAACGATCTATTTGGAAATTAAATGAAAGTTGCATAAAATAGAAAAGAAAGTTGAATAGAAAAGAAAATTGAATACAAATGGAAGCTGAATAAACATAAAAATGAAAGTTGCATAAAATTAACACTGGAAGTTCATTCAGGAAACCACTATACCTTACTGATTTATTTGGAAATTAAATAAAAAAGGAAGTTGAATGGAAAAAGAAATTTAATAAAAATGGAAGTTGAATAAAAATAATTGGAAATTGAATAAAAATGGAAATTCATTCAAGAAACCACTATACCTTAACGATCTATTTGGAAATTAAATGAAAAGGAAGTTGAATAGAAATGAAAATTGAATACAAATGGAAGCTGAATAAACATAAAAATGAAAGTTCATTGACGAAACCACTATACCTTAACGATCTATTTGGACATTAAATAAAAAAGAAAGTTGAATAGAAAAGGAAGTAGAATAAAAATAGAAATAGAAATTGCATAAAATTAAAAATTGAAGTTCATTCAAGAAACCACTATACCTTAACGATCTATTTGGAAATTAAATCAAAAAGGAAATTGAATAAAAAGGAAGTTGAATAGAAAAGGAATTTGAATAGAAAAGAAAATTAAATTAAAAAAAGGAAGTTGAATAGAAAAGAAAATTAAATAGAAAAGGATGTTAAATAAAAATAAAAACGGAAGTTGAATAAAAATAAAAATGGAAATTGCATCAAAATTAACAATGGAAATTCATTCAAGAAACCACCATACCTTAACGATCTATTTGGAAATTAAATAAAAAATGAAAAATGATGTTGAATAGAAAACGAAATTGAATAGAAAAGGAAGTTGAATAGAAAAGGAAATTAAGTAAAAAAGGAAGTCGAATAGAAAAGGAAGTTGAATAAAATAGAAAAGGAAATTAAATAGAAAATGAAGTTGAATAGAAAAGGAAATTAAATAAAATTGAAGTTGAATAAAAATAAAAATGGAAGTTGCATAAAATTAGAAAAAAAAAGTTCATTGAAGAAACCACTATACCTTAACGATCTATTTCGAAATTGAATAAAAAAGAAAATTGAATAAAAAAAAGAAATGGAAGTTGCATAAAATTAATGATGGAAGTTGCATAAAAATAAAAATGAAAGTTCATTCAAGAAACCACCATACCTTAACGATCTATTTGGAAATTAAATAAAAATGGAAGTCGAATGGAAAAAGAAATTGAATAGAAAAGAAAATTGAATAGAAAAGAAAATTGAATAGAAAAGGAAATTGAATAAAATGAAACCACTATATCTTAACGATTTATTTAGAAATTAAATAAAAAAGGAATTGGAAAATCAAAATGAAAGTTGAATGAAAATAAAAATGGAAATTGAATAAAAATAAAAATGGAAGTTGCATAAATTTAACAATGGAAGTTCATTCAATAAACCACTATACCTTAACGATCTATTTGGAAATTAAATAAAATAGAAAAAAAATTGAATAAAAATGGAAGTTGCATAAAATTAAAAATGGAAGTTCAATTTCTTTTTCTATTCAACTTCAATTTTTATTCAATTTCCTTTTTTATTTAATTTTCAAATAGATCGTTAAGGTATAGTGGTCTATTTGTATTCAACTTCCTTTTCCATTCAATTTGAATAAAAAAGGAAGTTGAATAGAAAAGGAAATTGAATAAAAATTGAAGTTGAATAAAAAAGGAAATTGAATACAAATGGAAGTTCATTCAGGAAACCACTATACTTGGAAATTAAATAAAAAAGGAAGTTGAATAGAAAAGGAAATTGGAAGTTTATTCAAAAAATCACTATACCTTAACGATCTATTTTTTAATTTTATGCCACTTCCGTTTTTAATTTTGATGCAACTTCCATTTTTATGCAACTTCCAGTGTTAAATTTATATAACTTCCATTTTTATTTTTATTCAACTTCCAATTATATTCCTTATTTATTTAATTTCCATTTCTATTCAACTTCCTTTTTATTTTGACGTATAGCGGTTTCTTGAATGAACTTCCATTTTTATTCTACTTCCTTTTTTATTTAATTGCCGAATAGATCGTTAAGGTATAGTGGTTTCTTCAATGAACTTCCATTTGGAAAATAAATAAAAAGGAAATCGAATTGAAAATGGAAATTGAATAAAAATAAAAATGAAAGTTGAATAAAAATAAAAATGGAAGTTGAATACAAATAAAATGGAAGTTGCATAAATTTAAAAATGGAAGTTCATTCAATAAACCACTATACCTTAACGATCTATTAGGAAGTTCATTCAAGAAACCACTATACCTTAACGATCTATTTAGAAATTAAATAAAAAAGGAAATTGAATAAAAATGGAAATTGAATACAAATAGAAGTTGCATAAAATTGAATAAAAAGTTCATTCAAGTAACTACTATACCTTAACGATCTATTTGGAAATTAAATAAAAAGGAAGTTGAATAAAAAAGGAAATTGAATAAAAATAAAAAATACAAATTGAAGTTCATTCAAAAAACCACTATACCTTAACGATCTATTTGGAAATTAAATAAAAATGGAAGTTGAATAGAAAAGGAAATTAAACAAAATGGAAGTTCATTTAAGAAACCGAAAAGGAAATTGAATACAAAAGGAAGTTGAATAGAAAAGGAAGTTGAATAAAAATAAAAATGAAAGTTGCATAAAATTAAAAATGGAAATCCATTCATGAAACCACTATACCTTAATGATCTATTTCGAAATTAAGGAGAAAAAAGAAATTGAATAAAAATGGAAATTGAATAAAAATAAAGATGGAAGTTCATTCAAGAAATCACTTTGCCTTAACGATCTATTTGGAAATTAAATAAAAAAGGAAGTTGAATAAAAATGGAAGTTGAATGGAAAAGGAAATTGAATAAAAATGGAAGTACATAAAAATAAAAATTGGAAGTTCATTCAAGAAACCACCATACCTTAACGATCTATTTGGAAATTAAATAAAAAAGGAATTGAATAAAATTAACAATGGAAAGTTGCATAAAATTAAAAATGGAAGTTGCATAAAAAGTAAAATGAAAGTTCATTCAAAAAACCACTATGCCATAACGATCTATTTGGAAATTAAATATAATGGAATTGAATATAAAAAGTTGAATAAAAAAGGAAGTGGAATGGAAAAAGAAATTGAATAAAAATGGAAGTTCCATAAAAATAAAAATGAAAGTTGCATAAAATTAACAATGGAAGTTCATTCATGAAACCACTATACCTTAACGATCTATTTGGAAGTTAAATAACAATGGAAGTTGAATAAAAAAGAAGTTGAAATAAAAATGGAAGTTGAATAAAATCGAAATGGAAGTTGCATAAAATTAAAAATGGAAGTTCATTCAAGAAACCACCATACCTTAACGATCTATTTGGAAATTAAATAGAAAAAGAAAAGGAAATTAAATAAAAATGGAAATTGAATAGAAAAAGGAACTTGAATAGAAAAGAAATTGAATAGAATCGAAGTTGAATAAAAATACAAATGGATGTTCATTCAATAAACCACTATACCTTAACAATCTATTTGGAAAATAAATAAAAAATAATGTTGAATAAAAATAAAAATGAATACAAATGGAAGTTCATTCAAGAAACCACCACTATACCTTAACGTGAACTTCCATTTGTATTCAATTTCTATTTTTATTCAATTCCCTTTTCTATTCAAGAAATTGAATAAAAATGGAAGTTGAATAAAAATAAAAATGAAAGTTGCATAAATTTAACAATGGAAGTGCATTCAAGAAACCACCATACCTTAACGATTTATTTGGAAATTAAATAAAAAAGGAAGTCGAATAGAAAAAGAAATTGAATAAAAGTGGAAGTTGCATAAATATAAAAATGGATAAAAATGGAAGTTGAATAGAAAAGGAAAATGAATTTAATTGGAAGTTGAATAAAAATAAAAATGGAAGTTGCATAAAAATAAAAAAAGGAAGTTGAATACAAATGGAAATTAAATAAAAAAGGAAGCTGAATAGAAAAGGAAATTGAATAGAAAAGGAAATTGCATAAAATTAACAATCGTTAAGGTATAGTGGTTTCTTGAATGGATTTCCATTGTTAATTTTATTCAACTTCCATTTTTATTTTTATTCAACTTCATTTTTATTCATTTTCCTTTTCTATTCAATTTCCTTTTTTATTTAATTTCCAAATAGATCGTTAAGGTATATTGTTTTCTTGAATGAACTTCCAATTGTTAATTTTATGCAACTTTCATTTTTATTTTTATTTTTATTCAACTTCCTTTTCTATTCATTTTCCATTTTTATTCAATCTCCTTTTCTATTCAACTTCCTTTTTTTATTTAATTTCCATTTTTATTCAATTTCCTTTTTCGATTCAACTTCCTTTTTTATTCAATTTCCAAATAGATCGTTCAGGTATAGTGGTTTCTGAATGAACTTCCATTGTTAAATTGAATGAACTTCCATTTTTATTTTTATTCAACTTCCATTTTTATTCGACTTTCATTTTCTATTCAACT